>JAZGTH010000032.1:2570000-3170000 GCA_036877525.1 Chromobotia macracanthus | reverse complement strand
GTGTATGTACATATTAAAACATGCAACAAACACTGCTAACCCACGCCCTTGTATACAAAAGAACATATTAAGTTCACGAATCCTACTCTCCTCTCATCTTCCTGTCATTTTCCATAATCTTTTTACTTTGCCTATTAAATGGCAAAAAGTCAAAAATATAACATTACTTTTTTGTATATGAAATGAGTAATAGTCATATTCATCAGAATTTTCTCCCCATGTTTTTCAACAGTGAACACTGTTTATGTTTTTTATAACATGAAAATTATGTACTTAAAACCAAGTTGTTTTTTGTGATGAGAATCGGTCCTAAACAAGCAATAATATAATGCACTAAAAAAGACTGCATTTTCCAAATAATCATGCATGCTTCCTCCTTTAAATCCATTTCCTAACTTTACTTGCAACAGCATGTGGCATATGTGCTGACCAACTTCCTGTCTTAAGGTGCTAAATAATAATATATATAGTTAAAAAGTTGATGCATTAAGCCCTGTCCAGTGACAGTCAATAGAATGATACACTGATGCATTATGGGTAATGTGTGTCTGGTTTGGGAGTATTACCCCCTGGTAAAGGGGGTGATGTAGCTGAACTGTACCTATGAATAATACTGACATGTTTAATAATAATGCATTCAGTCTGTGTGGAGATGCTGAGAACGTTTATTAATCTGAGATCATTTGGATTGCAGCCAGTCAGTTTTTAAACCTCAGCTTTGGTTTGAAATGTGTCACTCAGAGAAACATGCAGAGAAATATGCAGAAAAACATTTGAAAGGTGTGCATTAGTTCAGTTTGCGGTCTTTGAGTTTCTTCATCAATAATGAGATGCTTGGAAACTCTGGAAAGTTGAGAACGACTGTATGTCTTTAAAGTTTCCTTTATAAATGATATATTATAAAATAAAGTAGTTTAATCATTCAGAGACTCGCTCAGAATCCTTCCTAGTCCAACAAGAGCATGCAAATAGCAGAAACTCTCACAGCTTTCTGATGTCATCAAGATAAATGAGTTCACCTTGATCACGTCAGTCCAAACAGCATGTGCAGCATTTTGCGCTGATTGTTTTGTGACCTCAAACAAGTCCACAAACATGTAATGAGACAGGCAAACAGGGCCATTTTTAAAGAATAGCGCAGTAGTCAATGAGTAAGCATTGTTACTCACATTGTTAATTATTTTCAAAGTTTTCAAAGCACCTTTAAAGGCACAGTAACAAAAAATGGTTTAACTCTAAGGATCGTAGTTGGAAAATGGACATGGAATTAAGTAATGACACTTTTCAGATGTCAAATCTGGAAATGTATCAGGAAAAAAAATTTATATGTAGAATATGAGCCTTTTATAATTTTTTCTGTCTCCCCCCCTCTTTTTCCATTGAGAAACAAGGAACCCTCCAGTTCCTTCAGGGCTTTAGTGCTTGTACAGAGGAATGAAAAAGTGAAGTGTTATGGCACATTGCCAGTCATGTTTGCTTGTCAGACTTCCTACCCAACAGGTCTACGAAACACTGTTGCTAAGCTACAGGAATCAGATGTAGGTACATTACATACACTTTACCTATAGATTTTGCCTCTGTGAGTCTCATTGCCGGAAGACATATTAAATGAAGAAACATTACACTACTAAAATAAATCAGTGAAAATGAAAATGACCTGAAAATGAACAAATTGACAAAATTAGTTATCAGCTACTTTGTAGTAGTGACTGTTACATTGCACTTTGCAGTGAGCTATAGTGCGTGTGGCATGTCATCTCAGTATAGTCATTTGAGAGCTGCAGTGTGTGTGCTGTAAAGACATATCCTGTCTCTGTGAGTTAGTGTTTAGCAGAATCTCACACTGTGAGATACCATTCTGTGATCTGTTTTTAGCACTCGTTTGTGTGTGTGTGTGTGTATGTCTCCACTCACCCGCACTCTGATTAGATGGCAAAGGCAGGGAGCCGACACTGGCACCATGCCATCTTGACAAGATAAGGCTGCATTCTGTGTCACTGTGTGTTTGTGTGTTTACATATGTCAACCTGTTGATAACCTGTATCACTAATATATGAATTGCAGTTCACTTGTATCACATATGTATGCATTACGGTATGAAAAACATTCAGTTTTGATGGGTTGTGTTTTGTGTTTTTCACTTTGCTGGTGTTTTAGAAAGAGAAACTTAAAGTGGGGGGAAGAAACATATTTCATGGTTTGCTGGAATACTTTATTGTGATTGGTTGGTTGTAGAATTCTGTGCTCAAATATGTTTGTATAATGAGTGTGCACTGTGTAAGCTAATGATGACTGGTTTCCCACATGGCTGTGCCAGTTTCCCGACATAGCTGTGTTTCATTTCTCTGTGCTTGCTTTCTTGTAATGTACAATCAGCCAGTCATTAGAGCCAAATAATCTCATATAGGGTGTACGTACCCCTTTGTTTATTATAACAACTTTCATCTGACTTAATTGAGTAACTATTTTTGTTTTTGTTGTTTTATCTTTTTACTTTCCCAGAATGCTGCACCCCCACACATCTAGACTCATTTCATGTCACCTCCATTGCACAGTTAACTGTTATATAAGATTAAAAGTTACACTGTATATGTGACGGTCCAATGCATTAGGAGACAGAATTGTATTTTCAAGATTAAATAATGCATTTATTTTGAAGCAATCCTGTTCAAAGCAGTTCAGTTTGCTTTGCCCAACCACACATGATAAATCATTTATGTGTTCTTTTTCAGTTATCCAGTCATTGTTAGTTCTTGAGAAGTTAATTGTTTACCTAGTGACTGTTGCTGTGAAACCTCAGGCCATGCGCGATTTTGTTGTCGGCCATGCCTGAAATAAAAATTCAGTGCTTATTTAGTCATTGAATTATCATGATTTTGTTGTCTGCTCGGTTGAATGCTAATGAATCAACAATGGGGAGACGAAAGCAGTCATTGACAAGTAACACAGGCAGCATCTTCTGTACTGTGCTCCTGCAAAGCTTAAATTTCAACATATCAACTTTGTTAGCATTTGTTTTTAAATTTTTAATATAAATTTGTAATGTAGAAACCAACATTTGGGCTTACCAAATGGCAATAAATTTATTAGTTATTTCAACATATGGTTAAAAGCAAATCATAAGATTAAAAGTCAGACTCTATCTGAGAGGACAAACAGTGTATTGTGGCTTGCAGATCTTCTGATGACTTAATCTCATGTGACTTTATTGGGCTAGAAACAGTGAAGGTTTACGATTCAAATGGCATGTCCACGGTTCGTTCTCTGACTGTCTAAGCCGTACTGCACTGAAAATAGTACATTTTGGAACTTTGTCCAAATCTCTGATTAGTTGGCTTTTATGTATTTCTTGGCCAAATTCACACATTGGAATTCAAATTCATGAAGTTATGAGTCTGAAAATCACTGAAAATGTAGTCTTGAATGAGAACATGCAAGTGTTCTTGGGAATATTGGAGGATAAAAAGTAAGATACAGTATCACTAAGAGAGGAGTTGTAGCAGAAAGAGCTGGAGATTTAAAGAGCAAAAGCAGAAGGTCTGCTCCTAACACAAAGCAACATAAAGGTGAGTAAAAGATGGCAGGATCCATTTTTGGGTAAATATTCTTTTAACATGGTTAATTTAATCCATTAATCACAGCGTTAGGATTGGGAAACATTTAATATATCTGCTATGTTAATACGTACTGTAGCTCTGCTACATAAATGTAAGGATTTCACATAAATAGTTGCAAAAAGATGTTTTTGCTTTTCAGCAGATTTGTTTTTCAGCTTCTTTCATGTTTTCCTCTTCCTTGTCTCTTGGATTTTAATGTGTGGGTGTTAACATGGCTTTACCAGTCTGATGTATCTGTAGCATTAGACTGTGAACTTAAGAACCCATTCAGTGTTTGTGGTGGCAACCAACATAGCTTGGAGGCAAAGCTCTTCTTCTGCAGTGCTCTTATTTGTGGTTTCTGATTAAATGTTGATTTCTCGCGCTCATCTCTGGCAACAATTGCTGGAATCTGGTAGTTAATGGGGATTTAAAGAAGGAATTGTTTGTACTCTATCATGGAACCCATTGCAACTGTCAGCTTCACCAGCATCTTTGACTCCTGATGGTTTCCATTGCAACAGTTTAGATTGATCATTGCTCCTTCATTCATGTGATTTCACCACACAGGGCTAATGAAATGTTGCTCTCTAAGACAAGTTCACTCCCACTTTCCAACTGTGTTGAATTAAACATTTTTGGGTTAATAATATTTGAAAAAATTAATATTTATAATAAAAGTTTTTCTTTATCAATCTTTAGTCATTGAGCCTTCTGTTTAGCTATGCTAACCATAGCTTCCTAAGCTTTAGAAAGACTTTAGTTACATTACCAGTTTCAAACAAACAGTAGTGAATTACATTGAAGCAATATTGGGGCAATTCTATTCAGTATCTTTTCAAATATATAACTGGATGTCAGATAATTAGAATTGTTCTTTTAAAACAGTTTTTATCTGGCAACCTAACAATGGGGGATTTGAACAGGTTGAGAGGGAACAGATACATTTATACTAAATACAATTAATCAGACACACCTTTATTTATATAGCTGTTGAAAAAAGTGGCATATAAAGGCAGGTTAGGTGATTTTTTTTTTCACAAATGTTGTTATGCTGGTCATCACTAAGTAATGTAGTCTAAATATATTTATATACCTTATGTGAAAGGCACAGGGCCATAAATTGTTTGTCCAATTATTGCATTTGGCCCGAATGCAATGATAGGATGTCCTGTTGCCTGTTAAAACTATGCATTTGCATATCTCTGTGGAGTCCGAGCACTGCGAAGGGAGAGTGGGATTTTCAGAGCTAGCTTCCTGTTACCTACCCTACCTATAAATAAAGTTGTATTGCTAAAAAGAAGACATTAAATGTTACACAAGGACTCAAATGAAAAGTTGGGTCCTCTTTGTGTATTGTGAATGGACCAGTTTGCTACAATGAAACAGAGTTTCCAAAGCTGCAGAACATGTTACATCTCTCTTAATGTTTACTGAAGCAGGGAGGAGCTTTTTCAGCTGTTGAGTGAAGTTGTTTTAAAGTTTCCAGTAGACCAAAAACATTTCTTGTGTCTTAAATCCTTGTTCTAAATAATTTTAAGTACTTACTCACTGAATAGAGTTTGGTCAATTTATTAGGTCTTCATTGTATTATTACTTGTTGCCATTGATGTGACAGTCTAAATGATATTTGTGGAGGACCTCCACACTCCATCTCTAGTCTCACTGGATAATGACAGGTTAGTGGTTAAATTTCTGGACCTGTCAAACTGGCCTGTACTGTGGGTCACCAAATCTGAGACATAGGGACTGTGCCCTGTACATCAGCAGTTTCATAAACCCTTGTAGAAAACATTATTACACATTTCACGTGTTCAAGTGTTACACAACAGCATATTTGTGTCACACATATTGAATTTACTCATTCCTGATCGAACATGCATTTGTCAGTGATCACTGGCCTTGTTGTATTGATTCCACAGTGTGATTAAACTGCACCACTGCAACTGTGATTTGCACCTAAAGGCTTCGTATTAAAATTGATGCAGACAGCAAGAGGTCATACGATTTTGATTTTAATATTGTCTACATTTTAGTTTGTTGCTATTGTGTGGCTTCAGAACAGTGATGGTAAGTGTTCAGGAGACCTGTTTGGAAACATTAGTGGTGTGTAAATGATGCATTTCCCCTTAAATAATCTGACAGATTGTGACCCTGTACTCATCATGAGTCACACTTGTCACACTCTGCTGTTGTGTGGAGTGTTGAGTGGTTTATTGCTCGCAGAGGCTGATCACTGTGTCCTGCCAGCACTCATGAGTGCTCTCTCATCTCTCTCTGCTTTAGGACGTACTGCTCCCGGCTTGAGTGTAGTACTGAGCCAAACAGAGAAAGTGTTTACCTCCAGTCTCTTCCCAGACCCTCTCCTGGCTCAATTTCTTTTGGGCAAGAAAAGATTTGTTTTGTCTTGTTTTCTCAGTTTTCGTTTCTGTAGCTTTGTTCTGCTCCTCACATCCAGTTGTTTAGTCTACTTTTCCCCTTTGAGAAGGCTAAATCAAAAGATGCAACGCGAGACCAAATGGAACAGAATAATCTCAATCATTGTGTTGCCATAACAGCATGTTTCTAACACTCGCTTCACTTTCTGCATGTTCAGTCTCCTCAGAAATTAGCTTGTATTGACCTTTCAGACTACTCAAGGATGTTTTGGTTTGTGCAAACAAAACCTGCAAAAACTTGCAAAACATGCCTATTTGTTTTTGATTTAATCAACAGTACAACAAGTGTCCTTATGTGTCGTTTCCTTTACGCTAATGTTAGTATAATATATATAGCCACAAATATTTGTAACTTTGCTACGTCGAATTTTCACAGTATCTGCAGAGCTTTACATTCACAATGAACACATGGTATTGTACTGTAAGAAGCAAAGATGTTGTGACAAAATTTTTGCAAACTGCTTTCACAAAGAAAGTGAAAATGCATGTGTTGTTTAAAATGTTAAACAAGGCAGACGTCCAGCTTGGCCAAATTACAGTCACAATACTTCTCAGCAGGACACTTATATTTGATGTAAAATATTGCCTGATAACAATGGCAGTCGGTATGAATGTATTTGCATCAAGTATCAATGTTTCCTTGTGATGCTGGCTCAACACAAAGGAAAGTTTGCTGCTTCTCCTGCTTTTAAATGGGATCGCTTCTTGAATTAGCTTTCATGAGGATTTCTCTTACCTCTGGCATTTGAAAGGACATCTTTCAGTCAGATGCGTGAGCTTGTTCTATATCTCTACACAAGTGTGAGGAACAAAACATGGAAGAGAGCATGAGACCAGTGAGCACACTGTAACTGTCAGGCTTCGATGTTACGTCTGTCCACTCCCGACAAATGATGGGAATTTTGAAAGTGGTGTTTGCTAAGACCAGCATCACTGTTGTTATCTCACAATACTTAGTATTTTTGACAACAGTTGGCATATATCTGACAAAAATTCCAGTAGACATCAAGTGAAAAGTGTCTTCTGGGGGTTTAGGGATGTTGACTTTAGGGTGGCTTTATTTAAGCCAATCACCCACCATTTAGTTAGCATGTAGCTGCCTAGCAACACCTTAGCACCTACCCAGAACATTCTAGCGATTGTCTACCAATGGCCTAGAATCCAACCAGAGCACCCCAGTAACAGTGCCATGACAAATCATGGTACCAGAATATCAGAAACTTGGAGTTGGGCTCTTTTGACTTGTGGCATTGTACTGAGGGAAATTTCAGCTGAGAGAAGTCTCAGTAAGATTTGCACTGGCAACTAGTTCTTTCTTTAACGGTGGTAAGAGGTGGTTATAAAGACCAAACCCAGCAAATATGTCACACTTGTTCCACCCACATGAGTTCTTATTATGTGACGCATTATGCAGTAGAAGATTTTGAGGTGTTAAGAGGTACTTGGTAAGGCAAGAATCACTATTACTGTGGCTCATATCTTGGTTTAGGAATTAGCGTTAAAATTCTGAGCATAATGTGAGTGTGGACGATGTGTGCTGTTTCTGTTCTAAGAGATCAGACCTAAAGAAAAAAATCCCATAAACGTGCATTAAAGGAGAAACCTGATTCATACCTAGCAACAACCCAGAACACCCTAGCAGCAGCATAGAAACACTGGAAACCACCCTAAACATTCCAGCAGTGTGAAGGCGAGTCTCATTTACTGCAGAAAATCCTGGTTTATTAAACCTGATTTAAATGTTTGCATTCTCCCCTATTACAATTTCGTGTTTGTCACCTAATTGTTTCACTTATTAGCACAACAGTTAGCCACAATTCTCTCCTGAGGAAGAAAAGTCATTAAAATGTCTTTAAGTAACCCTGCGTGAACTTTATTTCCTCTCTCTTTTTGTACCATACATCAGTGTTCTTGTCTCTTTCTGGAAGATTTGATCAGTTTGCTTCTCTTTCTCACTTCTTCACACTTTAATAACACTTCGCTCTTTCTCACTTCCTGTCCCTCTAGCATTAAGATGGTGTTGATGTGGACCAGCGGAGACACTTTCAAGACCGGCTATTTCCTGTTGACTCAGGCCCCCATGCAGTTCTGGATCTGTGGTCTCCTGCAGGTGTGCGTGGACTTTGCCATCCTCCTCCAAGTGTACTACTACAGTCGCTACCCACAGAAACCCGTGTCACACACCACACACACCACCAGCGCCAAGGCCCTCTAAAACACTCGCATTAACAAGCATGAATGGTTGACACGACTCATGGGCATTCAAAAACGAAATAACTTAGACTTGTACCTGGCAGCTATCTAGAATGTGTTTTGTAATGAGCTATATTGTCTGATATACATGTACATGTATAAAAACTGGGTCAAAAGTATATTAAAATATATATGTCTATACATACAAAAGGATCTATATACTCCCAAATGGTCCCAAATATTTGTACACTTCAGCCACAAAAATGTATAAATGTCATTGCATTAGATAACATCAAACCAAGTGGCATCTGCAAACAAAGGATGTTATACCAGATATTAGATGAGAACTAACTTTACTCTTCTAGCATTTTGCCTTTTTCTTTCTTTTTTTGCAGGTGGATAGTCACTTCACATAGGAGTCTTAGCAGATTAACCAGTCACAAGTGTAGTTCATCACATCAACTGTGAGCAGCTGTTTTGCTATACTATTATCATTTATAAGTTTATAAAACATTTTTAGAAAGTGTTTTGCTTAGTGTCCTATTTTTCTTTATCATAAATGCTACTTGATTAGATTTTTTTTTTCAAATGCAATGCAATTCTGCCAACATTAGCTGTGTCCAAATAACTTTTGGGCCAATTGCAGTTATGCAGTGCAGTTAAATTTGCAGACAAACATGCCAGCCCGAAGCAATTATTATAGTTATTATAGAGACTTTGGCCTTATAGACCTTATAGACTATAGAAATGATTGGAAATGTATCAAACATCAGAAAAAAGAATGTACAGAGTTTTTATTTTACATGATGAATGCCATGTCATTGAGAAAACAAGACAGGTTTACCTCAGTAGATTGCTGTAGTGTTTTACACACAGAAGGCCAAATGAAGAGCACAGGACGCATCCCTGTCTCATTCCGAACCAAAAATGAAACCCTCTACATTTCATTTTGCAGTGTTGTTTGTAGCAGAAGTAGGAGACAATCCTTTCATCATTAAAAATGTCTTGTCTGATTAGTTTTTTTAAAGATATGTATCCCAATCGCGCCTTCACATTATCGGTTTGACTTAAGTGTATACATTTCAGTTACCATGGCTGAATAAGACATAAGAAACCTCACGTTTAAAACTTCACGTTTTTGACATGGAAAGTATCTAAGGCATATGGAGGGTAATTTATCATTTATCTGTATAGTTTTATATGACTTCAAGTCATGAATATGACTATACTACAGTAGATATAGTCAGGGATGTTACATATCTTTTAAAAATGAGGTGGTGCTTATTGTACTTTGACAGTTGAGAATTGTCTTTTTAAAGAAACGTTCCCACTCACACAAATCTTATTTGATTATTTTTGTCAACAAGAGATTCCAGAAACACATTAAAATGGATGATAAAATGGATCAGAGGCCTACCTGCCTCAACCCAATACTCCCTATTTAGATTATAAAGACAAAAGTGTTCTTTTTAAATGAAAACTCATTTTTATTACTATTGGTGTTATTTCTGTTTATCTTGTGATCCTATAATCTTTTAAACTTGCTTGATCTGGTATATCAAGTACCAGATTAGCTTCATTTATTTTTTTAAAAGTAAAAGTTGTTTCTGTTTTTACTGTTTTGTTGTTTAGCTATAATTGTTGGATTTAATTTTGTATTTTTATCTGTATTTCCACTTTAAATATTCTTTTATTTAGATTCTAGTCTTTTGATGAATGAAAGTAACTGGGGTATACTCCTGTTTCCATAGCAATTGGTATGGTTACTTCTGTCTCTGCACTTCACACTGCTTTTTTTGTAGCATTCAGGGTCCCTTTATCCAGATGTTGCTGTTCTTTAAGCTGGGTACCATTGTTCACTCCACTCCAGATTTTCAATTCTACTTTTTATAGCAAGTTTTTGTTAATAAATTTTTAAAAAATATGTATTTTGTGAACTGTATTTTGTCAATTCACCCAGTCATTCCTACATACTGTTCCTGTAGCTCAACTGGAAGAGCATTGCGTTAGCAGCGCAAAGGTTGTGGGTTCGATTCCCAGGGTAACACATACTGATAAATTGTATACCTTGAATGTACTGTAAGTCGCTTTGGATAAAAGCATCTGTCAAATGCGTAAATGTAACTGTATTGTAACTGTATAGCCCAACTTCTAATTTGGGGGCTTTGTCAAGCAATTTTTAAGATACTGGTCTCACCATTAGACAGAACGTGGTCTTTTCTGAAATAGCTGCTTGGAGGCCGTTCAAGTGCACTGATTTTCCTTTGGCTTTGATACTCATTAATGTCACAGTACAAAGGGTTTTATTGATTCCATATTTTTTAAGTTTGAATATGGATGTGAAGTATGACCCAGACATGTTGACAAGTTTAGTAAAATTCACCCAACCATTCCTAAAAAAAGGCTGTGAACAATCATTAGCATTATTGTTCTGTGGCCTAGAAAATAGCTACTTTGTACCTGGAGACTCAAAGGTTGCGAGATGTTAAGTCTGAATTATATTTTAAATTATGTATGCTGTAACAATCATTGTTTTTAGTTGAAGTGAAAGTGATGTATTTGCCAGGTATGTGACCAATACTTGAATTGAACCTGCGACCTCTGGGTTACAAGTCCAACTCTAACCTTTAGACCCCAGCTGCCCTAACACTGCCCCACAGACCTAACATAGACATTTTATTACAATGGAAACCTGAGAGTACATTCATTGTGGTCATTATAACAGTGTTTGTCTTGGCAGCACACCTGGGCTCATCCCTTTTATGAGCACATTAATTTCACTGGAATCATTGTGGACATAATCTGCCACTGGTCAATATAAACAGTCCTTTACTGATATTTATCACCAGCTAGACCAATTTTTTTATCACAGATTTACCACCCCCAAATTTGGTTACCTTACTAATTACCAATTAACTCACCTTGCATACTTATTTGGTATGCAAAACCTACAAACCAATACTCAAACAGATTTAAAAATAAACTTTTATTCCTTTAAAGGGTAATTCATTGTTTACTACAACTAGCAGATCCTGAGACTATGGCATCTAAAGCACAACTATGCAGAAATATGTGTAAATGTGTTTTAATAAACCTTTGTTATTGCAAATCAGCTATATTGGAGTGTAAATTAAAGTTCATAACAGCCATTTTAAACAGTGTAACATTGTATCTTCTGTCACCAGAGCAAAGCTTATCATACCTTAAAGGTGGATGCAATATAAAATGTTGCAGTTGCACTTCCCCCATTACATAACTTTATATCATACATGTTCAAAGTTTGGTTATGAAACATGCGATTACTAATGCCATTTGATCTAAATGACATCCAACTGGTGTGACATGTTTTCATGTGCTGTATTCAAATACACGCAAATGACATTACAAAGCTATTGTGGAGAGAAAGGTTTGATGTGAATAATTACATTAAGATTTAATAAGGCTTTAGAAAACTGAAAATGTAGTGTGTCATTTGAACAACTTTTATGGTTCTGTTCTTTGTCAACCTGCCTGTCTCGGTCCCCATTCACATGTGAACATTCTGCCTAACATCACCTTTTGTGTTACACAGAAGAAAGAAAATCCTATGGCTTTGGAATTGACATAATGATGAGTAATCAATGACAGAATGCTCATTTTTGAGTAAACTATCCCTATTGTGCTTTGGACATACAATTCTGTCCTCTGTAACGCTGCCTGCCCAATGTCTGTTATTGTAACCTGTTAATCAACTGTTTCAAACAGGTGCTAGATATAGCAGCTTACCTATTGCACATCTTTGTTTAGTGGTAGTTTTTTACTTAGTCTTACTGTCTGTGGTCTTAGAACTTTAGTGACCTTCTGGCCTGTAGGGTTCCTTGACAGTAACAGATCTGCGGTGGTGTGCAATAGTGGCTTCAGTGATTCCATGGATGGAGCTGTCAGTATCCTGTGAATCCTCACTGTTCTGGGACTTCGTACTGTCTTGTGAATCAGGCTTGTGCCTTGCAGCCCGATTCTGTTCCTCTTTAAGTTCCAGGTAGGAACGTGAGAATGTGTGAAAAATAGATGTGACAGGGAATGCCATGAGCAGAATTCCACTCAGGATGCTGCTTAGCGCCACCACCTGACCCGGAATACTGCGTGGTACCATGTCCCCATATCCAACTGTTGTCATGGAGATGACAGCCCACCAGTAGCTCCCAGGGATGCTGGTGAACTCCTGCTTGGCACCCATTTCGCTCTCGGCCAGGAAGACCAGCGGAGAGAACAATGCCATGGCAACGCACAGGAAAAGCAGAAGTAGTCCGAACTCTCGAGTGCAACGCCGTACTGTCAACCCCAGTGTCTGCAACCCCAGAGAGTGACGTGCTAAACGCATCACATAGAAGATCCGCAATGCTCGAAGAACTCTCAGGACCAATCCCACCTTCTCCAGATAGTTGTTCCCTGAGCCAGTGGGTCGGTCACTCACAGACAGTGAGTCCACAATCAGTGTGATATAATAGGGCAGGATTGCCACAACGTCAATGATGTTAAGAGGTGTGCGTAAGAATGAACACTTGCTCTGTGTCTGGATGAAACGCAGCAGGAACTCCAGGGAAAACCATCCCACACATACTGTTTCCAGCACAAAGATGTTGTAGCACCTCTGTGAGCATTCACCCTGGAAGAGAAAACATACATGTCATGAGGTTTAAAATCAAGGTACAACCCCTTTCAAACCCTCAGTAAGAAATTATTTTATATTACTTTATAAAAACTTTATATTACTTTATTTCAGTCCTGTTAGGCATCTTGGTTATTTTCTGGCCATTATGTATTGTACTTAAGTTGTAATTATAAGTGCAACAGTGGTATTGCACTAGATTTTAGAATAAATACAATAAAGATTTACATGAACGCTACTCAAAGTCTGAAACCATGAAACAACAGTGAATCTGCCGAGAACTGACCACCCACCAGTTTCAAGGCAAAAAGAAATAGGTGGCGATTCTAAAAGAGACATAATTCTCAAACTCCACATGCTGCAACAATAAAATCTCACTTCAGAAATCTAGCCTGAACAGAAGGCAGCAAGCCTCTAAACATTTAGTTTGCCCAAAGGCCTGTTAGAAACTCAGATGAAGATCCTGTAGTCTGATCTTAAGTGCCAAATGCTTTGTTGGAGCTCAATGATAAAATGTTTGTTGGAACAACATACTTGGGAGATGATTCTGTGGCAGCGACAAAAAACTCACCGAGCTGAACATTCTAGAAGAAAAGTGGTTTACAAGTAGAAAGGTGCAAAAGCAGCAATAACCCAGACGCTAATCCAACTAAGGAGCCTGTGAAATGACTTAACTCGCAGGGAATTAAATCTTTCTTAATCTTTTAAGATAACAGACTTCAATGTACAACGCAAACACACTATAACTTTAAACACTCAAAGCTTCCTCTTCAGGGAAAAAGACATCATTTATTGGAACAAAGGATTGCATTGGAAAAGTGGTTGACATTAACTAACATACAAACTGAAGCACAATTTTTAATAATGACTGAATTAAAATGTTTCAGTTATGAAATTGTGTTGCAGTCTGACTGTTCTTCAAAATAAGTGAATATTGAAGTATAGGAATGCCTTAACATAGGAGGGTTAATACAAATATACATACGTGTGTGCATGCATGTGATAACTGATTAGTGGATGAAATTGGCTTTTTTACTTAAAGGGATGCTGAAGTCAAACTTGAACTGTTTGATGCATAATGTTTCTGAGGGAATACACTTATATCGTCATCCCGCAGGCCTTATTTAATTAAAAATTACTCTGGGGGAAAACAATCAATCCACTCCTGAGTGAAACATATTAATGAGCTAATCCAGACAAATATATTTTTCCCCTCATGAATCAAACAAGCAGTTGGAAAACAATATCTCATTTATGAAGTGTTTAATTTTTCCAAATAAACCCAACATGGTCCCAAGCTACCATTGGAGGAAACAACTTTTACACATAGATCATGATTTCATTTATTATTTAAAGGTATAATTATATGTGATTATTGTCTTATAATGGAAAATGGTGATGAGGAGAGTGTATTGTTTGTGGATTTTTTTAATAAAGGGCAAAAATGAATTTCTATAATGGGATAGTACAGGGCTTCCCAAACTGGAGTTCACAATCAATTGCAGGGGGGTTTTGAGTTGATGAACAGCAAATAATTAAGTTATAATTAAATTATAACAATAAATAATTTTAAAATAAAAAATCTAAATAAAACACTAATAATTTTTTTTTATTTTATTTGTTTAATCTGTATGTCATGTGACCATTACACAACACTAGGCCTGCAAAGTATCAGAAAACTGCAAACTTTGCAAAAATGAGCAGATACATTTTATGTACCAATAAAAGAAAATTATCCAATGAAGGTCTAAACACAAGCCAGCACATAAAAGCACCAAAGCGAGAACAATAATGTATCAGGGTTACTTTAAGTAAATAATTTAGATCAAAGGGGTTCGACTGAAAAACCCCTAGGATAGTGAATACTTTTGTTATTTTATTTCTTCTGATGCTGTCATTATTTGAGTACCATCATTATGTTCAAAACAGAGAAGTATATTCTTACAGTGAAATGGAAGAGGGATAGAGCTATCAAGATCCATAAAAAACAAGACATAAAAAGAAAGTCTTTATGGCTTACTTAATTTATGACGTATTACAATTCAAAGTCTTTGGCAGCCACATGATACATTCTGTATGACATTCCTCATGTCTAAACTGATGGTCATAGTCACCATCCACTTTCATTGTATAGAAAAGAGCAGCATGAACATTCTGTAATCATGTTTGGATAAACAATCCCTTTAAGTGAACAAGCTTGACAAAGCATGAATAACGTTTACATGTTGCATGTTTTGTGGGTATTTGAGAGAACATTATCATACAAACAAGACAACAGTAGTGAGTTTACTCTGAACTTCCTACATGCATTTGGCACAAGAAACATTCCAAGCATGGAAATTTAAATCCATAAACAGTTATTGGCATGTTTGTTTACTTGAGCTGTATGTCATTTGTACATCTGCAAAAGATGTCCAATAAGTTTTTAATGCATTCCATCTGTACATCCATACATGCCTTTGTGTTTGAAATACATTTGTTTGTCTATAAGAAAATATGCATTTGTAATCCATTAGGTCTATTTTCTAAAAATGCTCTCGTTGTGTGTTATGATTTTATTGTTTTGCTAGATGGGAAGCTTTTTTCCTGTCTCTCTCACTATTAGACTGATCAAATTAAAGCCCAACAATTACCCATCTTAATCAAACATGGACCCCTGATCCATTCTGAGCCCAAGATGCAGCACTTCTAAATAAATTGTGTGTAATTCAACATGTTTATTTATGCTGATCCATCATAATCACAGAGAATGGAGCCTGTTATGCATTATTAGTGTGATTAAACGTGTTCAGTTAAAACAACTTTACTGAGCATGAGAGAGATAACATGACTCTTTCCTCCCCCTCTCATATAACTCTTACCTCTCTCTCTCATATAACCCCACCAGACTTAAACATCAGCTGGGCACCCTGCATTATAACTTGGGCACAACCAATCACCTTCACCAGTTTTCATTTAGTGTTCCTTAATTGTTTAGCTTCAGCCACCTACTGAAAAGTCCAAACTGTTTATCCATTTCACAATCAACACAACCTTATAAACAGTTACGCACATCCATGTGTTGTGCTTGTTTACATACCCCTTGCAGAATGTTTAGCATTTTTAAAGTATACATGAGATCATAAAAATAATGTTTAGATTTTTTTTAAAAAACTGCTCTGAGGAAACTGCATAGCAGACATTTATTAACAGGTATATGTTACAGGACAAAATAATAACTGAAATTATCCTTTTTCCATACAGTGGGCTACAGGCGGGTCTTGATATTTTATATTTTTATATTTTCCTGATATTTTATGCAGGATTTTTTGTGTAAGTTTTTTATATTTACACAATATTAAGAACCAGGGGTATGTAATTTTGAACAGTATAATTGTTACATTTCTGATATTATTTTGTCTTGTTAAATATATATTTTAATACCTGTTTCTTTGGGGCAGCAAATAAACAAAATACAATATTTGAATGCTCTCTACAGTATTTTTTTGAAAATATAAACATCTGGCGCGGGTATATTAAACTTTAAGCAGAACTGTATAGGCCACCTGTATAGATGGCTTTGTTTATTTTTTTACTTTAGATAATATTTTAAATGTCAATAAACAGCAGGTTTCCACTGTGACCTATAGTGTGACAACATGCCCTGCTATTGGGCAATAAAGTGTAAATGAATTGCAATAAGGGTAAAAACTTTTCAGTAGGGTTTTGTAGTCAACAGAAACTGATTAAAGTAAATCCAACCTGAAAGAGTTTCACTGGAATAAAAGGTGACACCTAGCCCTGTTCTTGCCTATACACTTCAGTACATTCAAATACTGGTTCATCCCAGTGTGTCTTTCTGTGACAATGTTAGTGACTGACATTGAGAAAACAAAATAGTTTTAGAGAGCCACTGAGTGTTTTGAAGGGTTTGTGCCTGCAGTGGTGTAATTACTGTTATTCACTGTGACAAACTGCAGAAAAAAATCACAACCTTCTTTAATTCTGAAGCATGTCAGCTTTAGAATTCAGAAACCTGTCTGCTGCTTGCATGCTAATTTGAATTTCATTTTCAAATTTCAAGTAAACATGCACACAGCCTACAGTTTTAATCTGTTATGAATAAAGACAGTTTTTGCATAAATTGTACCTTACATCTAGATCACTACCCTGATATCTGAAACTTAAAAGGTATACATTAATGTAGTAATGCTTCCAGATAGTGTCTGTCTAGTAATTTACTTATAGAATTCTACAAATATATATATTTGTTTATATATGTTTATGTTTATCCATTTCAGCTCTGTAACTGTTTGAATGTACATACATGTCTGGGTCATATTTCACCCCAGGTCAGAAAATATTTTCAAATAAATTTAAACCTATTTTTGTACCCTCTAAATCGAGTACCCTGCAACTGTTCTATGTATAATGTGGGGAAAAAAACATCACTGTAATTAAAAAAAGATATATATATATATACAAGATAAATAGATATGTAAACCATTCACCAACTATAAATACAGATGATGGAAGTATTTGTTGTGATAATTAGAATTTATGCTTATCTTAATAAAATATATATTTTTAAATACATGCAAATGTCTTGGTATGTCCTGCACATGAGATTTTGGATATTTGGCCCCCTTATTTAACTCTTGTCATATTTACAGTGAGAGAAGCAGCAGTTTCACAGTAAGTAATTATGCTGCTGTTCTTTGTTCTGGTTGTTTGTTGTGTGTAACTGGATAAATTGCCTTCTAACCATTTTCACAATTTTCTTTCTTTCTAAACCGGGCATCAATTTGGCGATCATCTTTGACACAGTTCTCTGGTATCTCTGCTGCTTTCTCTTATTCCTGCTATCAGGGTCAAATCCATCCTGTCCTCCTCATACTGAGTGTATCTGGAGTGTGTGGGCATTTCGGTGAGATTCAGCTCTGTTGTGGTACTTCAGAGTCCATCAGAACAAACGCTGTTCACAGAATATTATCTAACTCTGTCAGGAGTGACAGAAGTGATGTTGTCAGTATGTTAAATATTCAATTAGAACCGCTTCACGTGGGTTATTCTCCCAGATAACAATTTTAGGTTGAAAGAATGCTCCCCTAACATTTACAAGTAACAAAATATTAAAAATGTTATTTTAAATGTTCTAGGAACTTTCAAAGCCCAGTTTTAGAATTAGATGTTGTATTAACATTATTGCTTGGTTTTAGATCTGTTATTCAAACATTTTCTTTTTAATTCTGTAATGTTTTTAAAACATTCAGCTAAAACATAACAACTTAAGAATAATGTTTTTCATATATATGATATATAACGTTACTTCAAGAATGTTTTTTGATAACTTTGAGAGTTCTGAGAATGTTCCCTGCTGGAACGTTCTTAGCTGGGCTGTCAGTGTTCGTTCAGAATCACCTAAGAACATTTTTTGTTGTTGTGTATGTAATGAGATGGTCGGTCCCAGCGGCTGTGTCAGACATCATGACTCAGGGTCAAGTGCTCTGTTAGCAGTTAAACAGTATGACATTTCTCTCTCTGTGTCACCATCTCAGAGGGGTTCTTCAGCTCTGATGAACAGAACCAGCCATGCATAATATGCAGGGGTGTTTATGTCATTATGTACGTATCAAATTAGGGAAAATTAGGGTGTGAGTTGTGAGGTGTCAAACCCCATTCCTAGAGGGCAACTAAACTCGTTTTGTAGCTAAACTCTGCAGGACGGTGGCCCTCCAGGAGCAAAATATGACACCACTGGTGTACAGTAATTACACTCGAGTCCTGTTTCCTGCAGGTTTTCATGCCAATCCTTATCAGAAACACCTGCATGCCATTTTCAAATAGCCTGATTTTAATTGGCTTGTATTTAAACCTGAAAATAAGATACCTGAAAATAAGATGTAAAACAAAAGGTATAATGAAAATGAAGACTATTTGTTTAATATTCTGTAGTATTTCTAGGTCATTGATCATGTTAATGTCACAGAGCCAGCCACGCCTCCCGCACCAGACATCACAACTCCACCCACTCGTTCCCTTTCACATGCCTACTGATTCTCCACACATGCACAGCTAATAAAGGACTCTATATAAGCACCGCTCTGACATGCCAGTTTTGTCCAGTCTTGTTGACATTAACTAAGTCAATGCCCTAACTCCTGTTCATTTACCTGTTGGATTGTTTATCTGTCTTCCTGGTTTCTCCATTGTCTGCTCCACTGGGTTTCTACTAAAGAAATAATTTTACATTCTGTTTACATTCCGCTAAGTTACTGTTCATTCATGTGTGGATTCATTCTCACCTGTTGTTCCTGATTCCAGTTCTATTTACCATCTATATTCATCTTTCTGGACTCACCTCCAAGATTTACTACCTTGGTCTCCTTTCTCCTGTAGTGTGACAGCTAAAGGTAGGGTAGGCAGTTTCGAAGGGGATAGCAATAAAAAGCTAACACTCTCCAAAGTCACACTTACACCAAAACACACATGCAGTGCACAGAGGTATGCAAATACATAGCTTGACAGGCAAGTAGGACGTTCTGCAATAATTGGACAAACATTTTATGGTCCTATGCTTTCCACAAAAGACATATATTGATATAAATAAATATTGACCAATATTGATCGGAATACTTTTAACCAGCATAACAAAAAATGTTTCAGGAAAAAAATTGCCTTCTCTGCCTTTAACAAAATTTCAGAATAAATATTATGAAATGTCTTTTTTACATACCGTTAAAGAGCGGATGAAATGAAACTGCAAGAATAGGCTAGTGTGCAACAAAGTGGCCCAGAGGATTTAAAATGCCCATAATTCGTAATTATTCTTGTATGTTTGTTTTTAAATATTTTAGCTCTAAAGTTTTAAAATTTCCCTAATTTAAGTCCCATAAATGCTTGTATGCCACAATTATAGAAATGTAAGGCAAACAAATACAAATTATTTATAGACCAAAACATTTAAGAATTGCAATCAAGTGTACTTGGAGGAAGATGGAAACAGAAAACGTTAATCATCACAATGTCACATCCTGTGAGAGAAAAGTAATTCAAGGGACTCATCGAATGTTTCCTTTCCTTTGCTTGTGCTTCTTACAAATTCATTTCTAATTGAGCCAGTTCAGTGCATCACAAACTCATTACTGATAACAGCAGGTTTCCTCAGAGGACACAGATAATGTAATTGTTTGCTGTTGTATAATAAATGTACTGAGACTTAGTTCAAGGTTGGATTAGTAGAGTTATTGTAACATTAGCTAGTATAGCATACAGTGTGAGACTATAGTCTTCTCTTTAGACGGTACACCCACAGACTGCCCACATACTCTTTATATACTATCTGATGCATGTTGTACACAAATACTTCTTAAACTATAATCTGACTGGCTAGCTTTACACACTTTCTGAGAGGTGGTTTGCAGTAGGGTAATCTTTTAGCAAAGAAACAAAGTTGTGTTTTTTACTACGAGTTCTGATTAATGTCTACATTTCAGATTACTTCTATGTTGCCTGTATAAACTTTTGCAGCGGCTGGTGCACCATTAGCTGAATTAGCCTCCACTTGTTGAATGACAATGTTATTGTGGTGTTACTGATAAATTTACCAAAATCTGAAAGGCTTGTAAACAGGTAAACCTGGACAGTGCATTTCCATGAAGAAATCATCACTGGATTGGCCATCATTTGCAAAGTACCTTGCATTAATTAAATTTGATGTCCATGAGCTGGAATAAGTTCACCAGTATTTCATGCAGACTGTCAATATTCTGGCAACACAAGTCAAGAGTATCAGTGCAAAGCATAGTAGGATATGGACCTTCAGTGTATGTTGTTCTCCCTAAGATGTTTTTAAACTCACTTAAGTGTTCAGTACATGATTAATGCAGATCTTCTAGGAGTCTGTGGGAACAATTCTGCTGAAGTAGTTATAAGTTACCCAGTTTAACAAAAGACACAATCCTGCTAAGTTGTCCAACATGGGTATTTGCTTTTTAAAGGGTATCAGTGCTTTTTAAAAACCACCGCATTTATCTCTCAGCCTTTTGAAAAACTCCCCACAAATATAGTGCAAGATGTCAAAAACTAACTTTTAAAGACATTTTAAGTTGAGGGGTTGAGGATAAAAAGTATCATTAACCTGATACAGTTTCAATAAAAGTCTATGAGATCAAAGTCCTCACTAATATAATGAAATATGTAATAATGAAAAAGGCATGTGTGCAAATGTATATTCATATGTATGTGTGGGAGTGTGTTCGAGATACAGACTGAATATGAGGTTCAAAAGCAAAATTCATTGCTGGTGGAGACTGATTGTGTCTTTGAAGATAAAGAGCACCCTGTGTTTTTCTCCTACTGTTCTTCAGTGTTCTGCTTTGATTGTAAAAGACACCTCACTTTCTTGCTCTTGGCTTTAATCTCTACCATCTTTATTGATGTCATGCAGATGGCTGTGCTCTAGTACACAAACACTCCTTAAACAGAACTCTGAGAATTGTGAAATGGAATGAGATGGGCCCTGGGCACAAATGTTAATGTTGTGAGTGGGTTTTTCCTCACCCTGTAATAATATGTGTATTATCAATATTAAGCAGCCTGTAACTGGCATTATTACATGTCTTAGGCTTTATAAACATTTTATGTTGAGTGTGTTTGAAGTTTACTGCTGTAAGAGCACCAGAGAATGTCTAAAATCTGACTCTACTAATTCATTTTTAATTAGTTACATACTTAAACTGCTGGATAAAATAACACCCTTGTGTTAATGAGCAAAAACAAAGATGAAAGTCTAGTTTCAGTGAGTGAGTTAGTTAAATGAATGAGTGACTGAATAAATGAATTAGTGAATTAATTAGTTGACTGAGTGAAAGAATGGCTGAGTGTGTGAGTTAGTAAATGAGTATGTCATTGAATGAATGAGTGAGTGAATGGCTGAGTGAAATAGTGCATAGGGAAATGAGGGCAGGAGTGGGGACAGGGTGGCTGCTGATATTGTGGAGGATCAAACATCCCCACAGTAAAGCTTATAGAACAGTAAATCAAATTGTGGAGACCAGAATGTTTCTTTTAGGGTTAATGTTAAGGTAAGCTTGTAGTTGTTTTTATTAACCTTTTATTTAAAATGTCTATGGTGCAGTATATACCCATTTAGACTGCTATATAAATGTGTGTGGGTGTTTGTTTGTGTGTATGTGTGTGTGCCTGAATATAAACATGTTTATCTGTAATTTTGACACAAATTTGTCTGCTGAAGAGATAAAAAAATTTCTCTTTATAGACATTTGGCTCATCCTAATTTGTTAAAACAGTACATAAATAATATTTTTGTCTGTGTGCATTTGTGTGTGACTGAGTGTGTAAGTTAGTGAGTGGGCACATGTGTGTGTGATGAGGAACAGCTGCCAGGCTTTTACAATGGTTCTGTGGAATATGGCTAATTTGGTATTCATGAGATTGAGCCCTGGACTTGAAGATGGCATCCCCCAGGCTGTCATGCCTGTTTCTGACAGAAAAATATCCCCCTACAGTACACAGTCTAGCTACTGCGATTCTCTCTCTCACACACACACAAATATACACAAGCACACTCTACACAAACACATGTCCTGCATACACAACTCATCCATCTCAATTGTTTACACAGAAATTATTCACAGCGGAATGCGCTGGGAGATTCAGAGATAATAGGAGTACTCATCTTATATTAAACTGCAAACTGAGGGCCACTATTATGCCCAGTAGTGCTTTAAATGCCTATAAGCTCTGAGGCTCACTGTAAACACTGATCGTTATCTCTGCATATCATTGCACAGTCCAAAAACTTTATGAAGTTTTAGTTAACATACATTCTTAGGAGAAAAGTTTAGAAAGTAAAAGAAAAGTTTATTCACCAGACATGATTTCCTGTATTAAGGTCCTGTGATCTCAGATGTTTATTAATTGGATCCCATTAGCAGTTGCATGGTGCTGGTATTCCTGAAGATGTCTTTAGTAGGGGTTGTACAAACTGGTTGACTAGTTGATTAGTTCCACTGGTAGTCACACTAGTTTTATTTGGTGCTTACAAAATGTGTCCCAATGTATTTGCATGTCATTTGTTTTGTTTGATAACCTAATTAATGATCCGGAGTAAAATTAGTCTGGAGTGATTAATTATGCAAATGTTGTGTAGAGGTTCACAGAAACTATAAGCAAGTGGATTAATGAATTAATTAATCAACAGAGATAAAGGCATTAATTTCTCCATACAACATCTCAAGTAATCCTGCATAATTTACATTTGATAATAATTAATCTACTTTTCTGGATGACTAGTTAAAATGCCGTGGTCTGGAAAGTTTAGGTATTCACTCACCCTCTCCTCTTCCTCTCTCAAATCAGGCATAGTGCTGACACACAGTGTAACTGCTGTAATGGCCACAAACACGACTGAGAGGCAGGCAAAGATCTTCCCTGGAATCCCCGAGTGGGGGTTCTCCACCATATCTCTGAGGCTGTGCATGCAACCAGCCAGACGACCTTCCTCTTGGTTCCCAACCCCCGGAGCCTCCTCACATGACTGACGAGAAGCCAGCTCAGCTTCCTCCTCCTCCTGCCGGAGTCTCTCTCGCTGTTCCTCCTGCCGTAGACGAAGTTTTCTCAGGCAACACCACTCCAAACTGGCCTCCTCCACACCCCAATACAGCAGCTCCTCCTGGAAGGAAAGTGCACACATCTCCCTTAAGAGGCGGAGCTTGCCGGCCGCCAGGAATGTGACAATGGAGCGGAAGGCGCTGGGGCTTCGGTCAAAGAAGAACTCATTGCAACATGCATCGTAGTCATCACAGACATTTAGGATCTCCTCTGCATTGCTGCAGCTGCGCAACTTTCCCAGTCGGGTCAGCGGGAACTCCTCAAGAGTGGACCATGGGATGCGATAACGGATGCCGCCAACGTTGATGATGGCGGCGGGGTCAACTGTGGCACCCTCATCCACGCCGCCTGTTCGATGTCGGCAGATGTCCTCCTGCCCGTGTGGCTTGTGCTGCACTTTTACTCGTTTGTAGAACACACCCTTCTTGCTGCTGATCTCATGGGGGTTCTCAAAAGGGTTAAAGTGGAAGGAGGTAAACTGATGATCGGTGCTGCCAGCTAGGAAAGCCACCTCTTGGTACATCTCTGCCACGTGGCTGTGTGCGGTGTGTGCTTCACAGGTTCAGAGTTCACCAGGTGAAAGCATTCACCCCACCATGCACATGGCTGAATTCTAAAAAAATAAGAGCAACATCTGAATCAAGACTCATTTTCCAGTTCGTGCTTCTTGTCGCAAGGTGGGCAAAACAAAAAAATACCAAAGCAAAGCAAAAGTGAAAACACAACAGAATTATCCCAGAGCACAATGGTTGCGCACAACACAAACACAGAATGAAATCCACAACATTAAGCCACAACATAAACTAAGCAACAGCACAACAGAATTAAACAACTACACAAAGACAAACTGGAATTAATGTTTAACTTCGATTAACACCCATTGTCACAAATATGACACACTGGAATTGTCACAAATAACAAAACTGAGCCACATTACAAACAAAATAAAACTAAATGTTTTGATTTTATCCCTGCAGCAGAGTTTTTATATTGTGGCCTCATTTTGTTATGACATTTCCAATGTATTATGTTTGTGTCAATGTGTGTTAATTGAAATTAAACAAATTGTTATTTAATTAAATTGAATTGAAACAGTATATCTGTAAAAACACTGCTTTTCAAGTGGTCGCACCAGCAGTGGCTAGGATACTCTAGTGCTGATAATTCTGTCTAGTTTTTGTTGTTTTTTGTAATGCTGTTTTTTCTTCCATTGTTTGCTCATTTTGATTATTGTGCCCTCTGGGCCACCATGGCTAGCACAATTTAATTCCAGTTCTCAAAGACTTCTCCAATTGAATTGTCTCTGCTTGGCTGAAGGCTTTGAGTGAAAATGAGTACACATTTTTCTAGGTGCAGAATTTAGCCTTCCCAATCCATAATTCAATGAGATTTGATTTTAGAATGCTAATTAACTTCAGCACATGTCAACTTATCTTGAGGCAAATAGTACTTGTCTGAAAATAAGTAATGATCACATAATAACTGTCAAACATCAGCCCTAATGCAGAATTCATATTAAAATATTCCTAGTCTCAATCTAATTCTACATAACATTCTCCAGGCACCAAATTTTCATATTATTTGAAACAACAGTGAAAATAGATTCTTCCATAGCTACAGAAGTTCTAATTGCTCACGAATCTCAAAGTGACATGATTTTACAATACATTGTTAAATGGCATACATTGACAAATAACCCATATTTGTCAATGTATGGAAAACCAATACTTGAAATGTGATGCCTGCATTTAACCCATACCTACATTTAACCTATACCTGCATTTAACCCATTACGCTGAATAGTGAACACACGCACACAACTGGGAGAAATGTACCTTGCACATCAGTCATGTTATGCCGGCATTGAGAATTGAAACTGTGACCTTCAGGTTACAAGTCTGACTCTTTTAACTATTAGGCCACAACTGCCCCCAAATCATATCAAAACACAAGTTGAATCAAAAAGTAGAGGAATTAAGTAGGATGTTTTCTATTCATGGGTAAGTTAAGCTGTGTATGAAACAGACTTTCTCTAGTATTCTGACAGCAGGGCGTAATTCTGAAAGCATCTTAATTCTAAGAGCATCTGCCTTGAAAGAGTTAGTCTTTTGTGTAAACAAAGTGAAGCATAATGTATTCAAACAGCTTATCTGTACAGAGGAGTATATTGTGACTTTCATACCTACACTGATAAATGTTCACTGGAGTAAAATGTGTCACAACTCCTCCGGTGTCCCCAATTTGATAGACCACATGTAAAGCCTGTGCCATCAAAGCAATTTGAATCAAATGTGCATTTTTACCCTAAATTTCCCTCTGCCTAACTTATACTAAAAATAAAAATTGCTTCTGGAGTTAGTTCTCTACCACATAACACGCGAAAAACTTAAATGTTACAGTTGATGCAATTTCTGTCTTGTTTGAGCTGATATTTAATTTCCATATTGCCTGAGGCCTACATGAGCCTGTGGACTCAGAGATCTGAATCTGTGGAAGAAAGATGCTATGTATTACTGCTTAATTTATGAGTCAATAAATGACCTAGCGTTTCCCAGTGTGAAGCTCAAACTCACACATAATGTGTCAGTTAATGCAGATGCCGAGACGCTTGAAAAATTCACGAGGGAGACTCTGTTCTGCAGATATGACACTAGGTAGCAATACTAACAATCATAAATGATTTATGCACTGTGCTTGAGTAGACGAATTCAGACGAAGAATAAGAATAAGATGTTTCCAACATGAAATTCATTTCATATCCATATTCAGAAAAACCAAGCAAAAAAGAAGAACAAGTAGTTCTATACATCCAATGATGTTATCATAATTTCTGGATATGGTAAAAATAAATATGGGTTTTGCACATTGTTATATATACTGACAATGAACCCACTGTGATATCATAGTATATAAACATTGATCCTAGTTATCCTAATGAAATTGCAGAGGAAAAATGCTTTTCTAAAATGGGATCTGGGAGAAGAAAGCGGTTACAGATATGTTTCCCAGTTCTTTATCCCAGTTTAAAAGAAATGCTGAAAACTGCAATAGTTCTGTGAGGGTGTCTGATAGAAGCACCCAAAAAACAGCTGCATCATACATCTGTGAGGGTTTAGTGGTGATATACTGAACCAAAATGATTTATTCTAGTGATGATATAGTGATAATATGTAAATACATACAGTATACATGCACACAAAGAGTGAAAACATTTGGATGAAGTTCCCTAAAGGCAAAGTGTGTAAGTGTCTTTGAAATGAGACAGTGTGGGCAGAGCTGTCTGCTTCTGTACTGTAGCCTTTCTTTCTTTCTTTCTTTCTTTCTTTCTTTCTTTCTTTCTTTCTTTCTTTCTGTCTTTCTTTCTTTCTTTCTTTATGTCTTTATGTCTTTCTTTCTTTCATCACTCCATTAACATAAAGCTCATTTGCAGACAATCTGTTTTTCAATTCAGATCTGTATTGAGATTTAAGAAAATGGTGGTTAAGGACCCTGGAGGCTGTCTCCCCTATTAGCAATCTACACAGATCCATACCAAGATGTCCCTAACATTGATTTCCCTTTCTCTGAACCTCATAACAACACACAGGCCATGATAGACCACAAACACACAAACTTCATGGCGAAAGCTTTATGTTAATGCCACAGCTGTGACCAGTAATGGGAGATGACAGGGAACATGTTTTTGTGGCATACAGTGACTGATAGTGCTTCTGATGTGCTGTGATGCTGTGTGTCTCATGGGGAAGATAACACTCATTAGTGCTGATGAGGGGATTTCTGCTCTGACACTTTGAGTTAGAGTCTTATACAGGCACTCATGAATCAATATAAGATATTTGCACTCGTTTTTAATACATTTCGACATTATTCATGTGACTGTGCTGTAAAATGAATGGACAGACATTATGCTTGTTGTTTGTATGTAGTAATGGTTTATGCTGAACGTTTGTGATCCACTTAACAATTTACCTCAATATGGTTTAACATTTTTATTTTCACAGCAAAACATTCAGATTAATTTCACAGCAAAACATTCAGATTAACTTTAAAGTCTTATTGCTTCAATAACCAATAAAATATTATCATTTTTGTGTGATAGAGATCTGATTGAATTATTGCGATATCGATTTGATATTGAGATATTGAAACATAAATAATGATGAAAGCCAAAATATTAAATACAATTGATGAACAATTACTGAGTAATCCATTCATTTGTAGAGGGGGGTCAAAATGACCATTTTTATCTGAAATTTGGAGCCATATTAGCAGAGGAGAAGAATGACTTAAACAAGATTCCAACATCATTATTTTATTTTTACACAGAGATTGGTAGATCTATAAGTAAACCATGTTCTTTTTACAAAGTTTACATGCCTGTAACCAAAGAGATATTTTAGAGATCTTTTCAAACTGTTAAACTGTACACATTTTCAGTTGTCAAAAACCAAATGTGGGTCACTTTGTAAAAATATGGTACTTCATTTCTTTTTAAAGAGGAATGTCTAAAGAACAAATAACGTTGAAGCCAGAAATGTACCTTTAGTTATTCACATAAAAACAACATTTTTAATATCTTGATTTTAATATCTTGAGTCCAAAAATATATTGTTGTTAAGAATAAGGAAAACTCATCCAGTATCTTCATTTCAATTTTGGATTTCAGAAATGTATATACAGCTCTGCCTGACTGGTACATAGCACTCAGTAGCATGTCCTGGCCATTTGACTAATTTGCAAAAATAAAGTGTTAAAAAATGTTTTAAAGTTTGGGGTGATGTTTTTGAATGTAACCCATAGCAGTGGACACTACTTGATCTAGTATGTCTGACCATACGTCACATTAAAACCATGGGGACTTCTAATAATTAAACAGTCTAGGTGAGATAAATCTTGGTGAACTGAGAGCATTCAATGTGCCTCAACTTGATCATTTTTAACAGTAACTCTATAAGACTGAAATGGTTATGTTCAATGCAGTTGTTTTGACTCTCAAAAGAAAGTTGCTTAAGAATGAGACTCTAAAAGAACAGAAATCTCTAATACGCCTTGAGTTACAGTCATGTAAAATTTAGGAAAAGAACACAAAGAGTGCATTCTCATTTTTGAACTGTCACCATTGCCATAATTGCAACAAGGACTGCTAAAATCAACAGATTTTACTAATAGATCTACCAAAACTACTACAAAACATTTATTAAAATGTTCAAAATGTTTAAATGTCTAGGCACACAAAAAATTAAAAACAGCCCGACTAGCCTAATGTCAATTATATCTCAGTCTCTACATGGAAATTACTATTAATGAAAAAGGTTAAGTTAATATTCCTCAGTGTTAAACAATGATATACATTCTACAAATTTAAAACTAACACTAGCAGCCTCTGATACTGTTCATGCTGTTCAGAAGTGAACTGGTTCACCTATCAGAGACAAATTTAGTTAAACATTCTCTACTAACATGTTATTTCTTCCTTCTCACAGTTGCCTTTAGTTTGCTCACTGCTAACAGATAAATATATTATAGCATAAATGTCTTAAAGATTTTAATATAACTGTCCAATAATGACATTGTCTACTGGTAAAATTACAATGTTCAATATTCATTTGAATTAAATATTTCAGTATCAAATGTTGCATAATTGGTTCTCTTATTTTATTAAATTTATTTCTGCAGTAAGAAAACTGTCCATTCTCAGACCATTTTCTTTTACTACAAATTGACTGTTGTTAAAACACAGCTGTGTTAATTCAGACATTGTATCTCTACAGCTAAAAATTTCCTTGTCAGCTGAGGTTTATTTTCAGTGACATGTCAACAGTCAAAAGACACTCTTTAACACCAGTGTAGAGGTGTTTTTCCTATGTAAATCCAGGGGGACCAAAGGCATTAATTGTCTTCTCTCAAATGCAGATACATTTTCACAGAGCACTGCAGAGATATGCATTTATGTAACAAAATGTTCTGAAGTTGATCTTTAAAAGACTGTCATAACACCATTGTATTAAATGTAATTAAAGTGAAATTGTAGAGAGGAGAGCTTGATTGAACTAAACATTATTCTCACTGTGAAGTCTCAGGACATCACCTGCTCTGTTTGCACTGACCTAAAAGTGTTGAACCTCTCCCATCTGATCTGTTTAAGAAAACATGCTAGATTGAATTTGTTTATTTGGGTAAACAGCTAAAATGCAACAAATTAAGAGTTCAGTGCTCTATGACTGCAGAATTTGCTGACATTAGTCAAATCTATGCTGTGGTCCACTTTTCTCTGTCATTGTTTCCCTTCAATGCACTTGTTATATTATTATTGTTATAACTTTATTTCCTATATTATACACTATGATGCTTGAAAGATCAACAGTGCACATATGATATGCATAGTTTATATTGTGTTCATATGCAATATGTAATGCATACGTTTTGTGATAATTATTCTAACACAAATACTGTGTCTGTTAACCACTTACCAATATGAATTAATGATATAATATTAAAAAAGTTAAAACTCACCTTCTGTGTTAAGCTTTAGTTAATGGTGGCAACTAAAGTTAGTTAATCATGGTTTTGTGTACCCTACAACTATGCCATGATAATCTAATATATTTAAACAGCGTCTGCATTTAAATTCTTTCTCAGTTCTCTGACTTTATAATCGTTGGTCATCTTGAAGGAGTCCTGTCATAACAACTCAAACGCTCAAAGAAGATAGCATACTAATAAAACATGAATGGAAACAATGAGCACCCTACAAAGACAGCCGTTTTGTACCCCGAAGGATCGCGACTATGATGCGCCTTTGGAAAGGTAGGGTATGAAATATTGTTTTTCTCTTACCTGTTTTGGTTAGTATCGCGCACATGATCAAACATACGGAACCTCCAAATATGAATTTCCTTATTAAAAACAAAAGCAAAGTAAAAAAAGGTCGACTTACATGCTCTGACACAATTAAAGTCATTGGTTCGTAGCTGACCCGCACATTTTCAGCTTGGAAATGTAAGCTCTGCTGTGGAGCAGTCAGACGGATACTTTCATGCATTTATCCGCATTGCTTGTCTGGTTTATTCCAACATCGTCCAGAGCATCTCTCCAGCATCAGAGAGCGACTCATTCACAACTGCTGAAGTTCTGTCAGAAGAGCTGAGCTGGTTGCGGCTGCACTGCAAACGCGCACGCTCGAGCCCGTCTCACCCTCCGCCTGTTTGCTTAGTAATAAATCACATCACCGTGACTAATCACACAGAATTAAATGAAGAACACTCGCCTTTTTCATATCTCACGGGTTCATTGATTACATCAATCTCATTATGTGTCTATCATCCTGCAGAACCGATCATTTGCACAACAATGTATGTGAACAGGTCATTTCCTTTATAGAGTTTCCATGTAGATTTTAGTTATTGATATTTAGACAGGTGATTGTCCATATTAAAGTTTTAAGACAGTGCAACTATTTATAACTTTTTATATCAGTATACATTTGTATTTGTGTACAAACATTTAACGTGTAGAACATAACGCTGTTGCGTTAATCAAGAAAGCTGTAGCATAATATAAGCTGGTCATATAGGTAATTTAAGTTAAATCTAATACTCTGATATAACAGCAAAACTAGGCTGGTACTGCATTAAATGAAAGGAAAAGTACCAAATGAAAATGAACAAATAACAACTGTTTTGAAAAAAAATGTGTACTTAAAATAAAAAAAACTTGTAGATTAGCAATAACATTATTAAACTGAGCAACCTGTATTGTTATTGTATTTGCTATGTAGATGTGAAGTACCCACGGTTTGGCCACTGAGGGGAGACAGGGAAGCCTGTTCTATCAGACTGACAGTGGTCAGTGGTCTGTAGTTAATTTGTCCTTTATTTTGTGTAAAATTCCTCATAATCACATTAGGACATTTCAAGATGTATTATGCTATAATAAAGGGGCTGTCAGGTTAGGTGTTGGGGAACATTAAGGTCCTCTATTGTATAGCCTACTCGTTAGACTCAAGGCAGAGGCTCCATTCAAAAAGAAGCTAACTTTCACCAAATTTAACCACTAACTTGGATATATCATGAATTTTGATCACACATGCTCTCTTCACAAGCATGTCAGCCAACCTGCTGTCAGCAAACCAATACATGCAAGTAATAATGCAGCGACCATTTCTGGCTGGCAATTTGCTTTGAGTACCTGGCAAACACAAAGGCACAGTCCAAACTTTAGCCTTAGCAATCTATTGCAAGACTATAATAACGAAGAATGACTCCCATGATCAACTGAGAATAGATTGAGAATTTGTTGTTTACAATCATGTTGCTTTGCCCTGAGATAAATCAACAAAAATATGAAGGGAGATTTGAAATTAGAAGCAGAGAGCTGATGTTTGGACAAATTGTGCATCAGACACTCAAACTCATCTGACCGACATCCATTTTTATTGGCTTTCTCCTGCACACCACACACAGTAAAGCATTGTGTAAATAGAGGTAATTTTAAAAAGCTTAACAAGGACAAAAGACTGTGTTTCTGTAGCACTTGTTTACACTAGCTGTGTGTCCTTGTATTAAGCATTTCTATTCTGATATGACTGATCATCCACAGTTTCTGTAGCTGTGGATGATCTATATCAGGGGTTTTCAAAGTGTGAGGTATGCTTCCTCAGGGGACACATAGGAGTTTAAAAATTGTTTCTGTGCAGCAGGGAAACAACTAAAGACTTTTGTTCACACAGCAGCAGAAAACGGTTGCCAGTCCTGTATTTTAGTCTTTAATATAGGGCGTTAGGTTGAGACTCCACCACTGGACTCACTCTCTTGAGGTTCAGACAGCAGTAGTTCCAGTTTAAGCACGCCATAATGAGGAGAAGTGCTGTGGGTAGGAGGGCTTCACCCATGTCAAGCTAGTGACACATGGAGAAAGCAAGTGTTATATCATGACTTACATCTTCAATCAAAAGAGCAGTGTAGCCAAACTGTTCTGTTTACAGAGTAGCCTTCTTTTGGCTGGCTGTGCAGACTTTTATTTCATGTGTCTGAGAGATAATAGGATATGTCTATGCATGTGTGTATGTGTGGGTTTGTTAGGATCATGTGCCTATGTTCAGGTGATCACCAGCCATCATATGAGGTTTAATATGATTACACACAGGAACAGTTTTGCACAGTGTGAGAGAGAACGAGAGAGAGAGAGCACAGAGATCTTCAGCTCTTGCTTCAGAATGGCTTTGCTGTGTAAATTTCACATCTGCTCACTGTCTGTTACCTGTAAGCACAGCACTGTGACATTTCTGAGAACTCACAAACATCGTACTGAATAACAAAAACTCAGCAGAAGACCAGATTTCTATGATTTTCTAGCTCTTGCAGGCCTTATGACTGTGACTATAACACAGTACAGTAGTTTGGTGTAGGGTGGTGTGTGGTAAAGTTTAGTACAGTAGTTTGGTGCAGTGTGGTATAGTTTGATACATTATTTCGGTACAGTACAGTCTGGTGTAGTGTGGTGTGGTACAGTATGGTTCAGTACAGTATAGTCTGGTGTAGTGTGGTATGGCTTAGTATATTATGGTATTATACAGTCTGGTATATTACAGTGCAGTATGTTGTGATGTGGTTAACTGTATAGTAGGGCTGCAAGATATATCTTTTTTTAAATATCACAAATGCATATCAAATATGCATATTTCAAAAACTAAAAGATTTTAATACTTCCAAAAGTTAGTTGAAATAGGGAACTCTGGGTTTGGGCCCAATTCTGAACTCAGAGCTCTCTCCCCAGGATCTTGTGAAAAGTAAATATATATTTATTCCTAATTGTCACAGAAGATTGTTCTCTTTTTGTTTTGGAAATAGCATCTTTGTGTTTTATCTTTGTGTTTCCATAACTGCTGTGCTGATGGAAGTTTTAAATTTAAAAGAATAAATACATTTACTTACAGAAACATTACCAAGGTTACAGCAGTTAACAGCTGAGATTAAATGTTTAAATGTTTAATTTAAATTTAAATTAAATGTTTGACATTCCACATTTAATCAACTTTACATGTTAAACTGCTTTGTTATTATACTTCAAAACATATTTAATCAACAATGAAATTGTTCCTGCCAACTTGGCATGCAGTTTACCTCTTGGTTGCTCTGCTAATAGATCTTGACAGCGTCTTTAACTTGGCTTAGGTAAACCAAAGTTGTTTTGTGGTTCTTTTTTAGTTTTTTAACAGTAGATAAGTCGTACAGTTAATTGAATGTAATATACTTTTGTAAGCTGTGGACAAGCTGATGTATTATGTTTGTCCTTGTAATGCTTTCAGAGAGATACCCATGGCCTGAACAGAATGCATGACCATTGATTGCACTGTGGTATTGTGTTCAGTGTGTTGAATGGACAGCCATCTCCTGTGCTATAATCTATGCACTGTTGTCAAGTTGCTTATTGACTGAAAGTCTCTCTCGGCTTGTCAAATGCTTTCTCACTTATTGGAAGATATCATAAGGGCTTCTTCTGGACATTTACTGTGTGCACAGAGGTTCATTTTTATCCTTGACTGGACAGAAATGCTATAAAACCACATAAATCTCCCAAATACAAAAATACCCACAGTGGTTTTGTTTAGACAGATTTCCATATGAAGAATATTACCTAGAAAGAAATACTGTAATGAAACTAACATACAATACTTTTATTATAGAAGGTGAAATTAAATGAAATGTTTGGGCTTTGATTTTTGTTATGAACAGTGTTTAATTATAGTTTGAGACCACAGTTTTCCAACTGATGGATTTTTTTATAAATGATTTGTTAAACAGTGTTTCGTAGACCAGTTTTAAAAGATGCTAATAAAGATAAAGGTCACCTTGGATTACTATGAGCTCGTCACTAGCTAGCTGTCTGCTGTCTGTTTGTACAAACACTGACCCCTACAGTATTACTAATATTTAATCCAGCAGTAAGTACAAATTTAGTAATAAGTACTTCAACTCTAGCATGTGCTTATCAACTGATTTGCTTGTCAAGCCCTGTAGTTAATAGATGTGTTAGTTGAGAATGGATTTCAGTTAAATGGGTAAATTGTTTTATAAGAATCAGAAGCTTGTGTGTGTGAGGGATTGAGCAGTCTGACCTCAGAGAGAAAACTCAACTGCATTCATTCAGAGGGACGCAGTGTAGTGAGACTATAGAAGGCAGTCTAACTCCCAAAAAACAGCACTCCATTTGCATTTATGCATTAAGTGTTTGAGGTTTCCTCCTTTCAATGCAGCAAAGGCAAAATCAAAAGATTTTATTTGGAAAATGTATCAACATGAAGACACAGCCTTTATTGAGCCTCATGTGTATACTGTAATTAATGTAAATTGCTAAGTCTAGAATCAAAAGGACATAGAAATTGAAGACCAGTCATGCAGGCACCTTTAAAACCTTGTTTCTGTTCATAGTCGTTCAATTAAAGCATCAGTCCAACACACACACAGTTGCAGATATGTGGGTGGTGTGCAGCATGTGAGGTACTAGACTTCTGTTTGTTGTTTCTGATGTTGAAACTGAGGCGTCTCTTCAGAGTTACATCTTGGGTCATTTTCATGTCATTCACAATCCTCCATTAGTGGGGGATACTGTACACGCTCCACTGATGAAAGACATCATTAATAAACACAGCCACTTGATACAGCAAGCTTTTCTGAATGAGATTTTGACACTTTTTGGAGAATCTAAGTGGTGTTTGTCTTTGCAAAATGTCTATGGTGGTTTCTGTGTTGTTGCTACAATGTTCTGAGTGGTTGTTAGAGTAGGTGGTTTCTGAGTGTTCTGAGTCCACATCCAACTCTCTATAATATTCTGGTCTCTAAATATGACCCAGGTCCATTTTTCAATATCTGTGGTATTGTTGCTAGTTTATTGTCTTGTCACTTAGAAAAGTATGAACAAAGAAACAAAGAACAAAAAAATTTCAAGTTTCATTCATGTTTGTAGCACCTTTGTAAGCTGTTTTCTAGTGTTTAGTGATTGGATTATGACACCCATGTGTTTTGTGTCAGAGCATGGTGTTTCCCAGCAGGGAATGTTCTCAGAATGTTGGCAAAGTTCCTCTAAAAGTCCAAAAACAAATTAAAAAGCATTCTTGCAGTAACATTAGTACAATGTAAAAAAATGTTTGTTTAAACAACTTGGCTATACAAGTGATTTCAACTTAATATTTTAAGTTACTGGTATAACTTAAAAAATAGGGTAAGCAATTTTCCAACTATTTCTTTTAAGTTACCTCAACTCCATACCAGATTACAAAGAGTAAGTTGAAATGAGTTGTGCAACCAAATTGATTACACTTAAAAACTTAAAAGTGTAGAATGTTTTTTTTAATATTATATTTCAAAAACATTATTCTTAAGTGTTAGTGGAACATTGTCACAGAATTGAATTTTTTTTGAATAATGTTCTTATAACCAAGCAATAATGTTAAAACAATGTCTAAAAACTGGACATTTTGAATGTTCCTAGCACATACAAAATAAAATTTTTGTTACTTAATGGAAATGTTAGAAACGATCTTACAACCTAAAATTGTTAGCTGGGCTGCATCCTGACTCACTGTTCCGGTGTTGGGTTTTAGTCATGGTATCAGGATCTAGACTCATGCTTTATGTCTTGTGTTTTGGTGGGAGTTTAATTGTTCATGGTGTCATGTGCTCTTCAATGTACTCTTGTGTTTTGTTGTGTTAAACACATGGCTTGTGGTGTTTGTTTGCCATGTGCTCTTCTGTTTTATGCCTAGTGTTTTGAATACGTGGCTTTTGTGTGTTTCTTGTGCCATGTATAAGAATTAGACCTGATTCACAGCACATCTTTTATTGTGGAGTCAGGATGTCTTCCAATGCAAATTATGCTGATTTTAATAAAACTAAAGAGACAAAATGACCAACTGAACTAATTGGACCAATTACTGCTGTCCTCTGCCATGGGGCACAATGTTTGTTTTATACTTCACTTCACTAGGTTTCCAGCCTCAAGTCTCCAATAGAGCATCTACTTGGCAAGTGATCAAATTAGCCCTGTAATTGGAGTGCACTTTACCTAAATGAGCACAAATTAATGAACTCTATTTTATGCAACTTTATCACACTGGTCGTATTTCTTGTTGGACTTCACTTCTGCCTCAGACATCCAGATCATGTGGAATCCCAAGGGACAGATAAGCATGCACAGGTACAGTGGAAACACACACAAAAATGTCACATGTATTTGACAATAACAATAACAGTCTTTATATGTGTGAACACCTCGTGGATACACATATACAAGCATTCTAAAAACAACCATCTAACAATTCTTTTCCATGTTTAGTTGGATGGAATGGCACAGCATGATTTTAAAATTATTAGATAAAAATGTTTTAATATTTGCTTTTTAGCATCATAATGTCATAATGCAGTGCACTGGCCATTCAGGCATTGTTATGCAATATTGTTTCTCTCCTTCTCATTTTGTCTCTTTGGAAATGTCATATTCGTAATAGCATGTTGCTTGAGTGGTTTCATAAGGCTTTTTCTTGGTCTTTGTCGGAGGTCTTAATGGTGAGTTGAGAACTGATTTTCGTTCTTTAGCAGACATCTTGATGGAGCTAAATTGAGAGGGAGGTGGATGAAAAGGTAAAATGATTGACATTGTAAAAGTCATAATGCAGATGAATCACTTTAACTGTTCACACACTAAATGTCTGGGAGAAAAACAGTCAAATTAATCAGACTGTAAATTATAATATTTACAGTGTCATTATGTTGTTATTACATGGTATTAAGTGTGATATTTAAATGCATGTTAGATCATGTTTTTCTTTCACATTTGTTTAAAATTTTTGTGTCATTTTAACACACTGGTGTTGTATAAAACCAGCAATGCTTGGAGTTTAAAGCCCAGGAGGGTTTGTTCTTGTAGCATTGGTCTTGACTGGGACTTTTGTGTAGATCTATTATTCCATCACATTAGGCACAGCTAATGAAACGTGCTCATTATAAAAGCATGACTGAATCAGTTAACTCTGCTGTGTCCTAGCCTTGTTTATACTGGCCTGACTGTCAAGATGTCTGATTGATGGCTGGTAGACTTCTCTGGAACATTAAAATAGTGGTGCTCAGTCATGCTCCTGGAGGGCCAGTGTCCTACAGAGTTTAACCACCCCTAATCAAACACACCTGAACCAGCTAATCATGGTCTTACTAAGCAGATGGCAGTGGCCTTCCAGGACACCAGATTTATTCTGTGTTCAGAAATGTTGCCCTTTAAGTTACACTAAGGTTATATAAAGTAATAGATAGCAGGATAGATAGTAGATACTGCACCAATACCTGGAGTCAAAGCTCTTTATTTTAAATATCCTTTGCTTGGAGTGAAGGAAAGAATCACCTAGAAGCAAATACCCTGATAATCTAAAAGTATCTAATGAAGTAAAACCCTGTTCTGAGACTGATAAACTGATTTCTAAACCAATGTTTTTATGACTTCTCTCCAGGTTTGCCTTGTGGTGGACTTATCATAGAGAAGTCTAGAGTAGACTGCTCTAATCAAAACTGACCACTATCTGTCTTAATAACCCTTCACAGAAATCTGAAAATGGAGACCAGCTGCACTGAAATAATGAGATGAGAGAGGCAGGGCAGACGGCAATGAACCTTCTTTCAAATTATCTTTGTGTTCCCTTGATTAAAGAAAGTCATACAGGTTTGTTTTGACATAAGGGTGAGTAAATGAAGATACCAAATTCTATTTTTGCACCAGGGGCTAACAGATCTGTCTCCAAGGACATAATTGGCAGCTGCATTTGAAATATCCTGTGAGTAATTTAATGTATGCCCCACCTCCCAACTACACATCTCCAACAGTCATAACGATTCAAACCAGAGTGGAAATCCAAAAGAATAATTTTGTGTGATTACAAACACAATGACAGCTGTTTCACCAGGTATTTTATTTATATCAGTGTTTTCCATGTAGTGGGATAGCCACTATTGTACTGTACAGCCACATGCTATTAAAATGGACCCCATTTATTGTGTTCTATTGCCCCATTTTAAAAGGTAATTTCCTTAACAGCTCATGAGATGGAGACCAATCGTCTGTCAACACACATTCGGGTATGAGCTCATTCCCCTCCAGACGGATATTGTAAGGGTCCAGCAGCCATGTAATAAAGTCTCCAGGCGGCTCGATGTTCAGACAGAGGTGGTCTGTAGGTAATTTGGTTTGGCATGGATCATGATGGAAAGATAAAAGATAAACACCGCCATCTGCCAGAGCTAAATTAGAGGCATTTGTCAGGGGCAGAGCAACTTTGTTCTCCATTCACTGTGCATAAATGCAAACTCCTCACCTTTCAGTGAAAATTCACCTTTTGAGATCAGAATAGGTCATCTACGAGATTTGCATAGATCCAATAAAAACATATTTGTGTGTGTGTGTGGGGGGGGATGGGGGTCGTGGGGTGGGTCAGTCAGGGGGTTGGTCAAAAGTAGCTTGCAACATTGAAACTACTTTGAATTTTTACTTGTACATCTCTCTAGAGATGTCGATTATTATTATGTAACAGGTGCTGTAAGGTGACGATCATGAAAGTTATTATAGAAGTTCTTCACTTTCTATTAGACACACACCTATACTGACACTGTTTTTCTTGTCTTTATTATCAAATGTATTACTGCATTATGAATGAGTGACCTTTCAAAACTCTATGTTGCACTTCATTCACTTCTCATTGACAATTTTAGTTTGTGACCTAGTAAGAAGAAGAGTGATGCTGTGCTGCTTCAATTCATTCAAAACTGACAAGGGTAGATAAAGAACTGGTTGTTTTAATTACAAAGTTAGCTTTACATGAGTTTTTGGCCAAATGTAACTTGCAATAATCTGCAGTAGCGACCAGACCAAGGAGGGCAACTTAACACCACTCCCACTTATTGCTTTTTTGTTTTATTTTTTTTATTTTACTGTCTGTTAAGCTCCAGTACACCAAAGCAAATTCCTTGTACATTTAAACCCATGGTGTGTAGCAATCTGTACACCTTCTCATTGATACAATCAGTGCGAATCAGCCAATCATCTGGCAGCAGTACAGCCTGCATTAACAGTACATTTTGACAGTACATTCTATATAGTATGTGTGTGGGTGCAGTATGCATACATTCTGCGCTTACTACATCAGCATGTTTTTTTGTCATGTGACCTGTATGTTTGTTAACATCATGTACCAGCAACAACTGTGAAAATATTTTACTCAGGTATTGTTGAACAAGTACAGTTTATCACAAAGAATACATTTCTTGGTACCTGCTATATATCAATCACACTTAAAAAGAGTGTAACTTTTAAAATTTGGTGGCTCCTCAGCTTTTGTGGCCTCATGGGATATAAAAGTATCTACCTGACGCATGCTTAAAAATTGTGGCAGAATTATTAAACTCACATACTGGTTTTTGAATACTGATGATTTATACTACTCATTTTTCATACTATATAGTAGGGAAAGTATATTCAGATGTAGGAATAGTTAAGAGGTTCAGTTACTTTACAGAAAAAGCATCAGAATGGGTAGGAATTTTTAGTGACTTTGACTGTGGAATGATATGAGCATCTCAGAAACTGTTGATCTCCTGGAATTAAACCACAACAGCCTCTACAGTGTGTAGAGAATGATGCAAACAGCAGGAAACATCTGACAGCATGACAAGCATTGAGATGGATGGGCTACAGCTGTAGACCCCTCCAGGTTCTGCTGCTGTTAGCAAAGCACATTCTCTTGGCACACATTAGGCAGTGCAATATCAACTGAGCATTATTTAAATGCCACAGCTCACTTATTATGATGTTATTCCTGGCTGTGTGCATTCTTTTATGACCACAGTGTTCTCATCTTCTAATGGCTACTTGCAGGAGGATAACATGCCTGTTACAAAACACACATCATCTCAGACTGGTTCCAGGAATGATGATGAGTTCAGTGTACTCCAATAGCCTCACTCATCAGTTCTCAGTCTACCAGAGCACCTGTGGGATGTGGTGACACAGAATGTTCAAAGCATGAGTGTGCAGCCAACAAATCTGCAGCAACTGTGCAGTGGTGCCCTGTCAGCAGGGAGCAGAGTCTCATTTTCAGCACCTTGTTGAACCCATGCACAAGGAAATTCAGACTGTTCTGGGAGCAGCGTAGGGTCACATATTAACCAGTCATCATTCAGGACCAGGCCTATGACATTTTATAATGGTGATATTTGTGTATATCACCAGTGATATACACAGTGATGTACAGTGAACACTAGCACTGGAAACAGCAGTCTGTGTATGGAAGCTGTGTTAAGCCCTGTGTTATACAATAAAATGCATATCTATTATTGTATAAAAGTAAAGTATGCTCTTCAGAAGGGAGGAAGACCCTGCAATAAATGTCATTTTAAGCACTGGGTTGAGAACAGTGCATTTGAATTAATTAGCTCATTGCCTTTTTTCAGGAAATTACAGCCCGGGGCCATTTGGAAGTATCTTGATGAGTGATGGTAGGGGTAATTCAGTTTCACCATTATTTCCACTCTCATCAGTGTGATTCTGCAAAACCTATTCAATGTTTTAGGCACTTTACAACCTCCCACAGTAGACCTTAAAGTCCCACTCACAAAAAAAAACTCTTGCATCAGCACTGTTAAACATCATGAGAAAACATTTATGTCTTGAATAATCACACACACAGGCTATAAATACTGCTGAAACAAAATACCATGCCTGCCCTTTCTTTACAGGGAACCAGAGATATCTGCATAGCCACTTTAATTGTGATGAATGTGTCTGGCAAATGCATCTGAGAAACAGACACAGAGGGTGTGGTCTGTGGAGGCTGACTGGATTAGTTGTGTATGTCATTTAAATTAGACATTAAACCCCAGAGCACAATAGTGGAAGTCAGACTGTAATTTACTTTAATAATTTTAAAATATTTCCATTTCAGATATCCAACTTCAGAAATTAATAAAGATTCTTTTGGAAGACCCCATGACATTAGATCTAGAGTTTTCTGGCTTTTAGTCCATTGCTGTGTCTGAAATCCCTCTTTTGTTCTTTAGTGAATGAAACATAATACCATTTTATTCTTGAACAAATTAACAAGAAAAAACTTTTAACTTTTACCATTTGATTTGCATTATTTTATTTTTATTATCTTTAAATGAAGGTCTATTGTGCACTACACATTTAGTGGTGCTTTAAATCTTTTAACATGACTGTTTAAATTTAACTCAGATATGGATTAGTCACAAAAAACCTGTAGAATCTGTGTGCAGATAACAAAATGTGCCTGGTCATTCTTAATCAATATATCCCCAGTGGAAAACTTACATGACAGAGAGTCTGTAATGAGGTGTAATTCATAGAGCTACATCCATACAGCTGTCAGTCAAAACATAAAGCAGAAGTTTATGGTGAACTGCACTGAACTTTGAAACAGCAGACCTCTGGGACAGAGGAATGAGAATATAGCAAAGAAATCTTTACTGCTCTGAGAATAGACTTTGAATGCGACTAGGTCAATACATTGTTCGGTTCTGGTTGCAGATCCCCTGCAGCTGGGAAACGCTGTGACTGTGAGATGGCATAGTTGCAGCACAAACACTGTTCTCCAGTTCCAGTTAGTTTCAAACAGGTTCTCCATACTCCCCTGTACAGAGTGTGAAAATAGAGACACCAGCCATCATGGTCAAATTTTGCCGGGAGCCAGAGCACCTGACATCAAAGCAAGTTTAAACCTGCTGGCTAAATCTAAACATAAAATTAATCTGATTATTATACATGTCAGCACAAATCGTCTCCATCAGTCTGTAGTCACTAAAGGTAATTAAGCAGGTGTGTGAACTTGCTAGTACAATGTCAGGCACTGTAATATGCTCTGGTCTCCTTCCTGCTTATTGTGGTGACAAAATACATAGCAGATAGTGGTCACCAAACAGCTGGATGTCTAAGTGGTGTTCGCAGAACAATATGTTTAACAGATAATTCGAAACGTTTTTGGGGTAGACCTGACCTGTTAAAAAAGATGGCCTCCATCCCTCCAGGGATGGTGCTGCTCTTTAATCTAGTAATCTGGCTCATAGTGTTTCTATTAAGACAACTAACACTTGACTTGAAGTGGGGCCTAGGTCAGGAAACAGACAGATTAAATATAATATAGAGACTATTTCTGTTCCTCGGACTAGTAAATACCAAATATTCTGTAAACACATTCAATAACAATTTGATCAATGTCAAACAAATAAAAAAATACACAATACGGACAATTAATAAGGATTGGTTTGCTGAATATTAGATCATTCTATACAAAAGCACTTGTTTGTTAATGATATGATCATAACCTAGATGTTCTCTGTTTGACAGAAATGTGGATAAAACAAGACGATTGCATAGCCCCCCTAATCCGGCTAAATCTAGCCCCCAAAATTACTGAGCCTCATCCAAAAGGCAAAGGGAGAGGTGTTGCTGCGCTTTTTATAGGAATATTTTTAAAGTTACCCAGAAGTCTGATTTCAGATACAAAACTTTTGAAGTGATGGTGCTTAATATAACTTTATCTAGTGTAAATGATAAATCCACAGAAAAATTTTAAACATCAGTCAGACCGTCAATCATATCGGACAGTGATTTCTTGATAGTTTGCCCAAGAAATTCCAGTCATTTCCTACTATAGGTAAGGATGAACTGTAATAAATTATTAAATCATCCAAATCAACAACATGCATGCTAGATCTTATACCTACAAGGCTGTTGAAAGAGATAAAATTATAGATCCTCTACATAGCTTTATTAACATATCACTGGTGTTGGGATATGTTTTAGGGATATGTCCCAAAAACCTACATATTAAAACCTGGATGACTAGCAACTTTCACTTTCAGAGATACACTCTGTTATTTTAAATCTAGATTAAAGACCCATCTCTTTAATCTAGTCTACCAAAAGTTCTATGGTTTTATGACTCAAATCCCTTAAGGGATTGTTAGGCTTCATTAATTAGGTAAACCAGAATCAGGAACACTTCTCAAAAGAACAGATGTACTACCTCTACTCTAAGTATGTCTTTCATTTCACCAAGGTCCTATAGTCAGCAGGTTTTGGGCCTTATGCAGACGCCCATTCCCATGCCAGCTTATGATGACTACAGCTGTAACCTGGGTCACCCAGAAGCAGTGGGGATGTGACGGACTTTTTTATTAATCTTCAAATTATCTATTTACCTTACTCTAGCTCAGATTCTACAAGTTTTATCCCTACCTAGTTACAGCAGTGTGATTTTTAACCAAAAAAGTTATGGATTGCAGCTTTAATGTGCCAGAGGAGAACTGGCCCACCAGGTTGAACCTGGTTTCTCCCAAGGTTTTGGTTCCTTGCCACTATTGCCCTGTTGGCATACTGGGAGACTGTTGACATTAGCTTGACTGTCAGTTTTGTAAATTGATAATATTGATTTTAATATAATGATCTAACTATAGTCTTAAAGACTACTATTTCATTATTTTTTCTCCTGTTCCATGTAAGCTGGAACTGCATATCTTGCTTAATATAATACCTGTCATATATCATAGTCTCAGAAAAAGTATATTCCATGTTTTGTAGGCTGTCAGGATACATTACCTTCTCATAAACAATTGAGATATTTATGAGCTTTCACATGCAATGATTGGTATTTCTGACGTATGTTTATTTTCCCAAATTGTCCATATGTGTTGTAGTTATCAACGGTTCAGTCAACTTTACATTCATAAACCAATTAGAATCTTAGTATAACTAATTAGTTATTACTATCATACATCTTACAATAAACAATAAATGTGCAATAACACTTGTTGCAATAACAACAACAACTGTATTCTGTATTCTGTGTAATATATAATTGTATAATTTTTCTGTTTTCTGTGTTTTCTTTTCAATATATGTAAAGTTGCCTTGAAACAATGCAACATTGTAAAAAAGGACTATATAAATACATTTAAATTGAAACTGAACTACACGTCATAAATCTAAAGTAATTTATGTATGAATGAAGGCAGCAAAAAGCATATACCACCTAAATAAAATTTACAAGCTATTGGTCCCAAATTTACAAAGTAAATATTTGTGACAACAAGTATTACTGTATACCTTACTGGATACCTTAAAGATACCCAAAAGATCTGGACACTTAAAGGTAGGGTAGGCAAATTTGGAGAGCAATAGCAAGCTAGCTTTGAAAGCATAAGATCCCACCCTCCCTTCACATTGCTCTCCAAAGTCACGCTTTCTTGAACACATGAACATGTACTTGTCCTTTGATACATATTAACCTCGCTGTATAACAGCGACATAAATGCACACGTTTCTACAGCTCAGGAACCATATGAGGATGCAGTAGGGGAGATTTAACTGATTTGATTGGAGCACAGTGCATTTGCATTATTTCCAATTAAGTTATATGAAGTCGTTAAGATCTGCCTCCAGTGCAGAAGCCATGAGTTGCTGCCCTCCTCATCCTCATTGGAGTTTGTACTAGATTTACCATCTTCATCATTGTCTGCTCCACCATTATCTTGATTGTCTCTGGTCTCCTGCAGCTTCCTTTTGTGGCCCCTAAACATAGAAATTACAAAGGTGATGGTCAGTGATGCTCATTAGTCAGAATTTGGAAAGCAATTTTCATTGGTTCAAACGAGTCTGGGTACCAGGGTTACATATAGCAGTGTTGAGTGTTGCTGACAGTCATGGTTTACAGGTCGGCAGTCAGCATGTCACAGTCTCCGTTGGTATCTGACAGCCAATGGACAGAACTGGTGCCAGGAGAAAGTTTGGTTTGGGGAATGAAATGTTGTGCTTAGGACAGAACTGGTGCCAGAAGAAAGTTTGGTTTGGGGAATGAAATGTTGTGCTAAGCGTGCCTCAAAAATAGAAATAACAACACCCTATTTTAAGGATATGGCACTTTCCATGAATAGGGTACAATATGGTGTCCCATTACTTTTTAAAAGAAGAAAAGAGAAAGTTACGACAAACATAACATTGAATGTATTATCTTACATTAAAACACACTCTTAACATGAAATCTAACTAGTAGCAAAGGTTTTGACGTTCATAACACTGTAGACAACAATTCATTCAAGAATCTAAATAACTGCTGAACTGATAATTTATTAGAAAAAATTTGTAGTAACTTTTTTAATTGCAAAAAATGTTACAAAACAATTTAGTAACACTGATATCACTGGATTTTTCTCCTATTAAAAAGTAACATTTCATAAAATTCATCTAAACCAAAACTCTGTTACCCAAGTTTGTTCTGGTAAAAGAATGATCATACAAAACATTTTTCTTAATTTATCTCATCACTTTGAACTTTATCCACAAACGTTCCCAAACACACAAAAGTGGAAGTTCTGCTAAAAGCATTTGTTTCACATGTTAAAATGTTCTTTGCAGAATTCCTTCACACAAACTCAGTCCACGACTGAACATTTGGACAGGCAGTCAAATGAGTGGATTCAGGGAGCACATCTTCCCTTTTACAGTATTTCCACTGAAGCACTTTTAAAAGTAAGGTGGTGCAAGCATCCCTTCTGCCCTCCCCCTCACAGCTGCTTCATGAACACAACAGACAAAAACAAAAATCAGAAACACAAAAGTCACTTCAAATGTTCTCATACTTAGGTGTTGATAGACTGGGCCAGAGAATTGAGTTCTATTTACAGTCAGACTAGTTCATCAACAACAAATGTTCTGTCATCATTTACTTACCCTTATGTCATTCCGAACAAGTCAATAAGTCAATTAAGCCAAGTCACCTTTATTTATATAATGCTTTATGCAATATATATTACTTCAAAGCAGTTTTACCAGAGAACACAAGATAACACCATTTTATGTCAATTATGCCACTTTACAACAGTACAGAAAGTACCCATCAGTACACAAAAAACAGTAAGACTGATATGGTCCAAATACCATTTTTAAACTGTAAAGATTAAAATCTATAATATCTAACCTTAAGCATTTGAGATGGAGACCCAGTGGTAAACACTGCATCTTCGTTTGAATAGAGTAGTCCACAAGACTTAAGCACTGAAAATATCGCCCTCAGCTATAATGCTGCTTCAGAAGAACGTAATATACAAGTCACATGGACCACCATTCATTGCTGCATTTTTTTGTCATTTACAGACAACCCCCACACCACTGACTTTACTGTACTGAAAAAAAACAGCCAGGACATTTATCTGCCTTTCATCGTCTTTTCTGGTTTGATGAAATAACGAAAATTACATTTTGGGAGTACATAATGAGAAAATGTATTTTAATGCTCCTATTCCTTGAATGCATCTACCAATAGCAAGCTCAGAAACCACAACTTCACATGCATGAAATCCACCTGCACACCCACACACACTTTGTAATCAAGTTTTGAGAAAGTCAGATATAATAATGTGCTACCAGTGCTAAAAGAGACCGGTCTGTCATTATATGTACTGACAGTAAAGACATCTGCTTTGATCATTGGACATTATATGTTATAGTAGTGTAATGATGAACCCACAACTACCTGCTTACAGAGAACTACATGAATACATGAATAAAAGATAAAAGAACATAAGGAAAATGGAAAACATTAGGAAAGAAAGTCAACCTGATGACAAAACAGACGGTGAGTTTGAGGTTTATGAATCGTGTATTTGGCGAAAATGAGGCGTAACGTTGTGTTCACATCAACTCTGTGCTCATGATCCTAGCATAACTATACAAAAAACAACAAAACTAGAGCGTTATAAATTTGTGCACTGAGTTTCTGAAACTCTGATCTTTGTATCGTTATGTATGTTGAGAAAGTACCCACAGAATGACATTTAGTTTAACACTGATTTGTCATCAACCCTGTAAAGATGAGTCTTGAATCTTCAATCAAACCAGAAACTCAAGCACAGTGCAAGTATTCACAATGCTACTTTTTCCGGTGTTAACTTTCTGTGTGATGTTTGGGTCTAGTACATCTAGGGAATAGCAGTGTTTTCAAGGTAGCCAAAGAACAGTGTTAGGCTTTGGTTATGCCATCATTACCAAGACTTGGTGTCTGTCAAATTAATGAATGAATGAACAAATGAACCCCATAGATATTTAAATAGATTTATTTAAGATCCAAATTAAGTATCCCAATAATGGCATAAAGATAAGTCAAAACTGAAAACAGACTTGCATTTCCATTCCATTAATGTAAGTTAATAAAAGACTTTCAAACCTAAATCTTAATTTTCTTAGTATAAAGATGTATAAAACCTAAAAACAGAAAGAACACCCAAGGAGAAAAAAATAAGTTTAAATAAAAAAGTTTTGAAAAATAAATTCATGTTTTTGAGAAGAAATGAAAAACATTACAGTGGAGAAATTTCATTACAGTGATGCAAAGCTGCATCTTTAGACTACAGACAAATGCTGCATTCTGCATTTATCCCCCAAGTTTTCTGATAACACTGACTCACCCACTGACAGCTGTCTGTGACCCTGCTGACTCAACAACACGCCTGGAAATAATATGCATGTTTCAGATGCCTCAAGAAAGAGCAACTTCTCTGCTGGGAATATTACTGTCAGACAGGAAGTCCTTGTGGGAGAACATGAAGCGGTTTTTTTAACCACAAACAGACAGAATGCTAATGGCACATCGGAATAAGAGAACAAAAGGAGGAATTTCCCTGTTTCTTATGAGTTGTCTCATTCTATTCCTCCTCTCACTGTAGACAAGAACAGGGTTATATAAGCACAAGGGCTGTGAGAAGTAAGAGAACGGGCTGGTGGGAGGGGGATGTGACTGCAGAGTTGTTGAAACTTAGGCAGCTCAGAGTTTGTTTTCTAAATGCACCTAAAAATTTTAATAAGACAGAGGCCTGAAACACCAGAGACAATAAGCTAATGAGACAGAAGTCAGGACAGATAGAAAGAGTTATAAGTCTTAAATTAAAGGGACAGTTCACCAAAAACTAAACATTAAATCATGCCAGTTTACACAGAGAACCATAATTATAAAGATTAAATAACTGTATTACTGTCCATATAAGATGTTGTTTATTCAAAGTTTTTGCTCTGAAGTTTTACAGTCACAAAGGATGCAGATGATCTACTGTTGCTTTACATTTCACAAGAAAACCAAAGGAAAAAAGACGAGAGGAGCAGGAAGAAGCCATCACTCTATTGAAGATGAATTTCATTCTTAATTCTGCACGATTCTAATGTCATCTGCCATGTTAAATACACAAGCCTTTAAAATTTGACTGGAATTTGATTTGCTGTCAAAGTTCTAGAACTCGCCAACTCGCTGTGAAAGTGATTCTTATAACGTCATTCCTCTGTATCATTATAATTGTGGTGTTGCTGCTGCTATTTACTTCATTTATTTGATGTTTAAAAAATTTATATTTATCATTTTCATCTTTAGTGTAAACAGGCCTTTACTCAACTTGTCATTTGAAATTCATATGACTTTTTTCTTCCGTAAAATGCGAACATTTTGCATAACCCCTTTACTTATAGTAATAGAGACAGATGGGGTTGAGGGAATAAAACCTGTTGCAAACAGTGGAGGGTTTAATGATGTGTGCTGGCGTGATCTGACATGGCTTCACTCTCATGGTTGTGGGTAAAGCATAATTAAGGATGTTGCAGGGTAATTAATGGTCGAGTGTGCGTGTAGTTGGGCACTCTGGTCAATGAGTGTCACGTTTGGTCCTCACGAAAACAGCTGCATCCTGCTCCTCCACAATCAGCCCAATGCTGAGGTCAGGAAGGGACTGATGAATAAGTGGTACATGAATATTGTGCAATTACCATTCAATAAAAGACCTTTCAGCTGTCCTGGGTCTACTGTAGCATTCCCTGCAGAAATAAACAAACAAGTACTTTGAAAAAAGCTTATGCTGGCATGGAAACTTCAAGTGGAGAATGGATCAAAGCAGGAGATTTTCTGTCAACTCAGTCACAGCCCAAGTGATCCCACACAGCTGTTCATCTGGGTCTTAAAATCGCAGAAAAGAGAAAACATGGTGTTTTAGCAGCATTGCTGCAGTACTGTTTTTCCAGGTCTGGATCACTCTAAATGACATGTTGTTGGACAGTGCAGCATGGCATCCATTAAAGCAATTGAGCAAACAGCGGGAGTCTTATAGATTGACCTAAAACTCTGATGATCGTTGCTGGACTATGTAATGGATTTAGGTCTCAGCGTTGGGTCCATTAACTTCTAATTAATTCAAGCACCTGCCACACGGTACATAAGTCAGAACCTCTAAAAGAAAAAGACCCATTAAGAACAAGTTTTGCATTTCCAGGAAATTGTGCTTGCAAATAATTAACACAAACCCCTATAAAAGTTGTTTATTCACATTCCCTTCACTAAAGTTAAATGTATGTATATACTTTCCACATACTCTATATTCCTATGAATATTTCAATATGGTAATTATTTTTTTAATAGCTTTTGCTTATGATAAAAATCCTACACAAAATCCCAATCCCCATTTAAAAATCATATATTGAAGAGAACACGACTGAATATCACTGAAAGTTTGGCCTGTTTTGACTATGGGGCTGTGAGAAACAACCTAGAGGACTCCAGAAACATTATAGAAATGTAATAACGACCATTTAAAGCCCCTTAGCAAATGCATAGCTTTATTTTGACAGCTATCCACAAGACCCTAGCATCATACTGGTGGATTTTGAAAGGGCAAACACCACTACCATTTACTTATGAAAACAGAAACAGAAATAAGTGAGAAAGAGATTAATAGTTAGAGACTGAGGGATAAAGAAAGAGAGAGAGACAGAGACAGAGAGATAAAGAGAGAGATGGCTAGAGAAAGAGGAAGTACATGCACCTCATCATCCATCATCTCAACAGTCGTTCACTGTGTTTAATCCATCACGGATCTGTTTTGGGAGGACAGAAAAAGAAGCCGGTCCTATTCAAAGATCATCCATTTACCTCCAGACACAGAGCCAGCGATACATCAATTACAGCATACATGAGAAAATTAGCTGTGCTCATCTACAGTACAGGAAAAGTCGCCTTTTACAGACAATTACAAAGTAACAAAAAAGTGATTACGCCATTTTTTTCTAATTTTTCTTCAGCAACAGCAATAAAATATGAATGCATATATCCACGAGTTGCTGTAAAACTTCAGAAAATGTTTGCCCTGATTTGGAGAGATTTGGAGAGCATTGCTTGATTGCGCTGACACCTTCATTAGGCAGTCAACAGGCAAATTATTTCTGTCTCATTAACTTCATAAACATGCCATTCATACATTGTACTGGTGAAATAGTCAATAGCGAGAATGCAAGTGAAGTGGAACAGCCTTTTAAACTGGTCCCTCATGACATTGCAAATCTGAATTCTCTTTTTTATTTACGTTCATGTCACTGGCTGTTTGCTTCCATGGAGAACAATCTCTGAGACACAGGCAGCTGTAATTAAATCATACTGGGTGTATAACATACTTGTTCTTTTTATATAAGCTTTCAAATCACACTGAGCTGCTCAGAGACTTCCGATGGATCCATTAGGACTGCAATAATGGGCCTTCTCTATGTGTTATTCCATATCCCATAATACTCACCAGTTGAGGAGACAATGTAAAACAGCACCTGTTTGCCATGGCATTAAGAGGTGGCCTTGTCGCTGAAAATCTTTTTGAAAGCCAGCAGAGGAACCGTACAGTGAGCAGTTGGGCGTAAGTTTTGGAAGCTCCAGGAAATCTATTTATAGCAAAGTTCTGAAAGTGTTTTCTTTAAATACTTAAAGTTTAAAATTTTAAGATGGTAGGGAGATGAAAATGGGAGCAAAGAAAGCCATAGTGTAACATACACGGCTTAAGATGTCTAAAGAGTGTTTGAAATAAAATTAACACAAACCGAGAGAAAGATTATATCCTGGTAAAATATTTTTTTCCAAAGACCTTGTTCTACCTCATATTTACCTTAGGGTAGATGCCAAATTTAACTGGATGCAAAAGACTGAACATTGGACCCTCTGATATCACACAGTAGTTAACACAAACTGCATTATTCACTATCTGCCCATAAGATACTGCTCAAAGTGAAACTGACACATTAAATGTCCATGTTTTTTGATTCAGTAGTAGTTATTTTGGAGTACTATGGAATTTATAGTCATTTAGCAAACTGGCAATTGCGACATTGAGAATGTGTACGTGAAATCAATGGTGGAGGGGAGTATTTTCAGTATTTTCATAATCTGAGTTTGTTAAAGTCTCATATGAAGTTTGACATCAGAAGATTTGCAATTTATTGCATGAGACATTTACTAGTCTATCATTTTTATGGCTTGACAGCCATTGGTTACTATCCAGCTGTCTATCCACAGAAAAACAAAAACTTGGGTGAGTAAGTGACAGAATTCATTTTTGGGTAAACTACAGTATGACCTGTTCCTTACTATAGTGCTTGAACAGGCAACCAAGCAGACAGCAGTCCAGAGCTTTAGTCACTTTATTGCAAAATTATTTCAAAGTGAACAAGCTGTGTTTTGGGTTATTTTATGCAAAAACTGAGACAAATCAATGCTTGACACATGAGTTTTTACAATTCTTTATTACATTACACAATTCATTACACAATTTTTTTTAAATCTAACCATCAAGATTATAAGTAACTAGAGATGAAAATAGTTTGAAATCAGCTGAGAAATGTAAACATTATTGTGGTTTTCATGCAGAAAAAGCACATCTCCCTGTTCACTTAAATGTATTTATAGAGAAGGATTGACCAGTCTGATAGAGGTGCCGTTGACGTATGGCCAATGCGCCATCTATGTATTTATATGTCAATGGGGGCACTATAGTGCTATATAGACATATAAACTATAACATTATAGTTATAATTCTTGGTGTGAACAGGCCTTAAACATGACTGATAGCCTTTCCTGGAACCAGACACAGCATTTGTTGTAAGAAGAGCAGGAAAACGGGGTCCAGCGACTTTCTCACGACACATCAGCCCTGTTTCATTGAGAGCAACAAACTCAAAACCTGACCTGAGACCTTGAGTTCAGTGTTGATTTAAAATACATTCATAAAAGTACAAATATTCCATCCAGTTATTTTATAAGCCATAAGACTCTATCATCAAAAAAGTATTATCAGAGAATGAGATTGCAAAAGTGACAATTAATCAATAAAATCAGTTATCATCAATAATGAGAATAATTGACAACCAATTTAATCATTTAGTCATGTCTGCGCACTGTGGAAGGAAACAATAGCCAGTCACGTCACTTTACAGTAGTGAATAACTAATCTCTATGGACAAAATGCATATGGAAAATAGCAGATGACACAGAGTAAGCAGCTGTGGGAAAGGTACATAGCCTAAGTCTGAAACACAAGAATGCTGTATAAGTGCTTCAAACAAAAACAAGTGTTTAGCACAACTTGCCCTGTCATGCTTTAAAAGATGCTTATTCTATTTAATGAGTCTGATGTGTTTTCTTAAGTGATCAACTTATATTTTATGGTTCTATCCTTATCTGTAAAAGTCAGAAAGTCCCACTATTTAAATTTTGCAACATTCTGACAACAAGCGAGTTTTGTTAAACTTTGACTTCAATGAACGAGTGCTAGTTACAGAGCGTAATAATTCTGACTAAATTTTTCAAGAATATTTTTTGTTACAAATGAACTTCGGTTAAAAGTCTACAAATAACACAAGTAATCATACTTACGAAAGTAGTAACAATACGGCACTGATGTTGGAATAGCCCATTTATGTAACATAATTACTGTGCACAGTGTGTGAATGTGTTAACATTTTAACATTTTGTGCGTTTGCTTTTATCATTTTTAGTTTAGCCATTTAATTTCTGCTTTTATGTAGTGGCAAAGTTTGTTTCAGCCCTAATAACAATTAATAAAATGCTACTAAAACGCATTTCAAATTTCAGTCGACATCCACCATTTTACATTACAACACTGTTGACTGACTCTTGCAGTTTATGCTTGGCTAAACACATAGGCAAGATCTTAACAACCCCGGCTACTAAAATTCATTTAATTCTTTCACAGGATCAACAAAAACAAGGTGAGCTGGTTGATTTAATTCATCTACATCCCACATGTGCACTCTCACACCCCTGCATCCCACTAAAATACACATAATTCAATCTTTCCTGTATTCCCCAGCTCTCTCAACAAGCAGTCACATCAGAATCACACTGAGCAGCAGAACACTGAGTTAATTTAATGTAGTGCGGAGATGATCCCTTACAGCACTGTGAAGATATCAGTACATCTCCTACTGGAACAAAAAAAATAGGGAAGATAAAGAAATATTCACCCACAGCACTACTTACTGGTTTGTGAAAGTAATGTTTATTAATGAAAATTGGACCTCTTTTACGCTCCCTAGGAAATAAGAAGATTAACAGAGCCTTTACCTCTATTCCACATTTAGTTATGGCATTAATGTCACATGCTAATTAGTGCATTTGTGATATGCAAGTCCAAAGTGCATTACACACCTATTAATGGTATATGAAATGAGAAGATTTATCAGCCATACCTACATTTCTTACCGGTCATTACTGTTATTAAGAATAAATATTTAAATAACATGCATATTAGTAAATAAAACAGTGAATACATGCAAACAACTCCAGCTGCGAATAGCAAGAGGCATAACACTGTATAAACTGATCTTCCACCAAATTCATTTCTATAGTGCTTTTCACAATGGCTAGGTTTACATGCACCCATTTTTGTCAATCTTAATAAATTCAGTCCGATTGCAGATTTGGACATATATTCAAATATTCATTTCCATGTACGTTTTATATATATATATATATATATATATATATATATATATATATATATATATATATATATATATATATATATATATATATTTTTTATTTTTTTTTTTTATATATATATTTTTTTTTTGAACAAAAGTTCATTGTCTCAAGTTCATGCCAGTGTTTACATGCCTAATTGTTTTCGATTGACCAGTTTCTTTCAGGTCTACACCACCCCTTGCAGTATGATCAAAATTTTATTTAAATTGAGCTAAATCGGAATTATTAAGGCGTTCACATGACGACTTTTAAGTCCAATTGAACCAACAATCTTTGCATGTAAATGCAGGTAATATGTACTGTAGAAATGCAGTTTTAAAGAAATAGAAAATTTTTGTATAGAACAGTACTAAAATGTACATTTTTAATAATAGTTTGTAATAAGAATAAACCTTTATGTAGTTCCGAACACATTTTGTTTCTTTCGTTAAATACTGACAGTTGCAAAATAACTATGTTTCTGAGGGAACTATTGTTTCAAACAAGCAATGAGCACAGTGAAAAAGTAAAGTTCGCAAATCACAGTAAGCATTTACGTGTATAAAAAATCTTGTGTATAATGGGCTGATAAGATCGGGAGCATTTTGATGTCAGTGTATACACATGCTATGACCTTTCAAACAACTTACCATGCTTTAAACTGACAGAGGCTTTGGTAAAGCTTCACAGCCTATGAACATTTTAAAGCTCTTCCTTTATACTGGCAATCTGGCAGCAGAGAAACCTGTGTTTTGGTCAACAAATACAGTTCTGATGTACCACTAATGGATGGTAGTGCTTTCCAAAAGCTGATAAAAGCTAGTACATACTTTTCTTAAGGTGAAAAACATTTTAGTAATTCTCACAAAAACCCTGTTCAGTTAAAAAAAGAGATTTCAAAACTGAATGAATGAATGAATCTCTACTGCAGTCGATTATTCTTTGTCTTTGTATTTTGTAAAATATAGTTGCCACACATAGTACCGAGTAAGCTCTCTGTATTATTTTATCTCTGTATATATACATAATATGACTTATCATAATTATCATAACTTTTTAAAATATAAATAAATTATATTTTACTTTTGAGTAGTGCTAGCCTGTTCCCACACAAGGCAAAAGTGGTCACTAATACTCAAGTCCCTTCTTTGAAAGTCTATGGGAATTATTTTGCCCATATCCACCGCCAGGCAAACATCCTCTGATCACTTAGAAAAGCACTAACAACAACTCAACATCCTCAACATCCTCTACAATTACATGCCAAAAGTATATATATATATATATACTAGTATATATATATATATATATACTAGTTATACTGCCTCCATCAAAGAGACATTAGTGTAATTTGACAGAATGTTTTGAAAGCCTAATTCATGGAGAGTGGCTTGCTGGTGATGTAAAAACTCAAACGGCCATTCACTTTTAAATCCTGTTTAATGCAAGAGAGAGAAGTCTGAATTTAATGGACACGAACCATTATATAACGTAAATAGAACCCAAAGGGACTCTGGGAAGCTCTCGTAAGAATTGCCTTCATTTGGACCCATTTAGAAATGCAGTGTGATTAATCCTGGGTGAGGATGCCTCTGTACCAGACAAGGTGAATGGTAACAGCCCAAGGTATAGAGAGAAAGAGAGCGGAGGAAAGACAGGGAGAAAGAGAGAGAGAGAGAGTGAGAAAGAGCATTCAAAGCTACTATTGGAATATGCATGAGGTGGGTGTCGATTTTATGTGCTGTCCTCATTTTGGTGTTCAAAAATAAGGTCTGTCTTAACAGGAGACTGGCAGAGTCACAGTCAAAAAATGATCATAACGTGCCACACTGTAATCAGTAACATTTTACTGATCACAATGTCATCATTTTAAATTTAAACTGTGCGGTTCACCCACAAATGGAGGTCTTCACAGATTCCCCATGGACAATCCAAGGCCTGGCACCCGACCAGGCACCTGTACAGGGTCAGGTCTATATTTTAAATGGTCAACTGGGTCAAGATTGGGACTAATTTTATTAAATCAGGGCCCCAGGTATGTTTAACATTTTACCCTTGTATATCAGAAAAAAACAGTTGTGATCAGAGTCAGACAGCACAGATAATAAGAGTGTGTTTTGTAACTTGCAATATTGTAAAGAATGATTATTGTTAGAATGATAAAGAGCCAGGAAACAGAAAAAATGATGGAAACCGGAGATTCTGTAGTGACATAATGACTTCACCAGCTGGCGACTGACCCTTATTTAGAAGGCAAAACATTTAATATACATTAATATACAATATACAATAATATACATATAACATTTAATTTTACCTTCTACTGTATAGTACTAATGTGAACTGTCTTTTGTATCTAAAATCAACATCAGACTCATCTAGATGATAATGTAAGCGACCCTGGCACTGTTCTGAAGGGAAATAGTCAAAGTTATTATGCGAGACAAAAAACCCTGCAAAGTCGCTTTTGTCATCCGTCACTCTTCAGCAAGTGGACTTTTTAAGATGAATAATGAGTGGATTAAACATACTCCTTCAGTCAGCAAGAAAGGAATAACGTGATGTTTCTTGGTCAAAAAAGGATGGTCTGTGTCACGGTCAGGTACAGGGGAGACGGCTACTAATGTTACATCAAAGACACGTAAAGACACATAAAGACACAAACTATTATTTTTATATAGCACAATCTGTGCTGATCGGGTCTGTCTCCTGGCTGGGTTTGGGTCCAACTTTAAAATAATACAAGGATCGGGGTTGCTTTTGTGTATCACAATTCCACTTATCTTTGGGTTTGGGCACAAATTTCACCATTTTGTTGTTTACACATCTGTTGATACTGTACATTAAAGAATTTAAGCAGAAAAACATGAACTTGAGTGTGTATTTGTTTAGTCACCCACACACAGATACACACAAAACGGGCCTTGTCACTGAACGTGTTTGACAACAATGAACACAGCATCAGGTACAATATAATGCACCAATTCTCACTCCATCTGCTGAGATCTGCTCCAATTACACTTTTCATTTGCTCTCTTCAAAACTTTATTAGCCTGGTTTGCATAATTTTAGGCTATTAATGAGTAGAACTGATTCAGAATGTAAAGGCACGAGGGAATGAACTCGGGATGCTCCATTTCACCGAAATTTAGGTTCCCCCTTTTGCTAAATGAACACATTAAAGAAATAGTTTTTCTATCATTTACTCACCTTCATGTCATTCCAAGCCTATTTGACTTTCTTGTTCTGTGGAGCATACAAAAAAGATATTCAGTGAAGTGTCCCAGTGGTTTTATGTTCACACAATTGAAGCCAATGGGTGCCACCACATAACTTGGGCAGTTTTGGGCTACTAGTTAGTGATTGGGCTTGTAATCAGAAGGTTGCTGGTTTAATTTCAGTACTGGCCTATAGCAAATAAAGTGCCCTTGAGCAAGGCACCTAACCCCTGATTGCTCCCCAGGTGCAGCAGTGTTGCCCACTGCTCCAGGTGTGTGTTCATGATTGCAGTGTGTTTTCAGTCCTCACCAGTGATGGGTTAAATGCAAAGGTCACATTTCGGGTATGGCTTACCACACCTGACAAATATGTCACTTTCAATGTACTTCATAATATCTTTTTTGTGTTCCTTAGTAGCAGAAAGGTCATACAGGTTTGGAATGACATGAGGGTGAGTAAATGATGGAAGAATTTTAATTTTTGGGTGAACTACCCCTTTATTAGACACTTAAAAGTGTCTGCTTACAGACTAAAGGCTGAACAGCTGGCTGTCTGGTGCAGTCACAACAACCTGGAGCTTAACAGTGGAGATGATGTAGATGTGGACATCAAAAGAAACACCCCAGCATTTCCCGCACTAACCATCATGGACAGCACTGTGGTGGCAGTGGAGTCATTCAGGTTCCTGGGCACTACCATATCTCAGGACTTGAAGTGGGACAATCACAATTCAATCAATCAATCAACCAACCAACCAACCAATCAATCAATCAATCAATCAATCAATCAATCAATCAATCAATCAATCAATCAATTCAATCACAAACTCCATTGTTAAAAAAGGCCCAACAGAGGTTGTACTTCCTTTGTCAACTAAAGAAGTTCAACCTGCCACAGGTGCTGCTGAAAGAGTTCTACTCAGCTATCACTGAGTCTGTCTTGTGCTCATCTATAACTGTCTGGACTAAAGGGCCAAAAAATCACTTTGGACCCCATACATCCAGCACACTCTTTCTTTGAACTGTTAAACCCTCTGGCTGGTGCTACAGAACACCAAACACCAGAACAGCCAGACACAAGAAGAGTCTTTTCCCTATATATATTAAGTCTGAACAATTCAAGCTCTCATACCTCCACACTACTCAACATAAGTGTATAATTCTAGATAACTTCCCGAATTTTACATCTGAAAATAGCAATCATAACCTGTATACATGTAAATAATATTGTAAATAACACACCTGTGCAATATGCAATATATGTTAACTCACTCAGTGGACTGACACGACTGATGTCAAAGCAGAAGTCTGGTTCTAACACCTACAGCTTGAGAAAGAAGAAGTGACTTGGGCAGACTGAACCAGAACCAAGCAGCTCCATCACTGTAGCCACACAGCTGCCCAGATGACGGCCTTCCACACAATCTTTTATGACACATACTCACACACAATTAGATATGAGACACACAACCCCACACAAAATATACTGCAAAATAGGCCTTGACTATGAGTCAGACAGGAAATGTGTGTGTTGGCATCTACCAGGAGCTTTTTACCTGTCACTGATGCAGGTGGAAAGGACTATTAACAGAGTTTAAAGAACAGCATATTTCAAATACAGTGAAGACATTTGTAACCCTAAAAATGATCGAATTAATGCCTTTTTGGTGAATAAAAGTATCAAGTTATTAAAAAAATAGTTGAAGTCAATTTAAACTTTTGAACTTTAAGGCTTTGGGGATGGACTGACTGTTCCCATTATCATTTTGCATGTCTGTGGTGATTGGTTAAAAGAAAGTGGCTGTTCTCTTCTGAAAGTGGCCTCAAAACTGTGACTCTCTTCTGAGAGTAGAAGGACAGGTAAATGAAGCACAACTAAATAACTCACTGAGGGTTCTTGGTTTTTAACAGGTGAACTATTTTTAACAGATCCTAACAGTCTACAGATTTACTCAATCAGACTCTTTTTATCTGATGGCTGAATCAGATATGGCTAACAGCAGACTGTCAGTCTTACGGAGAATGTCACTGCATGGCTACTGTGCAGAAAGACAGGCATGAAATCACAATGTCAATATTCATGGAAGAGGAAGAAAACAATGACTGCCGCCCACTGGGAAATATTATCAGATATGTGTGTTTGTTGTTGTGTTTTAGGGTTGTGTTTAAACCCCCTGCTGTACAGAAGTAATCAGAGCTCTGGAAGTTAAATTACACATGATAGTTCAAGAGCGAGACGGAGGGTAGGAGGTCTGTCTCAACAGGCCTCTCAACCGATAATGCTCAGCAGTTTGCAAAACCATATTTTGTATATTAAATAAATGCTTACAACTCTAGAAATTCTTTACCTGTGTACACACAAAACTTTCTAGTTCTGGCATGATCTGATCTGACTGGCTGGCTTTTAATGGTTCATGTTTTCATCAGTCCACCTGGAAAGTTGTACTTCCAGGTTGATACCCATTACACTGATGCAATTTTATACTGATTTAAACAGAAAAATATGTTAAAAAAAACTGTATTAAGGTAAATATTCTTCAAAGGGAATGTGTTTAAAATGTGTTTGACACATTTTCAGACCTCCTACATGTCTGTCAGTCTGTTCCTGTCTAAGGGGACAGTGCTTCATCCAGAATAAGCCTGCGAAGTAAACCAGACTTTATACCAATAATCAAAAGTCTGGCTCTGAAAGACTAGATTCAAATGGCACAGCAGATCATAACACACAACCTCTCTCTCCCTTTATCTTTTTTCTACACTCTGAATCATGGGTTCAAGATAGTTTCAGGTTAATATTTTATAGCAGAGCTGAAACCAGAGTTCCTGCATTATATGTAACCTTCAAGAACCACCGTCTGTCAGCTCTTAGCTCAGAAACGTGCATGTAATGATCCAGAGGGATAACAGCCCCTCCTGAAACCAAGGCTAATTCTTCATTATTTATGCTGACTCTCGGATTCCCATCCAGAATTGCCAGTTACTGATAGCACTGGCACAGAATTCCCAGTGTAGATGAATTCCCACAGAATCTGCCAGCGGCTGTTTAATCATCTGAGGAAGACAAAAGAGATACAGAGAGGGAGAAGGAGAAGAGAGAGCACAACTATAAGCCTATAGGGTTTTACCCTGCAGCATTTGCTTTTGAGCAAAATGTAGTACATACTCAGAATCAAAAGTTTGCTTGACACCAACCAAAATGAATTTACCACAGTGTTAAAGTAACATTAACATTTGAACAAAAAAGCTACTTTATATTCACCCTCAATGATAATTAAATCAATTTTGGTAATGTGCTAAAAAACATTTAATAGTTTTCAAGCATCTGTGCATTAAAGCTGCAATAGATAACTTCGCTATTCCCATCTCTGTTTAAAAACCAAGTTACTCACAAGGTTATTTTCTTAATGTGAGTTTAAATTCTAAGGAACTGTTGTAAGAATAAACTACAAATGCTCCATCATCCTCAGCACCTACACACCCATATATAGCAGTCAGGTTTTCTTCTTTCCATTTACAAACATGATGTAACCATGCAGGTTAATGACATCAAACTGACATTTCCCGCAAAAATGAACTGAGCAGTTCAAATTATAAATCTTTATTTTAAACTTACCGGTAAAGAGACCACAATTTTAAATTTGGCTAGTTTATGTACTTATAACTAACTTACTTACAAATCACTTTTTTTGTTTATATGAATAAAAAACTTCCGGATTGCAGCTTTAATGCATACCACATGCTTTACATCAAACTTACTGAACTGCTAAACTTTTTTTGCAATCAATGACAATAAAACTGCGATACCGTCAGCATAAGAGCCCTATACTGTGTAACCTTACTACATACCTTTCTGGACATACCTAATTTCCTCAGTGATAAATGGGGTCTTGTTTGGTCAGATTACTCCAGTGGAGTTTCACTTGTGTAGGTAAACAAGCTCTTTATTAAATGGGAAACATTTAGATTACCTCTACATGTTTACACACTAAGCTAAATAGGTTAACTGCCGCATAGCTGAAAATTAACCCAGGCTTCAGTGAGTGTGCTCTTAAAAGTTGCATAAATTTCCCGTTGTAGCCTTTACCTTTAATTTCAAGGTAGAAGTTCCTCCCTCTGATGTAAAGGATTACAAGGCTGCTATCTCAGCAGGGGTGTGAGGAAGTCACACTCTTGCTTCAAGTCCTTTATAGGCTTCAAGCTGAGGAGCTTAACGAAGGTTTTATCGCATTAAACCGTTTTCAGACTACAGAGGGTCTCTGTGTAGCATGTGTTTGCTTATTCCTTAAGGTTTGGAGTGTTTAAACCTTACAAACTTACCCACAACGTTGGTGCTTTGGATAAGAATGATAACTGTTCTTACTTTTCTAAGCAATTAGAATATGACTTTTGCCTGATGGTCAAAAGTAACTGATTGTGCCATGCTGATCCATATCTAGAGACCACAATTTTAGACTTGGAGGTGGTGTCTTTCACCTGGACCAGTAAGCAACAAGCTAACAACCAAGTGAGCAACAATATTGCCTTTTTGCTGCAGTTTTCCTGTCTGCTTGTCCTTTATCTGTAGATTGCATTTGGAAATCTCACCCCTGCAACACTGATGTATTGATTCTCACATTAGAATCCACAGAAGAAATTGAACACAAGCTTGTGCAACAATGAAAATCTGTATGCACATTTATTCTCCTGAAAAAAACTTTCACAAGAGCAGGGGCTTAATGCAAGAGCATCAGTCCCTTGCCAGCAATCTGATCTCTGAAATCACCCAGCAGTCCTGCAGGATGTTCATACAGTCCACGGATTATAACAGAAGTTTGCTGCTTAATTGCTCATAAACTTCACTAGATAACAGAAGTTGGAGATTATAGGGCAAAAGATTAGACAAACAACATACTGAAATAGGAGATTTTAAACCGTACCATCAGGGAGAATGTAATTAAAGAATCTGGGGGGACTAGGCCTAATAATGACTAATTAAGAGGATTTTAGTTAGATCTGTTTTGCCCTTTAGGGTTTCTGAATGCAGGCAGTCCACTAGATGGAAAGCATGTGAAGTGATCTCAGCTGAGGGGATGAAAACGTGGCACACATCGTGGATACATCTGTAACACTACAAGAAACATTCTGACTTCTTAGAGGGCTGGAAACAAAAACAGAATAGGCAGTTTCACCCAAACTCACTTGTTTTTCACTGAGTAAAAAGGTCACAAACAGTTAAAATGTCAGAAAGACTGATGAGTTCACAGACACTGTTTGATTACATGTCCTAAATTTTTCCTCTACCTCTAGTTTCAAAAGAAACACAATCTCTGCCACTCTTACTGAGAATGAAAGGAAAGACTGAACAGAAAACTGCAACGAAATAAAGAGAAGCAGAAAATAATTCAAAGAAAAAAATAATGTTGTGTTTGTATTGTATTTGAGTAAGAAACTGAGAAATTCAAAATTGTTTACAGAATTCTAAAATTATTATTGTTCTAATTTGTTACACTTTTATGTAACTGTTTTTATTAAAACTTGTTCTTTTTTAATCTATATTATTATTATTATTATATATTTCAAGTTTTGTCAATAATGTACTATGATATAAGCTGCAGTAAATTACAGAGAAGGCAGACAACAGGACACAGGACAAGCAGAGCAAACATTTAAGCATCACAAACAACAGGAGTCTGACAATACAAAAGACAGGAACCAGGGCCCACTATGGGACCCCAACAATTATTCTAGTTATGCCAAACTATTTTCTTTGGTCAAAATTGTGAGTGGGAAGGCCTTTTAAGTATAGAAAATGGGGCGGGGTCAAAAAGATTCCCTGATCCCCCTTCAGTAAGAAAACTGACTACCACATTCCACAACACTTCACATTAACATATGCATCAGGCATCTGGCAGCTTTGAGCAGAACATTCACAAAATTGCTTTTATGCATTCATACTTAATCACACATGTAGATTAAATTAACAATTTATTCTGACCCTGTATTTACATGCAGTTACTCTCTGAATGCCTAAAGACACCACTTAAGATGGCATCAGAAGTAAAATTAACTACAGCAGCAATTTTCCATAAGTACTGTTATTTTGTGCACCCATTTAAAGAAATGTGTGTGTAATGTTTGTGATGTTAAAACATTTTATGTGGACACTAAGTTGCAATTTCTTGGGTGATTTCAGCTGAAATACATGGCCACATCCTGTTTTCTCAACTTACAGCACTAATATCACATATCAATAACATCAATCTCAATATCAACAAGTCAATATGGGTCAATGGACAAGTATGAAACAACAGACGGTCAATTGTTTAACGGTCAATTATGGTATTCAGCTCCTCATCAGGTGATATTATAATGACTATCATACAAGCAATGGCTTATGTGCCCACACAGTGATCAGCAGAGTGTCCTTCAAATCAACGGTCAAACGCTCTTAACTTTCTGCAGCCGCCAATGACGTAAATCAAATCATGTCAGCAGCACAGGTCATTGAGTGGAGACTGATTGCAATCACAACAGCTCTGGAAATGCAGAGGAGGATGAGGAGACCCGTCAAACCATAGCAATCCAATGTGTGCTGGTGTGTCTTCACTTGTGCTGCACATGAATTGGAATTACACATTTTAAAAATGTCTTCATTGCTTTTGTTCTAGTAAATGTCTTCATTGCTCTTTATTATTAGTATTATTAGGATTAGTATTGAACTTTGTTGCACCAGCCCACAATATTTAGGCTACGCACAGACCTTATGATTTTCACCTTGCAGATGGTGAAATGTTTGAAAAAATATAAACTTGCATTGAAGGAGGGTTCTGAGCAGCACAGCATCTAGAGGCTAGAAAATAAGAGAGATGGGGGTGAGCTCTTTTGACTTGAGCCAGTCAGCACTGACAACATCCTAGCAACAAACTAAAGCTGAATTCACCTTAGTAACCACACAGCAATGTCCTTGCAACCACCCAAAACACTGCAGCATCATAGCAAATTTTACATGGACAAACATCACTAAGATTTTCCTCTGAAAATGTAAAAAGTTTGTTTTGTACACATTTAGTTTCTAGTTTCTAAAAAATGTGTCCCTAACTCCTCAGATACATGCTTAGGAAAAATCAGACAAATCTCACATAGGAATCTCACTAGGAAACTGTGCACTAGGAAATATGTGCATATTCTGAAAATAATTCAGAAACAGGATTTGATTATTTTAAAAAGTGCCACTCATCTTTTCAAGAAAGAAAAGCATATTTACGGAAACTAACCTCTGACAGTGGGGCAGAGGAATCAGTGGGCTCTGCTTTGCTCATCTATATTCAGAGATGACAACCATTCAGAGATACAACAGGAGGCCTGATAATGATTCAGTTTCTACACGACCCACAGACAATGATCCCTGAATGACCTACTGTCTACATTTGGTAGTCATTTCAGAATTTGGCCTGTATGACAAAGCTCATTTCATTACCGCTGTCTGCAGAACAGACAGATGTTATCGCTCCATCAGTGTAACGCTAGACAATTACCAGTGTAACTATTTCACAGAAAAACGTCAGGCTGGGGATTTTAATGGCTTCTGCAAATTTGCAGCAAATAGATAGAAAAGATATGGTCATTAACAACAGGAGCAGCAAATATGAGGCATCCTGACATTTCAGGTTTGAGGTGGATAAAGAGACACGTGCAGATCAATGTTTGTCACTGGCGTTTGTCATTTTGCCTGTTTGGCTTCAGAAGATTTGGACTCCCAATCAATTCTTCGAGTTGTATTTTATGTTGTTTGTCTCTTGTAAAAGGTAAAATAATTTGTGCTTATCACAATATGCATAACTAAATGATTTTAATAGTTTAAATTATGTATAGTCAAAGTTTTACATGCAGAGAGACTGGTACGCAAATGTTGGAATATGCGTTTCTTTTCTCAGAAAGAATGTGAAACGTATGCTAGTTATACAATTTTCAATTTTTCAATATATTGTAATATAATTTAAATTGATTTTACACACGTAAAGCATTTTCATATTATATACCACATTATTTAACAGGTTATCACATTTGTTTCCAATATTCAGCAGCCATAGTTTGGAATGACACAAGGGCAAATAAATAATGAAGCATGCCTTAAATTCTGGGTTCTGTGTACTAAAAGTGCAAAGTTCAATTTATATTCATTGTCTTATGTATTATTTCTGAAGCATCAGGATATATAACGTTGAATTTCTCAGTCCGACCCACGGTCCTTACAATGAATATCATTTGTTATTCACAAAGAAAATGTGATATTCATGCCATTCAATAAATGTGGAAATGTGCTGGAAGAGTGAGAAAAAAATTAAAACTCAAACAATGAAAATGCCATTTCTCCATCATGAAGGGAAGGGGAAGCAGTGCAGGCAGTGGTGAGATATGGACCGTTTCCATGGCATCATGGCCTTAGCAACCATTTCCTGTCAATTTTCAACTAAATGGGAGTTGAATGGGAGGGTGGAGCTAGTTAAGGTGCACTTATTTAAAGAAAATAACAGCAGGAATCAAGAGGAGAATGTTGTGGTCCGTCAAAGTTCCAATGCTTTAAAGTGAAACTATTAGCTTTATGGCAAATCTACATCTTAAAGAGGAAAATGCAAATTGAACTTGCTTATGGTGTTAAAAAACGAGAGACATATAAAGATATGCAGTCTATATGATATTCTAGTGCAGAGTTGCCCAATCCTGCTCATGGAGGGTCAGTGCCCGCAGAGTTTAGCTTCTTTTTAGAAAAAATGATGTAAAACTGCTAGTTACTGTATACCTAAATACAAAATTTTGATTTAGTAATTTCGTGCATGTCTCTCAGAGCCGACCTGAACTTGATTTAATGTAGCCACACACATCTAAACATACAGAAAGCTGAGCATCATTATGTTTGGTAAAGCATCATGGCATGTCATAAAGAACACAATAATTGCAAAAACTTTAATCTTTGATTTCACACCTGTTTCAACAGCAATAAGTGAGGAAATGGGAAAAAAGCCTGGTAAGAAGGCAAGTATTTTCAAACACGTATTTGGTATTTTCTTTCGTTCCTTCCTCCTTCCTTTTGGTTATTTTTTTCTTCTTTAGCCAAACTGACAATCCAAACCTCCCTCACATAAATCTCTTACAGCTACTTCTCTTTCCCTCTTCACTCATCCCACAGGCTGGAACTGCTAACGATTGCACTGCTGCATTAATTCTTAGCTGATATTGGCGTCATTTACAGCACTGTGGGTTCTGAGTCACTGCTAATGACTGCTGGGGAGAGGGAAACTAGACAAGGTGGGGAAAATTGGTCTGTTTTTTGGAGGAAAGTGGCCATATGGCCATAAGTAACTACCAAATTTGCCATATGGTAGGCAACTATGGTGTTTCCGTTTAGCTAGCCAGCTCAGAAATCAGCTCCCCACCATTGTTGATTTGATAACATCCTGAAAGTTACACCAATCTGGGACAGAAGTCTAGGCAAACTGTGGGGCATTTGAGCTTGGACAGGAAGACGAAAGGGACATGAACCCAACTTCTGGCAGATCTCTGTTTCCAGATATCACCATGACAACTGGCAGTTAATAAAAAAAAGTGATGGTTTTGGGAGCACAAGAAGCTGCTGGAAATTGGGCACAGCAGCATGCCACTTATCAACACATATTCTTGATGACTCTACTAAAATATGATATTCAAGTCCAATCAGTGAGCCCTATTTTGTACACAAAGTACAATCATCAGTATTATAGGCTAAATAGCATGGCACAATAACAAGATCATTAGAGATGAAATTGTAATTGTAAAGTGTAATACCTGGGCATTCTCCCCGCTACACAGATTTCTGCACTGGTTGATGTTTTGGTTGCTTCCTCAACATCGCCCAGGGTCCACACATGATCTGATGCCAGGCCCCTCTGCCTGCTTGTGTGGGGCTGTTCTTCCTTGTCCTCCTCTCCTGCCTCTGTCTTCTCCTCTTTCCCTTTTCCCTTACTTTCATTATCACTCTTCTCCCCAAATTGTCATCCACCTGCCCAAAAGAGTTACATGTACAATTAATTAGCTTAGTTGTACAATTTGGGTTTTAACTGCACAAGGTTTGCCATATATGGTCTTTTAATAGGTCACACCATACATTTAACCTTTTTATTTCTAAGGTCTGCATAAAACTGTTAATCACAGTGTTTTCCTAAAGACAGTAATAATGTAAATTTTTAGGACTGTTTTGTACCCTCTTATTGACCCTTAGAATTAGAGATTTTTTGCTACTTTACCTTTAAAAATTCTATATAAACTCCTTTTTCACATGAGTTACAATGCTTTGTTGCTCTTATGTGGGCTGCAGCAGAGGTCCAATGTAGTAAACTGCGCAGTTCTTTGCTACATTACATTGTTGATAAAAAATAAGCACTGAAATGTGTTATGGAAGTGAACTGAAACTGTGAACTGATATGATCCGGGACATGGTTAAAGATACATTTAGCCACTTTTTACTTTGTAGGGATATACAGAATGGCATTGTGTAGGTGTGATTCTTAAATTGATTCCTGTTCATACAATTGTATGCTGGCTGTATGAATAAATAACTAACATAAAACTGTTTCTCTTGTCCTGATAGCCATGAAATATTACCTGTAACCATGGTGACAGTGATGAGTTAATATCAAAGATGGCTTTTCATTACACCTGAAAATCTCATAAACAATTGCCAAAATGGTATTCAATAAACAAGCCTGATCAAGGTGTGAGTTCATCCGTCAACACTGATGGTAGCAACTCTGATGAAGGATCCAAAATCTGTTTAAACATAATTGCATTCAGCCTTAAATACAAGGACTGACAGCTTTATTCTGCTGCTGTGTTAATGTAGGCCCCGATTATTCGTAGGAACAGTTGTTGCGCTGGCAAAAATGATCAGCAACTTCACAAACGACTGATGTCTCCACTAGCTTTGTGTAATTGGCCTCTCCCCCCTTGGGATTAGCAATCACACACCATTTTTCTCTTCTGCTTATTATTACAGTGAATGTAGCCCCTGGAACAACCTTCAGAGATATGACAAAAGCATGTGTACACAAGTTATAAATAAGCTCAATGAAGGGTGTAAAAAAATTTGACCCACAGAACTTTTTCCAGTTTAATTTGACATAAGCTTAATGAGGAGGAAATATTTAATTAAAAGTTGAATGTTTGTGAGGGGTGTTATCTAGAGGAATCCTAGTGGATGGCAATATCCCCAGGCACCCAGGGGATGCAATTATAAACGCCACCATATGAAATTTAGGAAGTGAATTAAAGTCATTCTTCAAGATCCAATGTCGAAGAAGCCATTAACTGGGCCTATAATGTTGACTTAAGGTCAAGAGCTGGATTATTATACTTACTAGACTTCATTTTGTGCTCAAGTGCTAAACTGATAACATGTACATTTACAGTCACAGTTCATTAATACGTAATAGTCATATTAAATATGCAATAAAAAAACTTATGATGTAATATAAGTTCAATATTTGCTAAGTATAACCAACAAATGTGGGTGCAACTGTTGGGTGTAAATAATTGCTCCAAAATTCATCAAATTTGTGTGTTTCATCAATTAAATTTGTGTGTCAACCGAAAGTTCTGTTTCGGTTGACTTCCTGTGTGTCAAGATGTTCTGTAATGTGCCTTCTTGCAGCAGTTGTAACCAATCACAGTGTTCAATTCAAAGTGTTCATTGTTGGTCTGAATGCAGTGGCCAGAGGCATCTAAGTCAGTCTATAGGCCTCAGTAACAACAACCAGTCCTAATAAGCTCATCTTAAGCAGTTTGAAGCACAGTCACAGTTTCAGTTTCAGCAGTGCTGAAAACCATGTCCCAGCAGTCAAACACATTTAAAAGAAATGTTTAAAGCTGACTTATCAATCACATGAAAGGTCAACTGACATGTTTAAACACTGATTCTGCCCTATTCATTTGGCTTCTAGCTAATGACTAACAAGCAAATCAATCAATCACAATCACCACCCAATAAAAACGAGAGAAGCATCCAAGCAGATCAAAAGCCAGCAGCCAAATAGAATCATGGCTAATATTCTAGAACATAACCTCCAACCTCAAACAATACTGCCGTAATGCCAAGGGATAATTAGGTGAATGCTACCTGATAAAATTGATAAGGGCAAACATTATATAGCAAAGACAAAGCCAATTCCCAAAAGCCATACTTGCACAATCATTAGCTAGTTAACATTGCTCTTCACAGGCTGCATTTAAGCTGGATAAATGTGCTGGGCTTCCCTTGGGGGCGCTAGGCAATTGGTTTCTCATTACTGAGGTCTAATCTAACTGTAAATCTGTGCTAGGACATATGGACTCTCACACGTGATAAAATAAAACATGTTACGTGGAACAAGATTTGGATTAATCACATGGCCCAAGGAAAACCAAATGAAACCTGGACAGAGATATTGGCTGCAGGGTTTACAGCCTGCCATTGCATGAGTATGTTGTTGCCATAAATGGGTGCGTTTTATTAAAATGTTTCATCAGGGTATAATCACACATAGATACACTTGACTCAATTAAGACTAAAGACATATGGTTTCACAAAACTTCATTACACAAACAAACAAACAAACACCATCTTTCAATAGATTTACTTGCATTTTTCATTTTTGCACATTATTTACAACTTAAAAAGAGCCTCACAATGTTATAAAAAACACTTCTAGTGAAGCACGTTTTCTGTCAACAGGATAATGTTAAACAGTGACAGATTGCAATAGTCATGCATCAATAAATAGTATCAGCTGGCTTAACAGCTGCTTTTATGCTGTTATAGCTGTTGACTTCAGCAGCATTTATCATAGAAATATAGAAATATTTATGTATAGAAATAGAAATATTTATGTTTTTCTCGAGAAGGACATCTCATGTGAATCTTTCAGTTACGTATGGCTGAGACAAACAGGTAAACATGGCAGTAGTGTTCACTTTGTAATATCAATGTCAATGACACAGCCCCAATCCTATGAGCTACTAGGAGTGATGTCACTGTAAATGTTTAAAACCTGACTTTGGCAAACTGGAAATAATTTAAGAAACTTAATTTATACAAATTTAATTTTAAAACATTAAATATATTTTTCAATAAAATGTGCAAAATTTTTTAATATGACGGCTTCATTTTAAACCCCTTTTAAAATTGTGTTTAAAGTCTGTTTTATATGTACATAGAGATGGAATGTGGGATAAATGAGGGTTAATTGGTTACATCCACATGATGGACTGTTCAGTGACATTTGTTAACGTGTTTGTCAAATGGAGATAAAGCATTAATAAATGGATGAAGAAAAGCAACTACTAAAACCCGTTTTAAAATGCAATTTAAATATGAATGCCACAACAATATTGCATAAATTGCATAAAGTGCATAAATTAAGAGATCATGGTGAAAGTTTATGAGATAATATAGGCTTGATTAACCCGACATTCCTGGTAAATACTATGTCCATGTACTCATATTCATCACATTTGTTTTAATTTCCCAGCAAATCAGTAAATTTCCCAGACAAGTCAACCAGCACCAAATGTTCTTAGTAGAGACTGCTCTGTGGCGACATAAGAATGACAACATAGATAATGCATCAATTACACAATTAGTGACCACCCTTTGCTCTTCATTTTGTTGCATTAGCGGAAAAAATGTTTACTGGCTTTGTTAATAAGAGAATAAGAGTGAAAGAAATATAAAATTAAATTGCCCAAAAAGTCAAAACCACTAGAAGGCATGTCACATCAGAATTACGACCTCTGTGCTCATAAGTAGAAACTTCCCAAGAGGACTTGACAAGCAATTTTACATACACAAACACGAAATTGACAGTTTATCCTTAAATTAATCATGTTCCATCATTTACTCACCCTTATGTCATTCCAAACTTTTATGACTTTTTTTCTGTGGAACACAAAGATATTTTGAAAAAATGTCTCAGTGGCTTTGTGTCTATACAATGGAAGTCAATGGATGCAACTTGTTGTTTAATAACCAAAGTATCGCAAAATATATTTTGTGTTCCTAAGAAGCAAAAAAGGCCATTCAGGTTTGGAATAACTTGAGGGTGAGTAAATGATGGAAGAATTTTCATTTTCAGGTGAACTATCCCTTGAATTTAATAAACAGGAAGCTCTCCAGCACACTGTGGGTTTCTAAGCCGAACTCACACTCATTCTCAGCTCGATGAGGAGTGATATATTAAAAAGATAATTTAATTATATGTCTCATCACTCTTGCTGGGTAAATGCATTACATGCAGTCTGGGACCATCTGAAGTTATAGACGGCTGCTTAAGATAGCTACCAGTAGCGCTATCCCATACAGACACATGGCTGATAAAAGACTGGGCTGATGGAGTTGCTGATATTCTCTGACCCCAGTCAGATACGTTTAAAGCATCAAAGAGTCAGAATAAAGTAGAAATCATGCTGCCTTACAGTGAAATTTAAATCACATGAAAAGATTTGTTGCTATGGCAGCTATTATTGAAGTTGTTACTATTTGGGTTGTTTTACATGATGTCACAATGCTTTTAGTTTTTATATCATAAAATTCATGGTGTTCTACTTCTGTGTGGTCAGCAAACATCTCAAAGGAATAGTTCATCCAAAACTAAAAATTTTAAAGCTCAAAAAGGCAAAACATTTGCCATTGTTGTGGTTGTGCAAGACAAGCAGCAGGAAAATTTGTGAATCGTAAATACACATTTGTACCGCCTCAGCATTAAAATTCATCTAACCTAGTGGTGTTTGACTTTGATTGAGGTCTGGATGAGGCACGCAAGGCTGTCTATATGCTGGTGAGGGAGCAGGGCTTTCAAATGACTGCCCTCATTCCCAAATGCACATCTTCCTCCAAACAAATTGCAGGAGAAATTTCATCGCCCAGAGCGCGAGGGCATAAAAGCTTGAAATGAATGTGGTCTAAAGCACTAAGCAGGGGTTTATGCACATTTGCCTGCCAAAACCCTGCGTCCAAATAACAGTGAACCTCCACTAATCTGAGGCAAGCTTGACTGGAATGAACCTTTCCTAATATGGCAGCTGTCTGGGTGAAAACACGAAAGATTGCAGAGCCCCACAAAGAGCCGACGGGTAAGAAAAAGCATTTGAACACATTTACATTATTCATAACTTATAAGGTAAAAGATATTGCATGAATTCAGTGATGCTATGTAAAGTTCCCCAACCCCAAATGTTAAGAGCCACCTCAAGGCTGAAGTATGCCTGCCTTACAGTCCATCACCAAACAGCTGAATTATTCATTATAGCACAAGTTGTGTAACATCTTAGAAGGTTCTCTCCACCTTCTAAGATAGTGACTCCACACAAATGGAAACAAGTCTCAAAAGAAAAATATGATGGGAGTCCCTGGCGGAATCCGTGAACTACAACACAACGCTTGAAACCTATTGTTTATTATTTCAACATGACCAAATGTCCACCCCTGTAGGCCAATCCCAAAAAACATATAAGCAGTAAAACTCTGAAATAGTGGTTGTCAATTAGTGGTAAAAAAGGTAGATTATTTGGTTTATCTAGATTTTCTTCATTAGTGTTTATTTTAGCTTGAATATTTAAAGCATTAACATCAACACTGTTGATATAATAACTATTTCACTTACTACAAATATAATTTTATATGCAGTATAAAATGCAAATGTTTTGAAAGAAACATAAAGAGGTCTATGCTGTCTAAATGTCAGTGAAAAACTCATGATAAACAACATTTGCAAGAATACAACAGTTTAATGCACCGTCTTTACAGCCATTAAAGCTCAGCTTTTGTAACAAATTGATCACCTTCAATGATACAGTTCAGTGTTCCTGCTATTGTGAGTAATCTATACATATGTTTTGTCAGTGAGATAATTTGTTTTGTGCAATAATGTTTGCACATTTGTATTATCGGAAAACCTCTTTAAGGGCTACATCACAAAATTATTCAATACATGCTTCTCAACTCGTTAACTAATATTTTACGCTCAAAAACACTTAAATTTGAAAATGAATTGCTTTGCGCATTCCTTATTTAAAACAATGAACTGTATGAAAAGCCTCTATATTCCGTGAACAAGTCTATGTGTGCACAGGCAGCCAAATCACAGAACAGTTGATCCAATACTGCGAACAAAATGAGTTGAGAAGGTCAACCATTATTGCTGTTGTGCTTTCAGAGGTAAAGAACTCTCACGACAAGACAAGGTCAACAGAACTTACACTCAGAGAGTGCAAACCACCTCGGCACATTTTCAATGGTCCACTTAAATCAGAAATACTAATTCAATGCAGGTCTGGAAGTGTGAGGACACAGAAATTGTTACATAAATCTCCTGGGCATAGAGCTTGTTCATCAAGTGCAATTTGCCGGCAAGAAAAGACTGATAGAGGGAATAGTTCAAGTGTCATGACGTCACAGCTTCTCTTTTGTTTAAAGTTCTTGCCTAAAAGGAGCTGAAAGGAAATCACACTGATTTTACATTTGGAACAGGAGGGGTTTGATTGTAATAGGAAAAATTATTGACTCAATGTAATTTCAAAGCTGTGAAAATCAACTGAATAAGTACAAATATGGTGTACAATGGGGAAATTTGGGGAAATAGCAAAGACTACTTTAAGTGCACGTTCAATCCATGTGACATTTTTAGGGTCCCTAAATCTTACAAAAACCTTTTAAAAAACATGTTCTCCTTGAAGCTACAGTCTCAAGCTGTGTCCTGCGTGTATGCGTTGAGCTTCTGTTGGATAAATGAAGATCTTTAATATGGCCTACAGAGACAGAGGTCTAAAGACCTTCAGATCTTCAGCGAGACCTGATCCTGCATTGTAAACATTTATGCTGTCCTGCTTTAATTCCTGTCACGTTTATAATAGGTCTTTGGTGTGTTCACAGCATCAGGAAGACCTTGCAAATGTATCACAATTCACTTGTTTCCTCTCTTCAGTGTATTGAAGCTCAAGGCTTCTTTTCAACTACAGCAGTTTTCAAAGTGTAAGGCATGGACTCCCTAGGGCACCAGAGAATGAAGATAAAATCAAAACCTATATAAATGAATTGCAATTAGGTATTCAGAGAGAAGTATCATAATATAACTGCATGTGAAGTGTGACTGCATACAATAGGATCCGATGAGAAGCAAATTAAAAAAATAATTTTCACAAAAAAATCACACTTGGTCGATGCTCTCCTGTTCATATTCATGAAAGAATATAGTGCACAATGATTGTGATTTTTTTTATACAGCTTTTTTAATTGTGCCTCAGTATTATGCAGAAGAACAGCAATGAAATCTATAACAATTCCAAATCACTTTTTTTAAAAACAATTTTGAAATCATGAGCAAAGCTTCTATTTCCTTGACGTATATCACTGCTGTTTACTGCAGAGACAAAAGTGACACAAAAGTGAGTTGTTGTCTCACAGTGATCAGAATAACTACTCCAGATAATAAATGTATTCTATAAGTGCAACAGCACTTAAAGCTTTGACTTTGCAGGCAGATGATGTTGATTATAGCGGTACAATGTAACCTGAGTGACAGTGGGCTCCGATCCACAGAGCGGCCCGACCTGTACTGTCTGAGACATGCTGCCTGCGTCTCACACTTCACTAAAGTCATAGCTGTTATCTCACAACCAAAGGACATTTCTGTTATCTGAGCAGTGTTGGAAAAATAGTATTAAACAAAAAGTGTCACTTCTGCACCGCTAGTGTAGTGTAGTGTTTATCATCATGTCAAATGAAAAATGTAAAAATAGTTGCAAACTCCTCTTCCACAGTGCACAGGTTTTTGGGGAATACTAGCTGAAAGCACAAATACACTCTTAGTATATCATTCAGGCACCTGTGACTTGCTATATTCAATGTATTATGTAGCATGGAAATCACAAATTCTAATCTTGCATTCTATTTGGGAGCAAAAACAAGTCGGGGATGAAGGGCTTGTGTTGTACATGTCCACACACTGGACAAGAGCACTTCTAAAGTGCTTCCCTCTCATGGTCTCTTTTTGAGGTTGGATATAAGATGGCGACAGAAGGGCCCCACAACAATAACATGAGCGGAGACAGATCTATCACAATAGATATTTATAAAAAAGCTAACTATTGATCTTGACAAATATGTCTCATCAGTGGCTCAGGGGGCAGAGATGAAGCAGAACATTTAATGTAAAGAGCCATTTTGATGACAGCACCACTTAGATGTCAAACCTTGGAAAGCAGTGCCAGCCAACACCATGGCATTTGTTGAGTCTTTTACATTGTAATGTAATTTGGCATGGCCAGTACTGAAGGCCAAACTGTACGACAATGAGTGTAGTGAAAAGACTCTCCCGACACTGTACTGGCACTGACAGGCACAACAATGACTTCATAAGAGTTAGGTTATACTACAATTGTAGCACTGATTGTTTCCCAACATTACACTTTATTTTCCACACTTTCATTGTAAAAATCTCACTGTTGTCAGGACCTGTAAAGTTACAACAACGGTTCAATGCACAACAATCCTACAGCCATACAGTACTCTTGTTTATAAACAATGTCAATAAACAATGGAGAAAGCACCTCTTAAACGACCGCTGATGTAAGAGACATGATTTTGATGTAAGAGACAAAGAAAACTTTTTTGGCAGAGGGTAATTTATGTTTTCTCCAGAACTCTCGGTGGTAATATTAATCCTTATATTAGGCCATCAAAATAAAAACATGATAACATATTGTCACACATGAAGTCACAATGTGTCTTCAAAATTGACCTTATAGGTGCAAGCAGCTTATTATAACCTATAGTTTTGTTTTAATGTTAAGTGCCCTCTCGTTGGCGTAAAAATAGCAACATTGTTGTGTAGCATGTTGTCATGAAATGACGTTTGACCATTGTCACCAGTCAAAATGCAGGTTCTTCTAAACACAAAGTATGGAACTTTTATATGGTCCTTTACCCAACATTTTTCCAGTTTGCAATATTTACATTCATTTGGCAGAAGGTTCATAAAGTCATTTACAGTGCATTTAAGGTACACATTTTATCATTATTAGTAAACCCATGATCATTAAGCTGCTAAAGCAGTGCTACACAAATCACAGATATATGATGTTGATAAAATTCCACAGTGCGTTAAGGCAAAAGTTTCTGTGGTGTCTCCTGTTGTTGGTAGGGGCAATAATTACAAACTGTGCTACAGGTCATTTCAATAATTACAAACTGTCCTACAGGTCAAACCATACAGTCTTATGGTTTGGACAATCATCGTATCATCTCACAGAGATGGTACAACAGATACAAACTGTGATGAGAAAGCTATTTAATTTAATCATATTTCAGAATCACAGAACACAGATATCTTTAATCAAATCACTACTGCCTGGAACATTCTCATACAAACAAATCAAATAAGGTCAGAAGTTTCTTTTTAAACAACAACATTCCTGCCCAGGACTTATATCTAATCTCCCCTCATCTCCAAGACCAGGAACTCAGATCTAAAGAGAAACAGGACAGTTATGAGAACAACTTGCTTTGAGAAACTGATGCAGAAAAACAAGAGGTGAGTGTAAAAGTGTTTCACTGCTCATGTCATATCTAATTAACTGAAACCTGCATCATCAGAAGGCGTTTTCTGAGGACTGATCTACTGAAGCACAAGCAGGTCCTGGAAGACATTTACCTGGCATTATGAAACAGATGTGTTTCCAAGAAACACCACTGAGAAATCATTCTCATCAGTCACACATTTCACTCATTAAATGTCTAAGGGTCATTTGATGGTCACAGGTTTTATGCCTTCAGATCCTGTAAACTGCTTGGTGTCTACTTTGTGATATGGCCACTTCCTGTAAGATCAGGAGCAGCATTCCACTTTCCAACTCCACTTTAATATGGTTTTCTCTCCATAGTATAAATCTGCACCACAACTGCAAAGTTTTCTTAGTATTTTATTTTAAAATGAGCATATGGGCACAAGATGTACTGTACTAAATGAAGCAAAATGTTCAGGTGTGCGCAATGCAACAGTATATAATTTTTAAAACTGAAAAACGTTCCCTCAAAGTTGTAATTCCTCAAAGTTGTCCCAGATTCACTCGCTTGTCATATTCATCTATTTGGGATTGAATTTGGTTCATCCTTACTACTAATAGTCTATAATTATCAAATTTTTAACTCTGTTATGCATGTAACAGAGCAAGTGGAGCAATCTTGTAGGAAGAAAAAACATTTGCAACAATAAAAACAACACAAAAAACACACTTTAGGCATAATGACGCTACCCACTCTGCTTCCACTTTGCACTAGACACAGATTCGACTCTCCTTCCTGTGTTTTTTCTTGAAAATGACATTACTCAGCTCCACATCTGGCATCTAGTCATTTCATAGCTCAACTACTGCAAGTCCCTCCTCAGCAGACTGCCTGCATCAATACATTCCCCTGAGTGCATCCAAAACCCTGCTCAGCTTGTTCTGAAACTCTGCAAATTAAAACAATGCAGAAACACTGTCTCCCGTCTACCTCTGCAAAGCCATTACTAAAGCTTCATCCGATCCTACTCTATCACTGTACCCAATCATAGACAGTGACTACCACTGTATACCCCCCTATTGGTAGTTACTGCATTGGGTCATTGCTCATTTGCATGAAGTTAAACTCTGCCTAAATTTGTTGCATCAGCGATGATCACCGTCATTAATGCTGCCTCAATTCATCAACTCATTTCTGCTGCATATCACTGTCAGTGTTCACTCAGCTGCAAATTACACAAGGAGAAATGAGAACATTGAAATAGGAAATTACAGGTGAAAGATTAGTCTAATACCTGCAGAGTGACACCATGAAGGACAAGTTAATTTTTCTCTGGAAAGTGTCAGGACAAAAAGACATGAGCTGAACATGACGCTGTTCTTACTTTGATACAAAAAATGTCTTTAAATCTACCTATGATAACCTAAATACCCTGTCATTAAGGGTGTGAAATTACTCCTGCCACCAGCCGGATACATTTTATGTGTTTTGCTTATTTAGAGGTAAATGTGGCAGGCGACCTGTAAGGATTGACATTTCACAAGAAATGCTGTTGCTCGGAAGAAAGTAAACCCCTTTAGGGTGATACATGATTGGTTTATTTTGCGACAACCAGTGACTGGATGTATATTAGCCCTTACTTAAGTCTATGTAGTTACGTTTTAATATACATTATTTTGTTTGGTAAGTACACTGTGAGTACACTGTAAATGCACAGACTCAACTGATAACCGAAAACACAATAACTTCACAACATTACTGCAGCTGTGTGAATGTACCTCTTTTTGGTCCATTTCAGTCCACTTTCCAAAAACTGTACAAATACACTTAAACCCTATGATAAACCCTATGCTCAGACTAGAAATATATTAACCCGCCATTTACACTCATCCTGGATATGAATCTAACATATTTGTCACACCAAAAAAAGACTCACCCACTCATGGCGTTCATAAAAACTTAATCTGGGGGCTGTTATAAAAAGCAGCAGTGGTGCTCTAAAACTCTTGAGACAAGTACAAATCTGCAAGTCTGTTATTTGCACTGGTATCGTATCATACAATTATCATCAGCTAAAATTATGCGCTGTTGCCCTATATGGCCTGTAATGTCACATCTTAATGTAATACAGTCCTACAGTTGCCAAAATGGCTGATGTTCTTGACAACTTGCTGCATCTAAAGGCTTTATAGACTCATTTATATGAAATGATTATACGAAGAGAATATTTCTGGAGATAATAATGCAAATGCAAACACTCCTTTAGCCCAAGGTATCCAGACATCAATGATGCTGGATTTGTTGTAAGTTCATTAATAAATATGAAGTGTTTTTGAATTCTGCAGCTTTTTAAATTGTTGCAAAATATTGAATCGCTAATGTAATAATGTGCCTCCTATAATTCTGCTTTACACTTAACTATGCTAATAGTAATCTTTCATTTGGAATCAAGTAAATTTAGACCCCTCGTTCCTTTACCTTTCAGAATTTACTCACCGTAGAGGGTTTATTTTGACAGAAGAGGCAGTGTTACAAATAAAGTACAGATGAAGGGCTACACAGAAAGAAGATGCTGTTCTGATTTCTTAACTTGTTAGCACTTAGCGGTGCTACTAGTGGTGGAGCTAGCAGAGGCGGGTCCTAATGACAGCTGAGGTGTGAAATGTGCAGGAAAGCTGCTAAAACTGCTAGAACCGCAATCAAACACACACTCACGTTCTCAGAGAACAGACCAACACAAGCTCAGTGTCAGAATGAGGCGTGACTCATCAGTGTGCAGACACACAAAAATAATGTGACTTATCACAAGCTTTTCACAAACACTACATAACAAACACAAAACTGCACAATTATCATTTATTACATTAAAAATATGTTCAGAACGTATATCTTTAACTATATGGTAGTCATATTAACAACCAGGGAGTAATTCCATTAATTTAACATAAAATCAAAGTACATATCACACAGTAGTGATTTGTGGTTTACTTCAACAGATTTAGTGTAGGTTCAAACTGAATTCAATATTCAAGAGTCTTAGAAATATACTGTCCAACCTTTCTACAAATATCACACAGCCTAATGTAACACTTTTTTGTACACGTAGGATGTCTTAAGTAAATTTGAAACAGTAATACCCATCAACTTTCTCTATGCGACAGAGGAAACCATAAACTCTTTCCAAAGTGTCACAATTAACAATCTTCTAGTTTGGTCATGCCAATAAAAAGTCCATTAATACAATCCACTGATTTAATGCAGTGTTTGTTGCTCAGACTGTATAATATGTGAAGGACTGTGTCTGACTGGATCTTCACAACTCTGCCTCCCACTGTGCAAGTATCACTACAAATCCAATAACCGACAACCCTAGACATATCTATTCTCCCCAGATGGGGGGAAAACACTGAGCCATAAAGCTCTACCCATTTAAAATTGTAGGCACATACAATGTGGCACATCAGGCCTCATCCAAACCCAAGATTTTACAGTTAAGTCACAGTATTCCATATCAGGCAGACTTTGGAAAGTATGCTATTTATACTGCTGTACAAGACTGTAAACACATCTGGATGAGACAGGTCACCCCAGTCACGTCCACTTTCATGATCTAAAAACACTCTTTGGCACAACCGCATTATAATTTCAGGTCTGTGGTTTACTGGTGACATTTTCACGCTTGATCGCATATTCGACAATGATAACTGCCAGACACAACCAATTAGAGATTTGTTGGTTGAGAGCTTTCTGAGATTTGAGAATACCAAAGGCATTGGAGCTGCAGAGCTAATAGAAACATGGTGGCTTTTGAAAATATGTTATCTTGTTGTCTAATGTCTGTGTACTTAAGACTCACAGCACTGAGGCATAAGTCAGAACAACCTTTTGCACCCCCAAGATACATTTAAGCAGTCCAATTACAAATACACAACCAGTTAAAGGCTTGGAATGTTATATATGTATACATACATACCTTGTTTTGGCTAAAATTTAAAACACTAACAGGGATGTGTAAAACCACTAGTCATTTGGTAGTTTGAACTGTTAATCAATTAGTCTGTGTTGACAAATAATCAGACAGCCTTATCTATCCCCAAGAAATAAATGGATGCTACCAACTTTTACAGGGGAACTAAACGGTATTTAACAAATAAACAGACAGAGCACCTATGTTTTATTATACAAAATGATTCAAGTATTTGAGAAAAGCTGTGATACATATTAGCCCAAATCCACTTATGTGGAGTGCTGAGTAGTAACTGATTATATGTAATCTGGATAACGTAATCAGATTCTAAAAATTAAGTACTTCTAATCAAATTACATTTTAAAATACTCCTTATCAGAGTACAATTACTATTTTTTATTTTTTCATTAACATACCATGTTAATATACTTTGTGAGTTTTAATACACTTTGTGAGACTAGACCCAAGCACCTGTCCATAATTCTAGAAACTCATAAAAGCATAATATTTGAGTCTGTGATTGATGGAAGGCTTACGGTAGTGTTTCACTTACAATAAAAGATTTATTAAGAATACTTAAGTAAAGTTTAAGTATATATTTTAAATACAAGTATACTAGTACCTACTACATAAATTATGTGTTTTAGGTATATTTTACAGTGAGTGTAACAGTAGTTAACTTTAAGTACACAACTAGTTTACAACTTTGCTGAAAAGTTTAATGGAAAGTAGATAATCCCCAAGTATTCTGCCCAACACTGCTTTTGTGCATATGTAGCTCACCACACCAAGCAGTTTGGTTTTTTTATACCAATGTTCAGGAGTTAAAGAATCAACAGACTAAAGAACAAAAAACATAAAAGATAAAATAAAAATATAAAATAAACTTATGGATTCTGCATAATAATAGTAACACTGCTCACATGCCACTGCTTAGCATGCCACTTATTAAGACAATCAGTCAATGATTGTCTTAATGCAATGGAGATTTAAATGAGAGCAATTAAGAGACAACTTTTCGGAGAGGGTTTTATCATGTTGACTATGAGCATGGTAAAGCATAGCACATAAAAATCCTTTAAGAACTGTGGCTCTCAATTATTGGAAAACTGCCTCTCCATATAAAAGCACATACAATATTAAACTTACTAGTGAAAGATTAGTTGACTATCGTGACAATCTATTGTTCATACATTTATATTTACATGCTTAAATCATTAAAAATGTTTATTATTAATACACATTCAATACTGAAAGTATTGATTAAATACAACCCCAAATCAGAAAAAGTTGGGACAGTATGGAAAACACAAATAAAAAAAAAAAGTAGTGATTTCTAAATTTACTTTGACTTGTATTTCATTGCAGACAATACAACAGCACATTATTTAATGTGTTCCTCATGTTTTTTATTGTTTTTTTCTTCAAAAAAACACTAAATTCCTATTTTGGTTCTTGCAACACATTTAAAAAAAAGTTGGAACAGTAAAGCATTTACCACTTTGTAATGTTGCCATTCCTTTTCACAAAAGACACTTAAAAGACGTTTAGGGACTGAAGACACCAAGTGAAGAAGTGTTTCAGGTGTAATTTTGTCCCATTCTTGCTGCAAACAAGTCTTAAGGTGGGCAACAGTACGGGGTCTTCGTTGTCGCATTTTGCGCTTCAAAAAGCGCCACACATTCTCTGTTGGAGACAGGTCGGGACTGCAGGCAGGCCAGTCAAGTACCTGTATCCTCTTCCTCCGCAGCCAGGACTTTGTAATGTGTGCAGAATGTGGTTTTGCATTATCTTGTTGAAATATGCATGGATGTCCCTGGAAAAAATGTCTTCTTGAAGGCAGCATATTGTGCTCCAAAATCTCTATGTACTTTTCAGCATTAATGGTGCCATCACAGAAGTGCAAGTTACCTTTACCAAGGGCACTGACACAACCCCATACCATGACAGACCCTGGCTTTTGGACTTGTTGCTGGTAACAGTCTGGATGATCCTTTTCTTCTTTGGTCTGGAGCACACGGCGTCCATTTCTCCCAAAAAATACCTGAAATACTGATTCATCTGACCACAGTACACGTTTCTATTGTGTGATGGTCCATCCCAGATGCCTCTGAGCCCAGAGAAGTCGACGGCGCTTCTGGACACTGTTAACATAGGGCTTCCTTTTGGCACAGTACAGTTTTAACTGGCATTTGTGGATGTAAAAGAATGGAATGTGAATGGAAAAGAGCAACATAAACATTCATCTAAACATCTCCTTTTGTGTTCAATGGAAGACAAAATGTCATGGGTTTAAAACAATGTAACTTTAGTGTAACTAAAATAAATTCCAGTTTTGGCCGAACTATTCTTTTAAAAACAGGAAGGAGCTTAACTTCTATTAAAAAGTTGCAAAATCTACAATAAACAATTACCTAAAAGAAAAGAAAATGTTTTTTACACAGCAATAAAATATTTGTTGAGGGGAAAAGCAGATGTATGGATTTAACCTTTTTACAAATTAGTGTTCTTAATTAAAGATTTCTGAGGACAAACATTTATGGTATGTTAGATTTATGGAAAACTTCACTGTTTATTTGCACACTTTAATGTAGATGATGAGTAATGATTGCTCAGGAGAATGGTAAGGAAACAGCATGATGATGTGGTTCAAAAACCATTAAAATCTTCTCAGAGTGATCTTGGGGGCAACAATTAACATTTGATTTATCTGAGGTCAATATGATCTTCTGTTAGGTTTTGGCATTTAAATGTTCTTCTTTTCTCAAAGCCTGTAATTACTTCAATGTGACAAAAAACTGTTTTGCTTTGTACGAAAGAGTCAACAATGTTCATTCCACCTCTAAAAGCAGTCAAGCAAACTGTACATTTAGAATGGTGCCTTCAAACATGCAAGAGTGAAGCATGATTTTTCGAACAGCTATTTACCTCCTATCAGCCTCAGATTTCTCAAATATTAAAGCCAACGTCTCTCTACAAGCTAAAAATAGAAGCTATTGTTTTCTATTCAGCAGGTTTTGTGAACACAGGCCTAATCTCCTCTATTTCCTAATTTGCAAAGTCTCTGAATAATAATGCTGTAGTCATTTAGGTCACCTGCACCACTGCTGATTTGTCGTATTTCATGCGTTTAGGGTGCTATTCACCAAAACCCCTCGTAACATGATAGAACAATGGGGATCAAATTGAGCAGTGCAAATGGCACCTGTAAGGGTGTAAGAGAGAAAATCAGCTTACGAGTGGGTGCGGAACTGGGCCTGAGGTTTATAGATTGTTGTGATTGGACGTTCAACTGTGGGGGTCGCTCAAAGCACACACTGTGAATGACATTTTATTGGATTTACTGTCAGAAAGAAATCATTAAATGGAAGGTTGCAACAGACCAGGAGCTTGTTAAAACTTCATGCTCCCCGTCATTTCAATATTAGGTACCAATCTGTCAACACGGATACTTCCAGTAAATAGACAAATCACACTTTATGATGAAGTGCCCGCAAAAAAAAGCATGCATTGTTTTGCAATACATTGATACACATGTATTGAGTCACAAAGTATTTACTGTAATATAAGAATTCCTCTTTTTTATGAATATAAACAATTTTATTTCTTTTTATAAATCCCATGACCAGCTACAAGAGGGATGGTCTAGTATGTTACCCAAAGCTAGTTACTGCCTGTCAACCATATATATTTGCACTCCATGCACTCTGCTATAAAACAGTTCCAAAAAAACTATAAATAAGTTTCATTATTATTGTTATGTTATATGCTATGTACTGTAATGTTGCTCACCTGTGAATAAGACATGAGGTAATTGTTCTGGCTGTGAGTGTTTATGTGTTTCGGAGGAGGCGTGGCTTGGGATAAAGCATTATAAGGCAGGTGGGATCTTTTAATATACCGGGGACATATAGTGGAACCAATCAGCTGTAATAGGCAGTTTCACTGTGTAGGTGAAAACATGGTGCATCTACAAGCTTTGATTGTTTTTAAACCTCACAAGCAATGTTAAAACCGAACCTTTTGTTAATGACTGTATGACATGCCTTAGCTTCAGTCATATGTCAGTGTGAAAGAGAAACAAGGCCAGTTGAGTGACCCCAGAAGCAGTTATAAATACTGTCAGCACTGGCAGGATTTTGACATGGACTGCTTAAATGTTATAACTGCTAAGCGGAGAACAGAGACAGGCCAGACAAATGGGAGAGAAGTCAAAGTCGTCTCTGAGGCGATGTTTCTAGGCCAGTGATTTTAAGAAGAAGCCATGAGGCACATCTTTCTCTTTCACACCTCAGAGAGAAAATGCAAAAGTGACTAGACAAGTGTACAAGGATAAAGTTCAAAAGAAATCTCATTTCACACAAAGCCTGACACAGCACTTTGAGCCCTAAAATGGTTGCTGATGGTGAAAAAGCTGGGAGACAGAAATAATCCATGCAGCCTTTATAATCCTATTGCATCTTTTCATCACTGGGCCTGTGACTGATTCTGATGCTATCCAAATCATTTGATTATATCATTAATAAATAAAGCAGGACCAACATGAAGAACATGACCTTATATAAAAAGCAAGGTCTATGTAATCCATATGAAACTGAGGAGAGGTACACTTGTCCAATCTAATCTAATGTCAAAACACCCCCCCGCTGAGCAGACCATTCATACTGTAATGAGATGAGGTGAGTCATGGAAACATGCTCAATGCCCCCAAACAATGCAGAAAAATCATAAAGCTTCATCAGCAGATTCATTGACTGATGTGCGTGTAAATGAGGAAGAGTTCAACTTTTCCTCAGAGCACAACTCTGATGAACGGTTGCATTTGATGAACTCTGATGAACGGTTGCAAGAGTGACTGTACTGTACTGTAGCTGGATTATTTCCAGACTGTACTGCTACTTGCCAAACTGAAATCAGCCAGTATTGTTGAAATATGAAATATTTATTTGACAAATAAATTTATTTATTTGACAACAACTTTTAGTTACTTTGAAATAAAGTAAAAGGTGGGTAGTTGCTGTAATATATAAAGTTTAAGTATGCAAGTATATATGCATGTACAGCTTTAGAGAGAATGTGACAGGGAACAGAGAGAATTATATTTTTATTATAGTATAGTTATATCTTATAGTAAATAAACTACAAACAAGCAATTAATATTTAGGTCTCCTCACATACTTTCTTTTAGTTGCCTCACAACATTCCACCTTGATACATTCCAGTTACACTTCTTTGTTTAATTTTTACCTTTGAATGGGCAGAATGGTTTTTCGAATTTTTTTCTAGCAAATGATCTAGTCTACAAGATCCAGCACTCTAAATTATTGTGAACATATGTTCTGTATGTGTTTTCAGGACTTATTTCAGTGACTTTTTTTACTACGCATGCATAAGCATGTTTTCTCAAATACAAACATGTACATACATGTTGCTTGCATATTATTGTAGCACAGTTTGTGCTGTAACGCAATAAGACTTTAGCCATTAATATGTTTTTAAGCATCTGAAAAAGAACAAGGCATGTTAAAACCTCTCCAGTGCCCAAAACCACCCTCAGACCCCAGAGGGTTAATGTATGTATGCTCATCTAAAATTCCTGTTTCCATCATTTCTCCCTTCACTGAAGGAATAATACTTCAGTTTGGCTCTTCCTGTTCAATTAAATTCACATCAAAATTCTGATTAAAACTGCTCTCTGTGCAATGTTGTGCTGGAGAAAGATAATGGAACAATAGAAAGTGAAATGGTACCAGACATATCCAAGTCTTTTGAACTTCCTGTTTGGCAAACATACCGTTTTCCAACAGGAAATTAATTTAATTTTCCTTTTTAAAAATTTGTAGTAATTTAATTAGCTCTTTGCTATGATCACAGTCATTTGCTTCCTGTGGGTTCTCTTCAAACAGTCTTGGCATTAATGCTCTACGTCCTCAGATCTCAGTGGGTGATGAATGTTGGCTTACCACCAGGGAATTTCTTCAGGATATTTTTAATTTGTTTTCGGAATCTTAAAAGCTTTGTGCTGTGGGAGGAATAGAACTTTGGCTATGGTGTGAAGTAATTAAACTTGTAACAATGTCGTAAACAATATATAACACCCCTACACAGATTAACAACACAGCACTGACATGAGAGGGTATCTATACAGTACACTGTAATGCAGTGTTTCTTACTGCATTACACTGCATGGCCAGGAGCCAGGGCCTACTAACTTCAACAAATTTTGAAGGGGGCCTCAAGATGACTTAAAATGATTTACAATGAAACAAGCATTAAAATAAGCTAAAACTAAAAATTAAGGCATTTCTTAGAGTTTATTTTTATAACAAATATCTTTCTAGTTATGCAAAACTCTATAATATTTTATTGGGCAAGAATTGTGGGGCTCAGGGCCATTAAACAGTGTTGTAGACAACAGGGGGCAATGAAGTCAAAAAGGTTGAGATCCATTATTGTGTGGCATTAAGTACAGCAATATTATCACCTACCTGTAGAGTTTTAGTGCATTCCTACTGATCACATATGCATAAACTCTTATTTGTTGCATCCTTTACTGTACTGTTTTTGTGGATGTAAATATTTAAAGTGTATGTAACCTCTTTGTCTATGCTCTCCAGGTCTTCTTTGCAGAGGATATACAGTGGCATGGTCTCAGACATGCTAAGCTGCTGCTTCCTGCGCAAGGGTCCGGCCTGCTCATCTTCATGGCTTGACCCTGTGGACACCTCCGGTTGCTGGAACCCCTGACCTAACATGAACAAAAACATAAACAATCAATAAATTAACACAGTGACTCCAGATCAAATTAGTGTAATCAGTCACTATTGCACAAGGCATTATGGGTAAACATTATGGGTAAACAGGTTTATCTGTGGCTCCGTGTGCTTTGAGTGCCAAAGATCTGGATTTAGCAACACCAAAGACCAATCCAAGCACATGCACACACACAAACATGCACACATGCACACACAGGACAAGCATGAACATCTCCACAGCCTGAAGCAAATGCTCAGTCGAAACTCTACTTTTTTACAGTTTAAAATGCCACAACATGATAATTGTGATAATTCAGCAGCAGATATAAATGGTGAGCACCCTAATCAATTAATATCTCTAAACACTGCATGTGCAGTCAGCTAGTAAAACAAAGGGATAATACACATGCTTTATTCATGGGTATGTAAACAAGTAACAATAATACTACTGTACCAAGTTAGTAGCAATAACAATCTATAGTATCAAGGAAACTCAATTTGATACCCAAATGCTATTTTGACTGACAGGCTGATTTTAAATGTTCTAATGTGTATTTTTGCATGTGCTGAGAAGTGCACAAGAGCAACTGTGCATGTGAATGGTCAAATGCATTTATTGGTGCCTGTCTATGAGAGGCATTAATAGTAACACAGTCAGGTTTGTCTTCCACGAATATAAACATACAGGATAAAAAATGTAATAGATCTTGCAATGCATGCAGCCTAACAGAATTCCTGCTGATAATATTGATAGTAATTAATATTAATCTAGAAAAAAACTTTTCCTTGAAACACATGTCATTTATATATGTTGTTGCTGTTTTGTTATATGCATGTACATCTGTCTATTTTCATATTTTAGACTTACTTAACATAAAGGAATGTTTACTTTGATTCAGAAATACTATACACCTTTGTTTTAGTTTACAAAAATACATTTTTGTAATTAACTTTTACCTTTTTTCATTAAAACTGAAAAAACAAATTATTGATTCAAGCTTCAGTAGCAAAAAAAAGTTTTAAGTTGGCTGAGTTTAATTTTTTAATTTTTAAGTTGCTTTATCCAAAGCAAGTTAAAGTGCATTCCACCTACACATTTTATCACTATGTGTCAACACATCATGACCTCGGTATTGCTGGCAGCATGCTCTCTATCTCTGTCATCACTCAAGAAGTAAAGATTTAAAGTTAAATGATGTAATGTGGATTACACAGATCAGCCGCATTCAGCTGATATGGATTCTTCAACTGCACAGCCATATTGGAAACGTCAAGATGTTGGGTTGTCACTAGCCAATCTATACCGATGAGATTCTGCAACACTGAGCACCCTATGAGAAAATAATCAACAAAACATATTTATGAAATAATATTTTTACCTTCTAATACAGCCTGACATATGGCATGAACATGAGTGGAGAATAGTACAAGTCATAGTACAGTACAGGGTTTCCCCAAACTAGGGTTTAAGAACCCCCAATAGTCAGGGGTTTGTGACTTAATGAAAAGCAATTGATTAATTCAATTATAATTAAATCATAAAAATCTTTTAAAAATAGCAAAACTTTTTAATTAAAAAACTAAATATACAATTAACTAACAAAATATGTTTTTGTTTAATCTGCATGTCATGTGACTATTACACAACAATATATGATATCATAAAACTGCAAACTCATGCAAAATTAACAAATAAGTGTACCAACATAATCTGTTGAAATGCCTAATAACAATAGCTGTAAAATACTACTAATAAACATTTTACAATAAATAAAAAAAAAATTATGTTTAAGTTAAACCTGCAAAGGTGCCACTACCTTATTGAATTATTTACTTAAAAACTCAGGGGATACTTAAATAATTTATGTCAAAAAGGGGTTAGGCTGACCAAAACGTTTTGTACATTCAACAGTACAAATTGGCCTGAATCGGTCAGACTGAATGTGCTTATTTCAAGGTTTACACCACTTACACTCACGCCTCAAATAATCCAAAAACAAGGTGAATAGTACTAATAATGGCTATTAATAGTAGATTATTAATAATGACAATTCTACTTATGTTTCTGTAGGTAAAATAAAAAACTGTAGTTTTTTTATTTTAATGTGTTATTTAAAAAAAATGTAAATGTAACATTACAATTACAGTCCTTTGAACAGCATCTTATGTATTTTTTTTCATGTAAACGGCTATTATTTTCTCAACTACTAACAGATGTACCCTTTAGTCAACTAGTCTCGCACATCCCTACACTGGGCTTATGGATTGTGCCTTATTTCAGATGTCCACCACACTGCATTCTAGAGCTGCAGGCAGGCCAGTGTTTTCTGTAGAAACAGAACCCAACTCCAGAGGATGGTAGAAAAGTTCTAGACTGGTCTGCCAATCAAATTAGCCCTGAAATCACAGTAGAAATGCAAATGGAGACTAAACAAACTAATTCATGTGTGATGATACTGTGCATGTATATATTTTAGAATCAATCAGATGAGTGTTAATGGTAAACAAATTTAGAAGTCAAAGTCATATATAAATTCATATAACACATGTAAATCTTACATTACAGAAAGTTTACTTTTCATTTACATTCATCTGGTCTAAAGTCACTTACATGACATTCAACCATCAAAATTCAGGTTAAAAACTCATTTTAAATTAAAGTTCAACTACGAGATCTTCATAAAAATATCTATATAAAAGTAGTCTCCCCATATTTCTGGGGCTTTACCGTAGACAAGCTCTGTACAGCTCTCTTTCAAATTAAACGTTTTCAGATGGCCTTTCTAAAACCATGTTCTAAGACTTAGTAGCACATATAGTACTTCTCTCCTCTGCTACCTAGCAACAAAAAAGGAACATGGGTGATTCTGCATTGATGCTTGTGGCCTCTCATTTCCTGTTCTTGAACCATTCAACAAGCCCTGTTGCCAGGAGACAGTTGCCATTACATCATCTTATCAGCAGCACGGAAGCACTCGCTATGATTGTGCAATGTGACATGCCATAGCAGGGCTCCTCACAGCCCGGCTATTCATTCAAACGCATCGGGCCTTGATGCAGACAGGGTGAGCACTAATTATAAAACATCAGCTTAGCTTTCAGACCTTTCTTTTTAAAGGTTCTTTGGGGACAGAGAATTTTGTTAAATTTGTGCTGTGATTATATAGAAGCCAGTGAGCATCATGGGAAGGCAGAAATAAGCCAAAGGGAGTTGATGATTAAGCAGATAATGGTAAACCCTGCAGGTGTATCTGAACACATGCTGATAAACTGCAGAATGTGAAAACAGATGACTCAGTCTCCTGCTGAGTGAAGTTCTAACTGCAATCCATAACTTAACCAGCTAATCAATATCTCCAGGTTTACTCAAAGGTAAGTGTGCCAGAAAAAGACTCAACTACAGATGTTACAAACTCAATACAATTACCAAGGTCGATACAATGTCGATACAATTAACAATAACAGTCAGCACTGTGCAATTAATTGTATCTTAATTGCAATAATGACTTCTTGGTTAATTAAGCCTAATCAGCTGGAGCTAGCAAGCAAAACATTACCAGCCAGATTCAGTTGCCAACTGTACTTTATACTCATTATAGCTCTGTGACTACAGATGATAGACTACATCACAAGCTCTCGAAGCTTTTTTATGCCTGATATGTCCAAATGAGCATGACGGAACGTGAGCAAATGTTTGTATCTGCTCACATAGGATAGCTGTAATAACAATAATAATTATGAAAAAATCATGATTATTATCATGCAGCCTTTAAAACTCTCTTTTGACAATACTAGTAACACAAAATTTAGTCAAGCAGCTTGAATATGCAAAGACTTGAAAGCACAAATTACGGAGAGCATTTATATTTTATTATTTTAGTTTTGTGAGACAATACAGACAATTAAGAGAACTTGTTCTTTTTTTGTGATTTGTGTTTCTTTAACAAAAAAACAAATAGTCCATAAATCCATTAACATTATTAGCAATTCTAAATGGTGGCTATTGAAATGTATTTTTATATATGTACATTTTATGGTAGTTCTAACCTGTCTGGTACCAAAATTAAAATAAGATTCATTAATTAGCTGAGATTGTAGAGGCTGCCAAATTTACAATTTTGCAAACCTTTTGTGAATGAATCTTATTCCTCTAGCAAATAAATCTAATTTAAAGTTTTACACACCATTTACACTGCAAGCAAGGGATAGGCAGAACACAAAACTAGATTACTTTAAAGAAATTTTGCTGCCTATGTAGTGAGTTTCAAAGAGAGAGAGAGTGAGAGAGAGAGAGAGAGAGAGAAAGAGAGAGAGAGCATCAAAAGTATGGGAGAATCATTACTATGCTAATATCTCATTTCAAAACATACTGCTGATGTGTTCAGGTCATCTCAATCATTTCTGCTCTGCTGCAAATCTTGACTCTGCTGCTTGTCTTTGAACTGAACAAAATGCTCATAAATAACTAGAACACAACACTGACAGTACGTTTTGCACTATTCATTTCCAGTTTGTCTTAGCTCACATCTTTTCATATAGATTTCTCTCATCAGCATCTGCTGACACAGAGGATTTAGTTCTGTCTCCTTCTATCACCATTTACAGGCTTGCTTTTATTATTCCCTTGTCACAGCAACGGCCAGAGGTGGTGATAAAATTTGCTAATAATTTGTGTTTCACAATCTCAGAGATGCCAAAATGCAATGCTTTATTCTCTCTGATCTTATTTAGAGCTTTGAGATTAATGTTAAATAGACTCCAGGAGAAATCCAATATGAGCTGGAAAAGAAAAGGCCAGTACAGCATATGGGTTAGAGACCCTTAAACAGCATCAAGATCTCGCTGACCGGGCACATTTCCCACTGGCCCTTTTTACAGACTCTGATAGGGGCCAAAAAAAATGGTCATGTTTGGGGTGTATAGGCCGTCACCATGCTAATGAAAACATATTTTCAGGACAAACATGATTTCCCTTGCTGTTCTAAAACAAGTTTTCAAACTTTTTATGGGATGGACATAAGCATACCAGTCACTTTTACAAACTAAGCTGCTAACATGGGGTCTCAAGGATGACAAGTTTAAATACCAAACAACTGCTGTAAGAACAAGCTACAAACACTCCACCTTCCTCAGCACACACAACATAGTAGCCGGATCTTGTACTTTCTGTTGGTGATGTAACCATGCAGAAGAATTACCTCCAACTAACATTTCCTAAAAAAAAACCCCCAACAGCTCAAAATTTAAATTATCAGTCTTAACACTGATCTGTTATGTTTTTGCACAATAACTGATTTTTATTCACTATTCATTTTAAAAATGGTCGAGAATTAAATTATCACTGTTTCTGAAGCAGGAAACCTTGACCAACATAAGCGGATAAAGGAAATGATGAGGTGGAGGATATGGTCCTTGTAATGTCAGGAACTACATCTACAAGACTGTGATTTATTTATGGTAGAAATTATGGGACTGATTTATACCATCATTGTAACATTAGCCATGAAGGAATTGGTGCCTTGTGATTCAAAGGCTTGGGAGGGCTTAATGTACATTATTATGAGGCAGTAGGGTAATGAGAGTACCTAAGACTGTCTCCCTGTGCTTGCAGAGACATGGAGAATCCATGCGAGTGAAGGTAAGAGGGAGGGCGGAAGGCCTGTGATCCCCTGCGGATCAGTTTACCAGTGACAGGGTCATACGTTCACTTCTCTGGCAATGGTGGGGGCTTGAGCTGAACAGGAGGGGGCTGGAACAGAGGCCTCGGGATGGACCCCTGGATGTCTGTAAACGTGGCAGGACTGCTGCTCCTGAAGAACAGTGTGATGTTGTGACCTTCAAACTACATTATAATTCACTCAAAAATTTACCTTTTTTATTTTTACCCAACATGACATTGTTCCAAATCTGTATGCTGATATTGTTTTCCATGACATATTGTTTTCCATTTTTCCAACACAAAAGAAAAATTTTCAAAAAGGTACATACTTCTCTTTTCTATACAACAACTGTTCATAGTGACCATAGCTTTCAAGCTCCAAAAACCACTAGAATTTTAGAAGGTTTATATGACCAAAGAAAGACAGAAAGTTACGTATTTGTCAGCTTTGTGTGAGGAACAGTCTGACTATTTGATAATTTTACCCCATTGGGGACACAGTGCCACAGTCAGTCAATCAGTCTGTGTGCATTCTTCAAAAGTTCTTCTTTTGTGTTTCACAGAACTACATCAGGGTTTGGAACAAAATGAGGAAAACAACACCACAATTGTTATAGTAAACAACACCACAATTGTTGTTTTTGGGTGAACTATACTTTATTATACATTATTTGAATGTAATACTGCCGGACAAGCACAATGTGAAGGTTGATTTTTCTGACTCCACTGTAGAGTTGAATGATTTATATTCTGTTGGAGTTTGCCAAAAAAACACAGGGCTCACTAAAATGTTCTGGCAAACCGCATTAGCAAACACAGAATGCAACAGAATGTTATTGTTAAAATCTTAATGCTGTAAGAGACGTGTGAACATGAAAGAGGATGAGATAAAAATGAGTGAGAGAGGCAGGTATAAAAATACCTGTGTGATTTGTTATAGTCCCCCTTTAGAGGAAAGAGTTGCTCCTCCACTCGCTCCCAGCGCTCCAGGCAGCCCCATAGCCAATCAGGATTCACCACATGAATATGTTTACAGCCCTGAGCCTGACGCACTTTCTTTCTTGACAGTATTTAGTTAATGTTATTATTAAATTATAATTCTTTTTTTTTTTTTTTTTTTTTTTTTATAAAGGGTGTTTTTTTTTTTAAAAAATATTTTTTTTTTTTTTTTTTTTTTTTTTTTTTTTTTTTTCCCACCACACACCCAAAAAAAAAAAAAAAAAAAAATTTTTTTTTCAAAAAAGGGGGGGGGGGGGGGGGGTTTTTTTTTTTTTTTTTTTTAATTTTTTTTTTTTTTTTTTCCTCTTCCCCCCTCCCAAAGGGGGGACAAAAATTAATTTTTTAAAAAACCTTTTTTTTTCCCAAAACCCAAAAAAATTAGGATTTAATTTTTCTTAAAATTTTTTTATTTTTTTTCTTTTTTCAGTATTTAGTTTGTTATTACAGTTAGTCAGCTTAGTTAATTTCTGTGAATTAGTTCAAACTGATTCAAATGTCTGTGAGTTCAATACTTACATATTATAGTTATTAATTATAGTTATTAAATTATTGTTCACCCAAAAATAAAAAAGTTTCTTATTTAATTAACATTACATTGTTAAAGCTTATGGATTGTATTTGTTCTTTGCATGATACATTTTTAAAATCTCCTGATTCTTGTCATTACAATAGTAGTAGGTTGTGCCTGACTCTTCTTGAGCTTCAAATGGACAAACACATTCTCATAAAACAATTCCATTTGATGCTTACAACAGTGTTTTCTGTTTTTTGGTACACTGCATCCTATATAGATATGCATCATTAACTGTATGAACAACAGTCAATCATGCAGTTTGAAGGCCACAAAGCAGGTTCTCGGGCGAGCACCCTACCTCACAGGGATTAGAACAGATTTGTACATAAGATGTGTTATCTCCAACATGAAAGTGAGTTTTCATTTTTTGGTTAACTATTCCTTTACTGACATTGTCATAAATACTGACATAAGATGTATATGGTGTATAATAATTTCGATCAGTGAATGAAACCTGCTCACCTACTGCAGGTCAGCCACCTACTGACCTACTGCACCATGTCCTCTGTAGATGCTCTCATCTGAATTGATCATGTGTGAAGTGTCTACATAAGCACGACATCTGAAAGAAGCGAGGACAGCCATGCAATTACTCAACCCACTACCAGACAAATGAACTGGCAGCAGAAGCAGAGATCGGTGAAGGGCTGGGAAAAAATACACAGCATGGAGAAAGAAAAGTTTGGCAGCTTTCTGGCTTTGTCAATTGACTTTCATCCCCTGCTCTTCCTCTCATGGGGGGTGCTGGCTCAGGAACAGAGGGATGATAACAGTTAAAATGACAGTGTGGTGACACTAAATTGTGGAAATGTTTGTAGAGCTTAATGGTGGCCAATTAGACAACACTCCTCTGTAATTAGGTTTTTTACTTCATTGTCCAAGTGCGCGCAGACAGTGTTAAGATGAACCCAGTGAAACAATGGATTTATTTACAAAAAAAACTTTGCTTCAGGGCTGTCAACAGTGATGTTCATCAACACTGGGGTGCTTCCCTTTCCATTAATGCTATGTAGGGCTGCACGATATTAAATAAAAATGTGGTAACTTCCTTACTAGGGCCAAATGCAATACAGTAATGCTTTAAATTTGTAAAATCAATTAAAATTGCATTAAAATATATTTTAAAACTTAAAAAAAATATATATATAACCAACATACGTTTCACATTATTTCCGGTATTAAAATCAGTTATTGTTTGGTTGGCAATAAATTAATTACTGCAAACCACAGTGATAAGCACATTTGTAATATTTCAGTATATCTTGCAGCTCTAAAGCTTCACATAATGCATTTGGAGTGCAACACTGGTTCAATTCATGTCACCAGCAGAAGATCTGTAGGCAGTGGCACTATGACAATAAAACTATAAATCATGAATGACAGTACTGCATATGATCTGTATGATCTGTACATCATACACAGCCTCACACAGTGACCATAAACAAACATTATTTCATGCTTTCATCAACAGATCATCAATTAAACACTTTAATCATTATGAAGGTTTATTGAAATACATTATGAAATCGAACAAAGCTGCAGCTGGTTTGTTGATTGTCTTGCATACATAAGAGTACATGCTAGCGTTGTCACAATACCAAAATGTTGACTTCGGTACAACATCTGAGAAAAATATTTTATTAGCAATACTGAATCAATATGATGGCCAAAAACTAAAACTCATTAACAGAATTTTATGTTCCATGTGTTCAATCACATATTACCTCTTTATTTAAAAGGAGATTAACAAATAAAAAAGATTGGGCATGAACAAATGTTGAAAGATACAACGCTGTATTTTATAAATATATTAGTATATATTGGTGTTAACATGAACTAAGATTTTAAATAAATGCTGCAGAAGTATTGTTTATTGTTAAGTAACTAATAAACAGAACCTTATATAAAAGTGCTAAAGTGCTTCATGTTTGACTTAGGCATAAACATCATGAAGGTTAAGGTTATCAGTCACATTCCCTACCTGTCGCTCTTTAAAATATTCAAAATGCTTGATACTAAAAACAAATAACAAGCTTGGTGACTTCAGGTAAAACCCTATTACTTTAGTCAAAAGGAGGTGCTATCAATGTCATCAGCCCTCCACACTAAACATATTTCCCATGTTTGACGTCAGTCACTCAAAGCACGCTGTGTATATTGGAGATTTCCTGTTTCTCATAGTTTGCCATAATTTTACCACCTTGCTATGGCAACACTGTTGAAGAGATCAAAAATCCCTTAAATTTTGCATCTGCAATGTCTTGCCATGATTCACCAGATTTGGTTTGGTGACCATCACAATGAAATCCCTACACTGTAAAAAAAACTTTGCTGTCTTAATTTTTTAAGTTTAATCAAGTTGGTTGCACAAGTCATTTAAACTTACTCAAAAAAGAATCTTAATAAATAATAATCTAATCATATCAACAGATGATAACATGCTGTTCATTCTAAGCTCACATGTTGCAGTTTTACAGTCACAAAGATGGGTACAGATGACCTGAAACCAAAAGAAAAATAGAAGCTTTATAAGAAAACCTTGAGTTTTCAAAATGAGTTAGGAGAAGCTGTCACACTCTTGAGAGAGTTTTCATCTTTTGAAGACAAATTTTATTTTTTTTTTTCCATAAGAGAATAATGTTGTCTGCCATTTTAAATGCACGGGCCCTTGAAATTCGAATTTTGACAGGCTGTCAATGTTTTATCATTTATTAGCTAAAAAACAACCCCATTTTAATGTGACCCAAAACAAACGTGATGCAGTTTCACATGTTGAAACAATAATCATTTTACTATGGCTGTCGTGTGTTGACCTCTTTGATTAGCAGCTCATCTCTGCTCAGTGTATACTTCACAGTTATGTAGTACTCTGATAATACATAATACACTCAAATGGCCACAACCTGACAACAAAAAATCCCTTGCTTAATAGCATTGAAAAATGATAACCTAAACCAAATGTAGACTAATTTAACAAACCCACAGACCAGTGTGTAAAAGACATCTAAAAGCAAATGTGCCACTTCCCACCTACAGTTTAAATGGCATCAAAGGTCTCCCATCAATTATCCATTTAAAGAATTGATATTCTATTTCCTGACTGTGTACATAACAGGCTGACATCCTGAACTGAGCTGAGAACTCTTTTATTTAAATGTGCTTTAATTAAGAAGGGCAGGAGTTATAAAGCTCAGAGACAGAATAACAAGCAGTATAATCATTAAAATCCATCTACTTGAACTCAACAATTCTGCTCAGGACACAACCATTGACTTCAGAGCAGGGATATCAATTTCTCATGACAACACAAATTCCCATAATTGATCGCCATTTAAATTAACAATCAATAATTCGAATAATCATTAACCTTAATACTGCAATGCTCAAATTAAATTGCACTTGGTAGATTATCATTTGTAAGTGCAGTTGCTGTATTACACCACTATGGTGGCGCTGCATCATAATTAACACAGTGAGGCGCTGTCAAAACTTGATGCAGCCCCTAACAGCCTCTATATTCCATGGCTGTCCAGGTAAATATTATTTCTTTTGTATCCAAGTATGTTTCTAAATTAACGTGACATCCCATTAGTGTAATGTTTTCAGCTTTGCAGTTATGGCCCATAGAACAGGATATTGAACAGCACACCTTTTAATAAAATACGCTACAATTTCATAATTGTCAATCATCTAATTAATTAGAACTCCCAGAATACGTTGCTTGTAAAAAGCTTTTGGTTCAGCTAGGTACGGTACATGTGTATAATTGATGGTACCACCTCCGCCTCATTTTGAGCCAGGAAAAACCCTGATTAAATGCATGTACAACTCACCTGCATGTGCAGCAATAAGGTGGGTGGTGCAGTTGGGGTCTTTGGCATTGAGCACCAGGGTCTTGCCAAGCTTGGCACCCAGCGCCTTGGCATGGTACCACTCTCACATGCGCTCCATTGGGTAATTGGTTGGATATAGGCCACTAAAAACAATTGTGCCCCCCAGCGTGCAGGCTCTCAGCTCAGGGGCTATCTTTGCACCAATACCTCCTCAAGATAAATGAGGTGGTCGTCCTGGTCTGTGTCATCCTCTTCCTCATCATCCTCCATGCTGTGGTCTAAAAACTCCTCCCCCATGGTGACAACTGACTGCTCACTGTTTTGTGACTCTGATTCCACTTTCTTCTTATCAAAATAGCCGCTACCTGAATCGCTAAGACCTTCTGGATCTGTCTCCAAAACATCACCCCCTCTGTCCTCTGTTTACTGCCTTCTCCATCCTCCTATTTGCTCTTAGAATCCATTTTTGTTTGTTTGCATTTCCCGTCCTCTGCTAGCCATCTTTTGCCATCGCTGTCTTTTAAGTCTATTTTACCCTCTTCATTGTCACAGTCACTCGAAAAGTCAAAATCCAGGTCCTTGGCAGCACTGTCAAAAGCAACGTTTGCTATGTCAGTATTACCTGGGTTACACGTCACTCTTGAGCTGGCCTCCTCCTTCTCTTTCACATTACTCTTGTCATTTAACTCTGAACTTTCACTTGGCTGTTCCCCAGTGGGGTGAGTCCTCTGATTGGCTGAAGCTTCCTGAGTGGCAATGTTAGAGGACGATCCTTGCTGCATTTCCTGAGTCCATTTCTCTGTTCTAATGTTCCAGAACATTCCAAGTTCTCTCCAGGCCTTCCAGCCTGGCTACCTACAAGAGAACAGAAATATTGTTCAGGCACTTCACATCTTTTTACTGGGTATTTGGTTTTGACAACTATAACTTGACCAAGCTGTTTTATTTCTAGCCATGTGAAAAATTACGTTTTCAAATCTAAAAAAGGTGGTGGGTTGCCTGAATGGCAATGAATACATCATGACTGGCCAGAATTTTCAGGTGAGTGTTACCCCATCCCTAATGTGATTGACTGACAGGAAATTAGCCATTAACATGCTTTAAATTCTTAAAAAGAAGGTCCATAATGTTTACCAAAGACTACAGATATTAAGAAGATGCTGCAGTCCTATTACTCTGAAAAGGAGAAAGTGCAACGCTCCACATGGTTGCTCAGGCAAAGGAAGTCCCGCCTTCTAATAGAAAGAGCAAGTCGTTATAGGCTAATAATTCTCTGGGGGAGGGGCTTTATACAGAGTGTTGTGAAGCACTTGCCAGCCTTTGCCCTTGTGAAGTAGCTGGAATGATCTGAACAATGTTTTTCGTGCAGTTTAAGCCTAAGAAACAAAATTTACAATATGCTACCGTTATGCTACAGTCAGGTTTAATAATTGGTCAGAAATATATTGTTTCATTGTGACCATAGCAAGCAATATCAGTCTTCCCCCATTCAAGCAGACAGGACTTGTTCATGTACTACCAAAATAGCTGCACAAAGGAACCTGAGGTTGTACCATTTATACTGGTAACAACAGACATCTCTTTTTCGCTCTCTCATAACTTTGTTTCCTTTGCGTTTCCAAACAGGAGTGGCTCATTTAAAACTACAACACTCCTAACAGATAGATGTATTTTTAGTCTCTGAATAAACCAGTGAACTTTCTTTCGTTTACACAGGAGTAAATTAGTTTAATATATCTTACCACTGGTTGAACTGTTGACCTCTGCCTGGCAGTGTGTTTAAAATGCAGTTTGCTCCACTCCTCTATGAAAGCAGATAGAAAGGTCACTTACATGTGCCTTTATTAAAACCCCACCATCTCTTCCTATTAAACCCTCCCTGCTGGAGAGCACAGCTAATACTTTCTTCCAGACAAAGTTGTGCAATTTGAAGATAAAGTCTAAAGTCTTTAAGTCTGTTACATCACTGAGCCAATAAACACCCCAAAGAACTCTTATTAAAGCCAGGCTCAGACCACAGGATTCTCAGGCCAATTTTACCCTGATTTCCCCTCCCAAGAATCTCGGAATCGGGCCTTGATCAGGTCCAATGTCCAGCCCAGATTATCTTGTAATGTGAGCCGTTCAAAGCTCAACTCTTACACTTCCTGATCTGCTCTAAGAAAAAAAATGCAGATGCTCTGATTATATCAAACATGTTTGATATTTAGGATTTTAAATCAGGATAACTGCATCCTGAGACAAACTGAGATCACCTTTGTTTTAAACATACCGGGTATGTTGGAAGTGTAAGCATTATTAAAAATAATAATAATAACATGTCCCTGTGAGATCACGTGAGGTGCTTCCTCTGGCACAATAATCTTAATTGTGTCTTGTAGCGTGTGATGCACCACAATTTCAAAACCTTTTCATGTGAGCATGTTTAAGATTTAAGAGAGGAAAATCTTTCAAGATTCTCCTTATGTGTGTGCTGTAACCAGATTTCATAATCGGTCTGGATTTTTAAAATCCTGTAGTCTATGCCTGGTTTAAGTGGTGAGAAAAACAGAAAATACCCAAGCAAGAATTTACATCAGCAGAGTAGTTACCTCGACCTGTGTGTTTTGAGGCATTGCTCCCAACATAAAGTGGCAATGAATTTATCTTTTTTCTAAGGCAGTGTCACATCTATTCTTTGAGGATTATACAAACCCAAAATGCTTAAAAAAGAAAATCATGGCATTTGGAGGCCAAGGAAAGCTGAATAAGGATTATCCCATGTTTTCTCAACTCCTCCAAGCCCCTCTTGTCCACAACAATATTTAAAGCACCCACACTCACAATTTCTACCTGATAAAATATTCTAAAACTTTGCATAATCAAAACAATAAATAATTATTATAAGAATGACCAAACACTAATATCTTATTTTAATACTTGTTTTGTCTTTTCGTAAACAACTTTGTCAACTATAGGCCCCGTTGTAATTAGCTTTACTGTTTACAGTTACAATTGCAGTTTTTGTCAAAATAAACATGACTTGCAGCTTTCCTGGTCATCTGAGCCTTTTGTGAGCCAGGCGGGGCATTGATGTCCCCCGTGCCCTGGAAGTAGATGCATTTCTTTACTGTGATGAGGTTGAGGCAAACTTCCACATATCTCCCCTTACATCTATAATGCACACCATAGAGTTTCCACAGGGAAACAAATTTCTGCAAGAGACATGACAATGCAAAATCCCTCCTGATCAGATGCTTTTGGTAAAAGAAACAGGTCTACTCCATCATATTTATCAGTTGGCAGAGCATGAGTGAGTCTGTTTTCCCATTAGCATTAGGGGTTTCTGGAACAAAATACTATAATGAGAATAGATCTATATGTGAATATCTGGGGCATCTAAACAATCCCCAAGAGCATCTTTCCAACAGCTTGAGATCTAAAATGGTAAACAAAGTCATTCACATTAAAAGAAGCATTGAACTGCTAAGACTTGGCTTCTAAAGCTTTATCGACTAAAAGAAAGTAAGATGTGTGCGATTAAACTCCGATCATGACTCTCTTAGCATGACCCTGGTGCTCTTTACAAACTGTTCCTGCTTCAGGATCAGTACTAAGAGCTGGATATGAAACCCACAGATATTACCAGTCTGACACAAGGACATGGAAAAGTTTATTGGATTTCTTCAGTTATAGTGTTTAAAAAAATGAAAAAAAAAACATTATGACTGGTAGCCTTAAAAATCATAATTATATTAAAATATTTATATACTACATTAAATAATATTAAAATATTGAAATATTAAAATAATACATTCATATAACATATTGTAGAAAAAAGTTTGTTATTATCGTTATTATAAAATTCTCCTCCTCTACAAGGGCTTTTCGTTTCTGCTGAACTAACAAAGACCTGGTGAGTGCGGAAACTTTTCATCAAAGCTCTAAGAATAAAATCAGGTCCTGTCCTACATTATTTCCCACTGAGTGTCAGTGTATTTCAAGTTAAATTTGTTTAATTCTGTTTATTACACTGCGCTCTGACTTCACCCAAAATTATTAAAACTAGATCATCCAGGTACTGCAAGTCATCTTTACCTAACAAATAATTACTTAATAAATTAAATAAAATTATGCTTAATAACATATGAGATTATATTTAAAAATGATTAAACCAAATTGCTCATTTTGTTTGAACGTCATGTCCTGGCTTAAAGCTGATAGGAAATAACTTTTCTTAGCAAAAGGTTTGTGCTTGTTACAAATGAGCTAATAAAATTATCAGATCAACATTTTGTGGGCAGTAATTTATTGGTACTGGTGCTAAGTAGCCGTGTAGTAAGGGGACGTCATGTTCGGGTCCTGATTGCTCTGTCAGGGTTTATTATGCGATAATACCCAGCTGGCTGTACATTATCTCTTAATGTTGTCCTAAGGTGGGGGCAATATGACATTATAAAGCTATTTATTAGCTAATTATTAGTTACATTTTTTATACTTTTAATTTTGGGTTAAAAAATCATTAAGAACATTATTTAGCAGCAAATCAGCAAAAAGGCAAATCAAATTGTGTCAACACACCTCAGTATTTTTTCGTGTGACCATAATTCAAACTCAGAACTGTGTGCGTGCACCTACCTAGTTTCTTTACTTTTTAATTGTTTGCATGTGTTTGTTCTCATTCGTTTTTGCATACAACAAGAAACAACCAAAATGAACAATACATTTCTGCATTTTTTTTAAGTACATGTGCAAATAAACAACTATTGTTCATGTATTTGAATGATTGTTGTGGTTTGACTTTGCAGATGTATGTATATTTGCTTGTGTATTATATGTGCATGCAAGTCTGTTTACCCATGTGTGTGTGTTTACATAAAAGTGCAAAAAAGTAAAAAACCTTGAAATTTAAAAAAATTTATAGTGAATCCAAAGCTATTCTTCTGTGTGTGTGGTATGTGCATCTATGTGTGTGAGTGTACTTGAGATACATGTGGTCTTATGTCTGTATAACTTGCACGTAAAGCAATACTTTGTAACACTACATCAAACACGGATAAGGACCCAGATATTAATATACAGTAATATCTGCTGCTATCTGATGCATCTGATGCAAATATACAGTGATAATCAAAACATGCCAGCTGCACACACATAACGCTAAATTAAGACTCTCTCAAGAACTAGTCTGACCAACCACCAATTAGTTATGGGTAATCAGCTGTACTTTTCGCAGTCAAATTATCTAAAGATTTACCTTTTTATATAATTGACTTAAAGTTATGGTCAGTCTTAAAAAACATCAGAAGATTAACTTGTAAGACTAGTCTAAGCAGTTTATGCACCAGTTGCAGGTCTATAGTAAAGCACTGTTATCAAAGAAGACTAAACGTGAATCACTTCAGTGATGAATAAACAAAACATCCTCACCTGAGGTTGCCTGTATTAGAGAAGGGGTCTATACATTTATCTCTAGACATGATTCTATGAGAGAAGAGCTTCTTCTTAGGGTCCAGGAAGCCTAAACAAGAGAGAGAGATAATGAAGAGCAAATGACATCTGGAGAATTACTGCAGGTGAAGCTCTAAATACTGCTGTTACACTGTGACTATTCTGGGACAGTTGACTAGAGGCTATTTATGGCTCTATTAAAGAAAGACATTTCCTGAAGAAAACAAGTGGTGTTTTACCATGCAAAACTTGCCACTGCCACGATGGTAGAGTGAGGTCATTGTCGGGGCATTGCTTTATGGTTTCTAGCTTATTCTGGGTGATTGCTAGGGCACTCTGAACCTACAGTAATAGCACTAACCATCTAAAAGCAATAAATATGAACAAAAGCAAAAATATTGTGATAGTTTTAATCTGCTGGTCGAACAAACCTTTTTAAAACAAATTTTTATTCCAGAAACTTCTCTCAGTTGGTGTTATCTGCTGCTGATCATGCCGAGATAAACACAAAGACCAGTCTCCAGACTAATAAAAAATATTGATGCTAAGTACTTTTGTTAAAATATGAATCTTAATACAACTCCTGAAGTTTCATTCAAAGGAGAATACGAACAGAGGAACCTGGGGGATCTACCACACTTAAAATATCCTGCAAAATCCCCTCTCACCTGAAGTAAAACCAGAGCGCAGCCCCTGTGAGTATAACCACACTCTCCAAACTACAAGTTCTAATCCAAATTAAACACATTTTCTGTGGTCCTGATAAATAGTGCATCACCCTTACTCTCTTATTACAATGCGAGTGATGACTTCATTTTCAAATGAACTCCACTGCAATAAAAACTGTTTGCATGGGTTATTTTAGAATACCAAAATAATGCTATAATATTACGTCTCTACACCTCCATACTCATATGATTAAAACAACAGATTATTTAAATTAGTAAATCAGAGGCCATAAACATTTATTTAAATACATAACAAATAAAACTCACAACACATGCACCATATGTTACAGAGTAAAGTCCACAGTGGACTAAATGATACAATTACTTAATTCGGAAGTGAACTGAAAGTGAGATATTTGTCAGGTATTGTAGCCTACTTTTGAAATGTGTCTTCTGCATGTAACCCATACTGGTGATGAGTGAACACACCCGGAGCAGTTGCTCTTAAGTTTACAAATTACTAGTAAACTAAGCAGTTTACGGTGAACTGACCAGTTTACGGTGAACTGACCACTGGGGCAGCCATTCGCGGAACAATGGATGCTTGTAAACTTTCTTGCACTAAAAGTCAATCAGTGCACTTAATATCATATCACAGGTTAAATTATAAAGTTAAGAATCAAAAATACACATTGTATAACTAACTCAAAACATACAAAGATGCTGCCACCTGGTGTCACAGATTCAATCTCACACATATACACATTTAAACACAACTACATTTTTTCCAATGTCTGAAGGAAATATGCTTGGCTTTGCAAAACTTACACTGATTCTAGATTTCTATAAGTGGCTGCCAGGATGTTGCTATGTGGATGCTAAGGCTTTTCAATTGTTTTTAGCATATTACCATAGAGTTAGCAGCGTATTCTGGATGGCTGCTTACAAGCCCAAATCAAGAGTTTGGCCATTTTTTTCCTAAGGCCTAAGACATATGTGAAGCATAGGTTCCCCCCGCCCCAGCTGGAAATGTAAGATTCCCTGGAATGACATCACAGAAGTGTCCAATCAGAGACGGGCAAAAAATAGCTATAACAGCTATACAATATATATGCAAAGCATAAAGCAAGATACACACTCCTCTATTTGACTGTCCAGTTTAACATCCAGTTCTAGATGGAGAAAGGTACAAAACTGCACATTCACAGTTTCTGAAAACAGATAATCACTTTGATAGTTCACTGAAAGCTTTCGTAATTGTTTGGAATAAAGAACAGACACTGTTTTTTGTTTGACCTGATCTGCTGAGTGAATGTATGTCTGGCAGAATAAAGCATTAACGCCTACAAGAAGACCAAATCACAAATGGAAGACAGCAGATAAAAAGAGTACAACTTAGTCATTTAAACAGAATCAATCAAAGCTCAGCTGTGTGCAGGTTCTTTAAAGCTACGTTACACCCACAATCATCTGAATCTGCAGCAACAAACAAATGAGATCGTTTCAAATTCTACAAAAGAAACAACTGAATAGCTGTCAATAAGGTCACACATTTTTTTTAAGTGTGCAACTCCTACATGAAAGTACTGTGAATAAAACTGCATCACACTTAATATTTAAGTGTGATGCAGTAAACCATGTTAATAAGCACTAAACCATGCACTAAACCAAGTCTATGCTGCTGCTTTAAACAGTTTCTTTACATTTACGCATTTACCAAAAGCTTTTATCCAAGAGACTTTCATGCATTTAAGGCACACGTTTTATTAGTATGTAATCTACTAAACAACAACTATACAACAAATAATTAAAAATCTATAAAAACATTTTTTGCATTGAGGATGTGAGATGATGCGAAAATTTGAAATATTTGAAATTATTGATGCTCATAATTATTAAGATTATGAGCATCAGCTAATAATGTGTCTGTTTGGCCAATTAAAGGAAATGGTACTGAAACAATTTCTGTTTTTAATGTATTTGAGGTGAATAGTGTACAAAATAAAATGTGTATATACACAGCCAGCCTGCTGTTTATTTATCTGTATCAACCACTAAAAAACTCATAGTGTTCAACAGCTTATTTAAAATACAGACAGTAGTAGACTGTAGTGATAAAGCCAAATGCGACCAAGAACAATGCTGACATCCTATTAAAACTAGTGTGCTTTTTTTCTACTATTACCTTTTTGGATATGCGCTAACAGGGCTGTTCCATAGTGTGAATAAGCGTTTACCATTAGCACTAACTTCCTGTTCCTATGAAGTCTTTGCTGGTCCTCTCGGCCAAATTGCTCTGCTTGCTGTTTACAGACAAACAAGAACAAACAAAAAGAGGTTTTGTTCTGGAAAATAATGATACCATCTAAAAATGATAGTGAGTGCTTATGTACAGCCACCTATTTAAAGTTCTTCTTAAAAAAATTTTATTTGACATTGAAAGATTGTGTATATCATTGTCTGTAAAGATGTTGACCAAATGGCTCATACAGTCAAATGATTGATACCCAGGATGGCCCATATTTCCTATTGTAACGTTTCCAGTAGGAGGTCCTAACAGTATCTATCTTTCTTTATCTATTGTTTGGGGGCCATCTGGTACCAGGTATAAGGTCTGGTCACACAGGTACTTTACCTTGGGTTAAGAATCTAGAAAGTTGGCCCATCAACATCAGTCCAGAATAACAATGCTACACTAACACCTTCAATAAACTCTTACCCACAAGCACTTCTGCTTACTTGCTTCATTTATGTATTAGAAAAATCTGAATACACTGGCAAGGCACCCATCGACTGCTCAGCCAAACACAAAACAAGTTTATTATTGCTGATTGAAAGTCTCTATGGAGCTAGATAGCGATCACTAAGTAAACTGGTCTAAATACATTTTTATAAATATAAATCTACTGTCTGAATGCAATGACAGGATGTCCTGCTTGCATGTCAAACTATGTATATGTTCATGTATTGGAGAAGGCATGGCTTTGGAAAGCACCCTGTATGCTTTCAAAGATAGGTTGCTATCACTAGCCTCTCCGAAATTGCCTTTAATGGAACTGTTCACAAAAACTGACAAAACCAAGACTCTCTTTCTTCTGTAAAAGACAAAAGGTGAATATTTAAACAAACAAAAAGACAAAGAACAACTTCATGTGAACAGCCTAAAATTTAAATTGCTCTATAGGCAATTTAATTGACAATAAGATATATAAACTATGGTGTAGTTTGTCATGCACTCAGAATTGGACCACCAGTCTAGTTAGGCTTAGGTTTGAAAAGATGCAACCAGACATTGCTAGCTCTCTTAAGAACCCTCGTAAATATGCCAAGATGTGCTAGAGCAGAAATGAAGTTATAAAGTGAACAACAACCTAAATTTCAGTTTGTTTCATACACAAACATAAGGCTGCAGAGTTGGAAAACAGCACACACGTCATATGGACTACTTTTAAGATACCTTTTTGTTGCTTTTCTGTCATTTAGATGCTTGAACCTTTTTTTTACTTTAATTATATGGGGAAAAAAATCTAATTTTATGTTAATAAAATCTGTTTTATATTCTACAGAACAAAAAGAAGAACAAAGGTTATACACTATGGAAACAACATCAGGGTGAGTAAATGACAGAATTTTCACTTCTGAGTGAACTATTACTGTAAAGTAAAACTGTCTCCATCCGCTGTGGTGCCATTCTGGCAGCCCCCACCTCTCAGCTGACCATCAGTTCTGGAACAATGTGCACCATGGAAACGGTTGCTGTAGAGACAGAAGCCTGCTGCTTTCTGTTCTTGCTCTGTAGCCTGGAAAACAAGAAAACACAGGTGTAACACCAGCACCAGCTAGTTCCCAAAGTACATGACCATAACAACCAAGAAATCTAACAAGTATGAGAAAATAAAAGACTGCATAGTATGGCTCTAAACCTACTACTTCAGTGTTATTTTACTTTGTTAGGTAACCGGAAAACAATTCTTAACTGGTTGACTGATTGACTCACTGAGTTAAGTCCTGGCCACATTCTGTTATTTAGACAAGAATGTGTAAAAATAAACATATTATCAATACCATATGCACACACATTTCACATGTGATTATGTTATATTTAAATTGCTCTGATGGTCAAAAAAACATGTTTATTTTCAATTGACAATTGACAAGAGACATTTGAGAAACTTTAAGCCACTGGTGCCAAAGCGTCCCACCGAGCTCAACTCCAAACCTAACAAAATGACTCAGCTGAAGTCCAGGCTTCAGGATTTTAAAGGTGTTGGAGCCAGGCTGAACCTACACTATTCGGGACAGATCTTTCAGGGCTGTAGTTTTAAACCCGTACCTTAAACAATCTCTCATGCATGTGGCGCCCTCTACTGATAAAGGCTGCTAAAACAATCAAACATTATATGAATCCCACAACGTTACTGAGACGACTAATTTGTGTACCTACAACAAACCTGAAATTAACAAACAAATTTAACTTACATTTTTCCCTTAAAGCCTGAGAATACATGTATATGTATTTTGCATATCAGAAGCTATTCCTGCTAGCAAAACAATTTGCCTAATAAGTGCAATAAAAATTGTGTTTAATGTTTGATTATGTAGTTAACTACTTTAACAAGGCGCTTGAAGGATGTTATATTGTTAATACAGTGATAGCATAGCCTTTTGTATATTATGACTGGAGTTTTAAATCCACGACCTGGACACTCATGCCTTCTACAGAAGATCTCCACCCCTAATTAAACAGCTAATCCAGCCACTGACTTGATAGTTGACTTGATATTTAATTAGGCTTGGAGCTAAACTCTGCAAGCAGTGGCCTTTCATAAACACAAATGGAAACCCCCTGGCCTATGGCTTAAACACAGCAGAGAAAACAAATGGTTATAGCAAGACAGTGAAACACTACCCTATGAACAAAAACAAGGCAAGTGACATGTTCATCAAGGAGGGGAGCGATTGGTGGTGGAGCCATATCAGAGACCCTAAAATCATCCCAACCATTAAGGTGCCCCGCAGGTAATTTACAGCCTGCAATATAGAATGAACACAAGAGAGTGTGCAGAGCGTGTTTCGTACAGGCTCCTCCATCACAGCGTTAAACAGGGCGGGCAGCAGGACGTGTCTGGGGAGAATGAACAGAGGGAACACGCTGAAAAGAATCAAGAGAAGTGCAATGAAAACGAGCTATAATCCATGACAGCTCGAGGTGCAGGTTCACTCTTCCCGCTCGTAAAAATAAACACAAAGCTGCAGCACGAGCGGAAGCTCCATCCACTTCCGGGAGACTACTAATCACATTATTTAAAACTAGTTCATATTAATACATTATATATTCGTAACTCTAGTGCCTGTAATAATTATTATGTGCTATAATAATAATAATAAACATCGCTGTATAAACATTAAAAGTACGATTTTATCAGTTTCCCAAAAAATGCATGAATAGGTACAGTAACAAACTGGTGGTACGAAGAAAACCAGACTTTTTGTTATTGACTTTTGTACAGACTTTTGCTTGTGTTATTATGCTTACTACATTTATTTGTTGTTATATTAACATTTTAACAGTTATTATTTAAACGTTTTTCAAACGCACAGTTTCTTATCTACTTTAATGACGAAAGAAAGATATTTCTAAAATCGCTGGCTGAGATCACAAAAACAATATATTTCCAACGAACGACTAAACCAGACACTAACTGTGCCAAAAATATGCTTCTTAAGATCATATTCCATTCCAGGGCGTTCGGATGCTGCGCATGCGCAAACACTGTCACGTACCTCGCAACACCTCTGTACAGAAGCTCTCTCACACAGAACCAGACATTCCTCCATTAATATTAACAGAACTGCGGACTCTTGTTCTATAACACAGCATGTGATGGCTTTGATAATACCTTGACGCGTTACGGGAGGGGTGGCGATTGCACGTCAGACCACCGTCAAGTGACCGATGACGTGATACCAGCGCAGCAGCGCGTGTGAACTCTGTCCAATCACATCAAGCGTGTGTGATCTTGAAGCGCTAGGAAGTGTTCGCGAGTCAATACCGAGTCGCTCATGAGATTATCAGCCAGTGCTGTGGTCTGGATACATGGCGGGAGAGACCTTTAGATCGGTAAGAAGACATTAAATAATTAAACCGTCCATACCCGATCTGTTCTTGTGTTCTTAGTAAACTGACCTGTCGAATAAGAAATGCTTATTTGCTCGAGCTGTCGGGACTCACGTCAATGTGCAAATACAGGGCTGAAGCTGAAACAGTGCGGTCAAGGCTAGAGGATCTCTGAAACATGCCATGTATTTTAACACTGTAAGCTTTAAATCCCAAAGTCGGTGTAATTGCAGGAGAGATTATCTGTTCTACAGTCTATCACTCACTCTCAGATAGCCCTAGACTGTAAACAGCAATTTACAATGGTAAATATATAGCCAAATACCATAGTTACTTCTAAAGCTTTTAGAACCTTTCATGGTTTCTTTTTTAATGACAAACACAAAAATACTAACTATGGTATTTGGCAAATGATCATTACCTAGAACATTTCTGTAACTGAATTGATTTGTCATGTGAAGTGAACAGAAGGTTGTTGTGTGGGAAACTGACTCTTGGTTAATATTTATTGTTCTGTGGTAATCTTATGCTGGATTGTGCAGTTGTGGAAAGTCAGTGTCTTCAGGCTGCTGATGGGATGTTGTTTATCATACTCTATAGAGACCTTTAAACTGGAGCTCGTCCCTGACATGTCCACAAATCAAGCAGTCGGAGTAAAGACAAATTGTTCCCTGCTTCTCTAAACATTCACCGCTTTTTTTTTTACAAGTTTCCTACATGGCCTTGCTGGGAAACCCTCTCGTCTTTGTAGTGTTTCAAAACATATCTCACAGTTAATCTCTGAGCTATTTTTACAAGCCGGCAGGTGTAATGTTTACAGTAAAAAAGTAATAACTTTCTTTTCAATAGACCTTGTAGTGGGTGCAGTTTTCTTGAATCCTTCCAAAGGATTTTGACCAAAGGAATGCTCAAAAAACGTTCTTTGAGAGCAGGGCTATCAGTAATATTCACAGGGACAATATTTTAATGAATGGCTTAGTCAGTAGGCTATGCAATGGAGCACTGTAATGGGCTCCTGGTTATCTAAGGGCCCAGAAGATTGATTGAAATATGAGTGGGCCAAGACCCATATATTGATTTGTATCTTTTTAGTTCCTTTAAATTCTGGACTTCTTTCTTCTGCTTAAGTTAAGTTTATGTCGTCGACATTTGGCTCTGTTACGGAGATGTCCTCAGTTCATAGCTCCCCAAGTGCTCCATCACAAGTCTTTCTCTTCACACAGGTGAGTCTTCAGTGCTTTTAACTTTTGTGTGAAAAATGTTCTTGGAGTGCAAAATGTTAAAAAAGAATGTCAGCAGTCATACTGTTTTTCTGGATCTTTTCTTGCTTTTTTGTTGTGTTCAAGAGCATCTTCAGATTCATGTTTTTTTGCTTTAGAGTCGGAAAAAGTCGCAAGGTCATCAGGAAACTGTTGTTTGGCATGTCAGTTGGCGTGCCATTTGTGGTCGGGGTGGGATATGTCGTCTCTGAGCCCAGAGAGAGGAGGAAGATGAGGATACTAGCAGAGGGTGTTGGGCGCTTCTGCAGGTTTAGATCACAGTTACAATCACATAAATAAGTCTAAATAAGCTATGTCCAGTTCAAAATGAATCAAAAACTTTATTGCTTTTTAGGGCTAAAACATTAAAATGTTACTGTACAAACAAAGAAAAATGAAACAAATTTTACAAAAATATTTCTACAAATAAAGTGACACTTACGTGGCACAAATCCCCCAGTCGTAATTGTCCATCATCCACCTGCCGTCTTAATATCAGCATTAGAATCGGTTATTGATAAACCTTCATCATGCAACTGCTATTCCTAACACCATAAGACTGAAACTGTGAAAGTTATTTTTTTATCTCATATGGCCAAAATAAATCAAACAAGTGCAGCTGTCAGAGATCTTAATTTTAATCCTCTGTCACATCAGGTCTCTGTATGTTGGCCTAAAGATATCAGCTGATTATTGGTGGACATCTAACATTGCTCTGCGTGGAATGGATGAGGTAAGTTTCACACCCCTCTCATAATGTTTATTTAATGAGTTATTAGCATGTGGTTGGTTGGAATCAAATAAAATGGTTTGCATGTTTAGACCATGTATTATACCAATATCTAATTTTCAAAGATGTTAAAAGATTACACTTTTTAACTACCAGGTTAACATTGTTGCATTTATGGGGCCCATCAAGACTAGATGCTCGGCCAATGAGAACATAGTGTGGCCAAGAACGTAGTGTGTCATGGCCAAAAAAAATAACTTGTCTGTCCTGAAAAATTGTATTGTGTATTGACTGGTAGAAAATAGTACAGATAGATAAATCTAACATTTTAATGTACATATGCAAATAAAAGCAGGGCAAAATAAATGCAAAAACCCACATATATTGATTTTATGTACACATGTACATACACATACACTGTCTCAAATACTAAAAAGTTTTTACTGCTTTTCTGTACCTACTGCCAGAGCAGTGTGGAATATTCAGAGCTCATGTCCGCCTGTCATCAGCGAGCAGCCAATAGCATGGTAGAAGGGGCCATTCAGAACGGAGGCCTGTATATTAAACTGGGACAGGGCCTATGTGCATTCAACCATCTTTTGCCTCCAGAGTACATCAGTACCCTGCATGTGCTAGAGGATAAAGCTCTCAACAGAAGATACAAAGAGGTGAGATGCTTCAGGTTATGTAGTACAAGAGGATTTAGGTTTGGTACTGATTCATTGAAGTTGCTTAATGTCTTGTTTAAATAACAGGTATTGCAATGTGTGATCTTGGGTGTCAGGGGAAAAGACAGAATATGAACACAACTTAGGGGGTGTTCCATATTCAACTAAGCTCAATAATTTTAAAGTCTGATATTATATGACATGCATAAAAAATTTATAAAGCTCATATACACAGACAAGATTAATATTTTATCATGCTAATGTTAACCACATATAATCGGGGCCATATTTCTTGCCAGCCATTAAACTGCTTTTTGAATAATTTATTAAAAAAAATAACAATGTTCCTTCAACAATGAGACTGAGATGTTTTTCTTTGCATAATAGAGGGATTGTGTCATTAGCAGCACATATGAGTTAGTCTCTGTCTCATAAAGTCTTTGTTTGCACATAAATATATACATTTTACAATTTATATCCTATATAATCCTAATATTTATATCATATTATATTCAATATAAATATGAATCACACGCATTACTTACTTTGGTGAGTATTTTATGTGTTGAGGGACTAGCCAGACTAGCCACAACCAGTCCTAGTGCCACAACTAGTGTAATGGCCTGCCCCCTAGACTCCCATTATACATGAGTTATTCTGAATAGAAATCTTTGTTTCTTTGTTTTTACAAAGTCAGTAATTGTAAAGTAAATGGTTTTCTATAGTAAACCTGTAATATGGGAACCAGATTCTGTCCATAGTGCTTAGTTGTACTGAACACAGAACATTCCTAAAATGATGGGTCATACCACTTCAGACAAACCTTAAACCTCCTTTCATTTGCTTCTCCCAGGTAGATGCTTTATTCCTAGAGGACTTCAACACATCTCCAGAAAACATGTTCAGGAAGTTTGATTATGAGCCTGTGGCTGCTGCGAGCTTGGCCCAAGTTCACAAGGCAGAACTGCATGATGGGACAGCTGTGGCTGTAAAGGTGCAGTGCTTGTCTTCATGTGTGAAGTTCTTGAATAGGATTTTAATTGGTTGAATTTCATTTACCACATTGAAAAATATTTGCACAAACATGAAATGCAAAGGATCACTGTGGAATCAAAGGACAGATCCAGTGGTTATGTACAGTTGGTGGTAATGCTGTTTTTGAGAGCTGTTGATGAATGTTTGGTTGAAATTGGGTGTTCAGGTGCAGTATATTGATCTCAGGGATCGCTTTGATGGTGATATCAGGACTTTGGAGATTCTTCTGGACATAGTGAAATTTATGCACCCCAGCTTTGGTTTCCGCTGGGTCTTACAGGTCAGTGTGTGAATTAAAATGAATAAAAAAAAAATTTTTTTTTTTTTTTTTTCCCCCCCCCCAAAAAAAAAAAAAAATTTTATCAGCAAAATTCTCTGTAGATTCATGTAATGGGTGTGAATGGGTCCCAAACTAAAAGTAATACCAACAACTTCAGTAGATTAATAAATATCTCCTGAAGTGAAACAACATGTGTAAAAAACAATATTTTAAATAAATGTAATTATTTAATTTATTCATTTAAAAACAATTTAATATAAATTATTGTTTAATTTCTTAGGGAAATTAAAACACATTTATTACCTCTGAAATCAAATATAGCAGGGCACAAATTACTTCAAATGTCACTGAACCTTGTGTGTCTCAGGACTAAACATTATTCAATAACTTGCAAACATGCAAAAACCAATGTGTAAAGATTACCCATGACAATGCCTGTGTACAAGTGCCAACATGATTCTCAGTCCTATCCAGCAGAATGTTGTGTAGATCTAACAGTGCTAGATGGGAGATATAGTCAGATAATAAAAGCAGGTTATTAACTCTGAAAAGTGTCTGTGTATTGTGGTGGGGCTTAAATCCTGAACTGTTTCTCTCTAAAAATTAGCATAGTTGTGTATATATATATCAATTTTTATATAAACGGGAGATTGAGATTGGCCTATAAGTACCTGATTCTCCAAGCTTTGTTTTCTTGATATGAGGTTCATTTGATTAGTTCAGCTTAAGGGGCCTTAGGAAGTTCAAAATTTCTTCTGTACACATTGTAAATTAGGGCTGCACAATATATCATAATAATTGAAAGTTCGAAAATATGCATATCACAATATGCAAAGTGAAATGGTTTGCAATAACTAAATTATTTCAAAAGTTGTGTTGTCAGTTTTAGGTTGATGCAGATAGCAGAGAGAAGCTGTAGTGATGCTTTCTTCTCCCAGAAAGAATGGGAAACATGTACATTGGTTATATAATTTTCAGTTTTTAAATATATTTAATTTAATTTAAAATAAATTTTACAAATTTAAAGCATTGTCATTTCGCATGCAATTTATTGTCTTTTTTAGCATGTTTCATTATTGTGCGGCTCTAATGTAAATACTGTGTACTGCAGCAGCAGTAACAATGTGTGCTATTGTGTTATGTTTACAGGACTTGAAAGGAACATTAGCTCAGGAGTTGGACTTTGAGAACGAGGGCAAGAATTCTGAGCGCTGTGCAGAGGAGCTCAAACACTTTAAATTTATAGTTGTGCCCAAAGTATTCTGGGATTTGACTAGCAAGGTTAGAATCATGAAATCTTTCTTTAATATTATCCCGATATCTCACATACATAATGTAAATGAACACCAACTATGATTGTGTTTCTATGTAGAGGGTCCTTACTGCAGAGTTCTGTGAAGGATGTAAAATCAACAACATAGAGGAAATTAAGCATCAAGGACTTAGTCTGAAAGATGTGAGTTTAATGTTATTATGAACTTACCTCAAAGCTATTATCTGTTCACAATAATGACAGCAGCACATTTCTGGCTGTTTGCAGACGGCTGATAAACTTATCCGCACATTTGCAGAACAGATCTTTTACACGGGTTTCATTCACGCTGATCCACATCCTGGAAATGGTACGATTACAGCTGTTACCTGTTTATGCCTCTGTCTGATTGGTTAATGGGTGAGACATACAAATGCTGGTATTTGTGTGCATAATTTTGCTTTTAGGGTTGTAAAAACTATATAAAAAAGTAATCATTAAAGACAAAAAAACTAACCTGAGGTAATACTGACGTAGGTCTCATGAAACATTTTGCATAAAGGAAATACTATTTTTTAAAAGATGTCTGGACAGATGTCTTGGAGTACTAATAAAAATATTTCTTAACAATGTATTTTGTATATTTTATATCAAACGTCGTGTATTTGTATTATTTTGGGTTAAAATGTGACTTATACATTTCAATTACAACTGAACATTGTTAATTTCAGTGCTGGTAAGAAGAGGTCCAGATAACACAGCTGAGCTGGTTCTGTTGGATCATGGACTGTATGAACACCTCAGTAAAAGGTATGTGTCTAAGCTCAAGTGTCTAAAATAATAATAATCACATGAGATGGGACAGAATCACAGGTGACAGGAAACTCTTTCTCAGTGACAGAGCAGCTTTGTGTCAGCTGTGGAGATCCATAATCCTGCGAGATGAAGCAGGAATGAAGAGATATGCAAATGAGCTTGGGGTCAAAGGTATGGAGTAGAATTTTTTTTTTTATTCTAGAGCTTTTTTGTATGTTTGCATTGTTACATTGTTGCAAACAAACCAGTATTTTTATATCATAAAACAGTTGTACAATTATAGTTGTCTGTTTTATTTCATACTGTACCAGAATACTTCCTGTTCTGCGAGATGCTGCTGCAGAGACCAATCAACATGTGGGATCTGGGTCTGGGTAACATCCTGACGCGAGAGGAGACCAGCTACATGCGTGACATGGCTGTGAATCGCTTTGATAAGATCATGCAGGTGTTAAAGTCAATGCCACGGCCCATGCTGCTGGTGTTCAGAAACATTAACACTGTCCGCTGTATCAACATCACTTTGGGAGCTCCAGTCGATCGATACTTTGTCATGGCCAAATGGTAAGAGACTGTTGACTGATGCCAGTAATTTACTGACAACTGTTATTATTCTAGAATTATTCTTGAATTATTCATGTATGATCAACTCAATTAACTCAAAACAAATTTCTAGTCTGTCCTCATTCCTTTTTAATGTATTTATTTTTTTGCCACTGTCATGGAAACGGCCAGCAGGCATAGGACAAAAATGATATGGGCAAGGAGATTGTGAAATGATGCAAGCCAGCTTCACCAAAGCTCAGTGTGTTCGTGTACCACTAAGCTACAACTCATTGTATGACATTCATTTAACATATTATTTGAATATTATCTGTCATTTGTACTAGTTACATTAACTAGTTGAGCTAGTTATGTATGTCAAATAAGAGTAATGGTCAGTTAAAAAGTAAAGCACTGATAAAGCATTAATTGATTGTGTTGCTGATGATTGTTTCAGTGCTATAAGAGGATGGGCCAGAACTCACGCCGAAGACACCAGGCTGCTAAAGAGACTGTCAGTCTTTGGCTGGCTCTGCTCCTTCTGGGAGAGCATAAAGTTTGAATTGGCTTTAAGGTGATGACATGCAAAATCAGCTTTGACATACTTTTTCATGTTTTTTTGTGTTTTTTCAAACTTCTAATGCAAGTCCACTCAGAATGAAGATTTTTGCAAGCTCTGCTTGATCATCAATGCAGGTCTATAATACCTAGAGAAAGATATCTGTTAGCGTTCCTATTCATCTCAATAGACGGCCACTGGACCAAAGATTACAGAATTAACAAGATGCCACAGTTCTGCTGATACGAAGCAAATGAAGTCCCAACTTCTAGTACAAAGAGCCAATCATCAATTGCTAAACACTAACGATTCTTTGTTGGAGGGGCTCTGTAAAAAGTGTTGCGAGGTACTTGACCGCCTTTGCACAAGCCCAGCAGCTGACACAACCTGAAAAAAAAATGTATAGCACAATTTGAGCTTAAACTATTTATGGGACATGTATAAGTCATTGTTTTATTGTGACTCTAGCCAGCAATTTTAAGTAGATAGGATTCATTTAAGTAGATAGGACTTGGTCTTCTGTGACTGGAATAGCTGTCCGGAGGTGTTTCTTAAAGCGACTTTGACTGAACCTCCTGGACCCTTGCGATTTGAGATCTCCCATGTTTTACTGATGGTACCTCAGAAACACACACAGTCCCAACTCCTTCATGCTTATCCGATGGTTCTGAAAGTTATGGTACATCTATAAAGTATTGTTTTACAAACGACCTCATTTTAATCTGTGCTGTGTTTTGAATGGCTCATCCTGTGTTTCTCCAGGTCAGAGATGGCGTTAATGAGCATCACTCGCTCTCTGCTTCAGCTGCTGTCATACTATGGTGTCATCACGCTGGACCAGGAGACGTATCAATATCTGAAGTAAAGCATCAGTGACGGCATACCTCATTATGACTTTTCCCAACTAAGCTCCTAAAGGAAAACCTCTAAAAACACTTTGTAGCTTTACACACACATCTTCATCCCACACACACTTGAGCTTAAAGCTCACAGGAACCTCTTTTTTGGCTGTCTGGTTGTACAGCTTTACTCTGAAATAAGTGCTGATCTGGTTGCAAACTACTTTTTACAGCTACACTTTATTATTTTTAAATGTGGTCTTATTTTGTTAAAATACGGCTGCATTCCAGCACTTATAAGATCTGTTTGATACAAATATTTTAGTGCCAAGTTAAAAAAAGATTTTAATAATATAGTCATAACATTGAGATAAAGTAAATGTGTTTCAAAAATAAAGTTACCATTATGAGAAAGTCATAGCATAACCACTGTAGTGTCTAAATACTAACAAGACTTTGGTGCTAATGCACCACAAGATCAGAGACTTCTTTGTTGTTAATAATCTATGATTTAACTACATACTTTACACTCATTTCATGCATTAATAAAGCTGCTGATTCGGCTTTCTGTTAATCGTTATTATCACACAGTTTCTCATATATATTTATACTCATACTATATATTCTCATAATGTTTCTCAGAAACATTCTTTGAAAAACATTATTAATGCAATATACTCCTTTATTCTCTTGCTTTTGACAGTTTTTCCAAAATATTACAATGCTATTACTTCATTTTTAAAACTTTTTTGACTATTCTCATAAAAGGCTATTCGTAAAACTTTCATCTTGTATTGCTACTTTATTCTCATAATTTTGACTATTGTAATTGTAAGAATAACAATGAAATTGTATGCCATTATTCTCTTATTTAATTTGGCACTAAAACACTGTCATAGATTGAAACACCAAACAATAATAAACAATTTAATGCTGGCAATATAAAATTAAGTTTTAACCAAACAATTTTTACAACAGATCTCAAAGGAACCAAAATCACAATTTAGGTAAAAGGTTTTACTATAAAATCCTTATCTTAACAGGTTCAGCAGATGTAGTCATACTGCAAATACAATAAAAGAAATGCTTTTAAATCACCAAATATTACTGCAGTAACTAGTTTGAAAAGATTATGACATGAAACTTTAAAGTTAGGCACTGACTTAATTTGTGCTGTAAAGCTCTATAGTCACAGGCTCTGAGATGGATTTTAGGAGGTGTAATCTTAAACTGTTATGAGAATTTATTTTGAATTTAAACATTTTAAGAGGCTATTGTATTTTTATTGTCATGATTTTCAACATTTACAGTCAAAAATGTCTCATCATTATCTCATCCCACATTTTTTCCATACAAAATATATGAAACAAATTACTGTATTACTGTATTTTTTGTTAACACAAGAAAAGTGTAACAATTTTTGTCTGTGCTTTTATATCAAAAAAGTGACAAAACAGTTTTAACATGTTCTTCAGAAGTGAGCAGTTCTTACACATGTTTATAAAGGTGGTGTTCTCAGATCTTCATTAAATATCAACAAATCCCGAATTTAGTGTTTCTCTCCAGCACTCACAATGTCTTACGCTGTGCTGATTTTCTTGGACAGTTCGCCTTGCTCCATGGTGCTGAGATACAGGTACTTGTTCAAAAGCTCTCCATCTAGAATGTTCTTGATTGTGTTCTGCAGTGTTCACTAATCGTAGTGCAGCATTCTGACAGATAAGAGAGAAAGAGAAACTGAGAAGGTTTTAGAAGAGTACTTCCATGTTAAAGGGTTATTTAAAACAACTCTGCAACTTTGGCAATTTTTCTATGTTCTGTCACCACAGTTAATAAAATCTCATAAGAAGGTTTTTAGATATGAGTGATCTATATTGTATTGTATTCCGCACTTGTAAGTTGTATTCCGCACTTGTAAGTCACTTTGGATAAAAGCGTCTGCTAAATGAATAAATGTAAATATGCTTTTAATCAAAGCAGTACTTTTTAAACTTTTTTTTAATCTGAGGTTAGTGTTTTGCTTAAGGGCACATCAGATTCTCTGCTGTCTGGTTTAATCAAAAACAACTGCACTTTCAATTTAAGAATGTGTACAACTAATATATCTAAATATAATTCACAATCAACTTTGATTAGATACCCTAGAAGCTGATGTCCACTGCTTTCACCACAAATAGAGTCCACTGAACAGAGTAACTAATTACACAGACTGCAGACTATACAGCTACAGTAGCAAAGCCCGCGAGGAAACCATGACAGATGACATGTAAAATAAACAAGCATAAAACACAGACATGTTTGCTTTATTATCCCTGCACTTGAAGTGTTAAATCATTGTGTCTCCACTGTAGGTTTATTGTCTACAGTGCTCGTGTGAATTTTGAAAACCTGAAGCACTACTGAACTTGTATGCAGGTTGAGTAGAAATATCTTCTTTTTTGTTCCACAGAAGAAGAAAAACATTGCAGGTTTGAAATGTCATTAGGGTGAGTAAATGATTAAAACATCGTCATTTTTGGGTTACCTATCCCTTAAAAGAGATACTTCACCTAAAAATGAACACAAAAGAAGATATTTGGAGAAATGTCTCATAGTGGTTTGGTGTCCATACAATAGAAGTAGAGATAGAACCCTGAATCACCTTGAACATCAACAAATTCAAATAATAATAAATATAACAAAACTGAATATAACTGAATAACAAAAAGCATATTTTCAGGTTGGCCCACACAATGTGTATAAGAGGTGGTAAGAACATTCTGTAACATCAGCAGTCTGCGGTATGTCTTCTCCTGCATGGGCAGCAATAGCCCGATCCCCTGTCCAACATAGTTGCACAGACACAGAATCAAAGATCTCCAGCCAGGAATCAGGTTTCAGTTAAACAGGTTCAGCTTATTTTGGGCTGATGAAGCATTGACGCCTCAATGGTGTAAGATTGTCATTTGACAGTCCATATTCATTCACACCCAATATTAAACTAAGCAGTCAATAACCAGTTACTGGTTAACAGTTCAATACAATCATAGACAATTAATTTTTACAGTTAGTAATGCTAATGTAGATCTTATGAAAAATTGCTATAATATTATGTATTCTATACTGTCATATTTTTCCTCTTAATATACTTTTTTTCTTAATCCATACTGTTTTCTGTAAAGCTGTTTTGCAATAGTGCAAATTGTAAATTTGTTTGGTTTTGGTTTAATATATTTCTGCAATTACTTACAGATTTATCTTCTCCACGTTTACAGGAAAAGCACGTAATCAAGTGGCACTAAACTGAATTGCAAAACAGTTAGACTTTTAGCATTGTTTTTGATAGTGATGCTTATTTGGGTAAAACTCAAGGCATTCTGTACATTCGGAATATCTGCTCAATTTAACCGCTATGTACTATTGCAAGACTCACCAAACCAGATGATGTGCTTCTTGTCCCAGGCGAGGGCCTTCTTGCTGCCTGTATCCAGCGTGCCGTGGCAGGACATCCTCCAAAAGGAGGATGTTCACATCAGTTAAAGTCTGCACTCTGCAGGAAGTGCATACCCCCAAAACTCTAGCTGAAAACAGTGGAGCAAAAGTTGTGATACTGGGCACTGTAAAGGACCTTCTGCTAGCAAAGCTTTGGGGTATTATTGAAAGAATCAAATACATGTACCTTCTGGCAGGTACATGTAGTCCAGCAGGTTTTTGTCTCTGTCTGAAACTGAAAGAGGGTTTAAAAGTCAAATGATTAATGTCTCAAACAATCTATTGTAACATACATCTACACCTACACACCTATCCAGAAATCCAAGCTGGTTATTTTCTACCATGAACTCAATGCTGTAAACCTCCAGGGGCTGTAGGAAACCAGGATTAACTTGGAGCAATATAAACTTCTACCCATGTGAAAGACTATAATTATGTGACAACAGACCCTGGACTGCAGGCAGTACCCAGCTGACAAGTGATAATGTCTTGCTCTCCTCCTGGTAGCGCAGTAGAGAGATGCTCTTCATGACATCAGCAGCCAGGATGAAGTTCTTCATCTGGTGGATGTAGAGCTGAGTGTTGATGAAGACCATGCCTGTCAGATCATTATCCCTCAGACTTCATAAAAAGATCTGAACACACATAACATAAATATAAATCATCATACACTGTTATGAACTGAAATATATACATGTATATTTCTGTATAAATTTATATTAAAAGAATTACAATTTCATACTCATATAAATGCATTTACTAGGACTGTGCAGTAAGTAATTTCTGAGAAACACTGTTGAAAATTGACACCAAGCAGACACCAGGTATCCACTGCAGTGACAGAGAGCAGTCACTGGTCCCTTCTGCTCTTTCTCATACAGCACTTTAAACTTATTCTTAGTGAGAGGCTGACTGGGCTCTGGAACCACCTCAGTCACATCCAGAATCAAGCTCTGACAACAAACAAAGATCTGGGCTGTATTTATTTATGCACTCTACTCTTCACGGCATAAAAATTTATAATGGCCTTCCACTAATAGTCCACCTCAACAGGATATTTTATATATTATAAATGTTCCTTCTTCACCTGGCCCCTGTGGGTAATTTATGTTCACTAAGGATGTATTCGGGGGTCTTGCTCCTAATTTACTTTGAATAAGTAACCACTCTCTGCGTTTTGTGGCGGATGTGTATATACTGTACTAGTGTTCACAGAGATGATGGATTCAGAATTCATTAATGCACTTCTATCTCATCTTGTTAACCTAGTTTTTTTTTTTTTTTTTTTATAAAAAAAAAAAGGAGGCATTTATATTTTTTTTTACGCACTTCTAGCATCCCCTGATTTATGGTGAACAAATACAGCAGATTTCTATGCGAGTCTGGTCTCTGCAGTATTAGACTTGTTAAATTTGATTGTTCTTCTAAGGCCGCCCTAGCTGAGTCAACAATGTTGTCACCAAACACTATGATAGCTTCTTCAACAGTGCAAAGGATAAAACTGTCTAATGACCCTATGACTTCCTTAGCAAAGCTACCCAGTGGTATATCCATTAATAGCAATTTGGCCCTTAGTGCATACAGGGTTGTGTATGGGGTTTAGCACTGTTTGGCTCAATGGGCAATGTGCCAATATTTTCTAGCCTTGGGTTGCCTTCACCTCACTATCAGAGGTAGTTCTTTCCTTAACTTAGTCAGTGCTTTCCCCTCCCTAAGGTGAAGTAAGGGAAGAAAGGTGAATCCTCTGTTAGGACTCTATTTTAAATTGGAGCTTTCCTGCTATCTTGTAGGATAAGGCCTCAGCCTTGATGCGTGTGTCCACTGTGGTTGATAGTCTGTCAGGACTCCTGTTCTAGTCACCGCGATCATCGTAACTGGACTGAGGTACTAACTGGTTCTCCTACCCTCATTAGTTTCAGGCTTCTTATCAGCACACTTTTGCTTGGAACAAAAGCGTGAGTAGGCTGTTCTGAGGGAAGAGGGAGACACAAAGAAACATCAGCACATACAGAATTAAGTTTTTCAACTAGAGAGGTTACGTAATCCTCATGCACCACCTCTATGTCACCTAGGGAGGTGATGCCTGCACGACCTTTGACCCATGGGATAGGGAAAGGCCTACCCATTAGTCTCAAATGATGAGAGTTTGGTGGTAGAGGATGGAGTCATTCTTATTTGTGTGGAATACAGTATCTAGTACTGTTTATGACTGACTTGGTGGTCTCTCATTTTTGTTAATGTGTGATTACAAAATTGAAAAACTGCCTGGAGAACACAGGGAAAACGACAGAGACGTTGGGGATTGGTATCAGGTATCAGGTAAGTAGCTTGCATGGGAATGACTCCGTTTCCAATTGGAAACCAGACAATGTGCCTGAGGGAAATGATCAACAGGTGATTAGTATTCGGGTGAATGAGATCACTGACTTTGGGCAGAGCCTGGTGTTTCCGTGACAAATGACTTATGGTGAATTTCTTTCAGATTTGAATTTCCCTCTAGCCCCAAAAGAATATGCCTCTGTAACTGGAGCTATCTCTTCTAGTATTGTGTCTTTATGTAGAGGTTTCTTTACTTCACCCTGCTGACACCTTCAGTGGTGTCAAAAAAAAGAATCTGAAAAAAAAAATAAATAAAAGCAAATAAAATAAGACTATACATGTATTATTTCAAAAAGAAATGGTTAGTAAACCAAGTGCTATTTTCTATTGGTCTAAGTTTATTGGAAATATTAATTGGAGGAAAGTTTGATTATTACCTAATATCTTGTTACAAATAAAATTTCAAAGAAATTTCATTTAAGGTACTGCACAATTAGTCATTAGTCATTTATTTGGTATATTTAAGTTATTGTGATTTAGGCCTTTTTTTGTTGATTTTATACATACATGTACAGTTAATATGTACGTTTTATCGTTTTTATGTTTACCCTTGGTGTATACCATTTTTTGTATTTGCTGTTCAAGAATTATAAAAAAAAATCATGCAGTTCCCGCCTTAAATCGAGTACATTAAACCTTATACAAACAAGGAGCTGTTTAATATTGATGACTCATTTCTTTTAGTTTATCTCTTCTAATTAAAGCTTATTTAACTTTATTTAACTACATATTGCATTATGTTAACCCCTTCATGTTGTATGTAATAATGATTTACTTATAAACCTATTATAAAGTGTAACACAATTCTGTCCTATCAGTGTTCATTATATTCAAACTACAATGAATTCATAGAATGAAATCTTTTAACTGGATAAGTGAACAAGCAGCAAAACTAATATTAAAAATGTATTTAATTCCGGCTGTAATCTGCTAGAGACATCCCAAAAAACGCAATAATCTGATGAGAATCTGACAATCAATCAACCATTTTAATTTGATAATAAAATGATACAGTGTGCTCTATGAGTCTTTTACATTAAGGAATAATCTGATTATTCATAACATCAATAAAGAAACATTTACAGGACTTAAAGAAATAGCAGGAAAGAGCATGATTAAAGATACTGTGTTGTACTGAGTTTTGCATTAACAGTGCAAAGGTAATGGGTTCGCCAATAATAAAATATATACTTTGAATGCACTGTAAGTTGCTTGGGACAAAGTGTCTGCCAAATGCATAAATTTAATGTAAAGTTACATTTTTGACATCTTTACTGTAGATCTTCTTGCATGTAATAAGGTACTCTGGATAAGCCTGTGTATCGTTGAAGATCACAAACAGAGAGGGAGAACTCATTTTATTGGTTACACTGTGGTATCTAACAGCTACACCAGAACTCTCCTTGAGAGGAGCTGTTTTCATCTCATGTTTGCCCACTGTGAAGTCCCCAGTGAGCACTTTGGCCATAAAAATAAACTTGTGCCCATCCGCATTGGGTGGGGAGTAGGTGTCCAGAACAGACAGCGCTGAGTTCACTGCAAAGTACACACCCTGACCAAACACAGTAGCTGTAAAGGAAAAGAGAAAATTACATAAAACTTAAAATTAATACAATTCAGTCAGTTGCGAATTGACTACACACATGCAATTAAACAGAGTAAAATATAAAATGTGCGAACAGTACAAATTAAAACATGCGCTTCGGCTCATTTTCTAAATAACTCAACCTCAAAAAAAGACCTGTAAAGCCTATGTAATCACAAATATGTTACCTTTGCAATAACACACACAACAAAACCAGTGATGTGTATTAAAAAACAGAAAAATAAGATTTTGTATTGATTACAGAGGCATAATGGTTATTTTTGAAAACAGGAGCTCATAATAACATTACATGGCTCAGAGAACATCGAAGAACACAATACCATTTTTTCCACAGAAGCTCCTGTTGAAGCCGTGAATGCAGATCTCCTTCACACTGGTCTCACTGGTGCCATGGTAGAGTGTCCGTTCCACCTCTGGTTCAGAGGAGCTGCGCTCCATACTGGCCTTCTTCAACTTATACTGGTCCTGCAGAAGTTTGTTCGTAAGCTTCTCAACCTGAAAACATCACAACAGCCACTATCAGGAACAACGGCCATGAAAAGATCACACAATTAATAAAAAGTGAATATACTTTTTAAAAAGTGAATACTTGTAAATATAATTTTTTAGCAGAACAGTAGGGCCACAGGCTTCACCCAGAAATCTAATTGACTGATTTACATGAAAAAACAGAAATACAAAAAAAAGAAAGACAAAACTTCTCTCAGCTACGCCTCCACTGAAAGATATCAAGCTTTAGAATCGTACCTTAATGATTTTGATTTTGTTGTGGTAATCCTGAATAGTGTCATAAAACTCTTTGACCACTTTCTGAAATTCATCAGAATTTTCATCCAATTTAGATGCTTCAGGCATGTTGGAAAGAAGACTGTAATCTTCATCTAACAACATAAATATGAAATTATCATGTGTCATTGCTAAACAATTACATAATAACGTACCCTCTGTATTTACCTGTTATATGTTACATATTGTAATACATTAGATCATGCACTGACATAGAAATCATGTCAATACATTTATTGACATGTCAGTACATTTATTTACAATTTATAAATTGTATAAATTGTATAAATATAAATTTATATTCTTTATTAACTGTTTATTACTGGTTATTAACTGAAATGACAACAATTTTAAAATCTATGGTACATTGCATTATCTGTTTTTAAATTAAGAACACTGTTGATGCTAAGCAAAACAGTAATATGTTTAAAGTGACATTGGGCTTAAAGATACTGTATTATATAGAATAAAAATGGATATAGTTTACTTATATTGAATGAAAGCAGACATTCAAAAAGTCAAAAATGTGTTTTCTGTACAGGATTTCAGCCAGTTGAAAGCATAATAAAAAGTGGTTTTATATGACAGGTGGTGGGAGAAAAGGGCAAAATATATATATATATAAAATATATATTGGGAATAACGTGCCAATGATCTTTTAAACGTGGACCAGCAGCATGTATAGAGCAATTATGGCCTATTCTGATTTCATGTAAACATTACCACAGATGTAATCTTGGCATCTTGCTCTGCAATACCTTTTGTGTACTACAGTCACACCCCCTAAGAACTGTATTTTGGCTTAATTCTTACCTGTGGCATCTGTGTACAAGTTCTCTGTGCTTAGAATTTTCCGTTTAATAGACACAGATTTCCCAGATGCCAAACTATGCTCCTCCATCCTTTCAAAGTCAATGCTGTACGGCTGATTGTCGAACAGAATATCAATTTTGTTCTGTTTCATCTTCCAAGCATTCTCAATTAAAACTGTGGCATCTGGTGGGTATGGGATAACCGTAGAGGACCCCTGCTCATGCCACACCCACTGTACAGTCTTTAGGATTTCTGTATCAGTCATCATGTTCGCTGCCGTTTTCAGGAAGTTCCTAAGCTCTGATGTGGCCAGAGACACATAATCTTTAAAGCCAGAGATGATAGCAGTGGTACCATGTATGCTGATCTCAACGGCATGCTTCCTTTTAATAAGCTCTATGCCTCTCTTCTGGAGGAATGAAAGCTTCCGTAGATTCTTGTGTTCCACCTTCTCCTCAAACTGCCTAGAACCAACCTTCTTCCCTAATGCAATGTCCACCCTAACAAGATCATGGCTGTAGCTTGCATAGACGAAGATCTCAGCTGTATTGGACAATCTGATTTCATCCTGCAATGACATTTTGAAAGCCTTAAGCTGCAAGTTCTCCTCAGTTGGCAGGGAGTCACTCCTGGAAAGTTCAAGAGCCATCTGAAGGTCATCTGCATCTGGACTCTGATTAACCTCCATAGACATCTGAACAGCCAATGAGAGGCTTGCTTCTTCTTCTAAGCTGCAGGCATTCAGGGGTTTAGAGGAACTTTGGAGGTCAAGGGTCTGCAGAGCACGAGGTGGGTCATTCTCATCTTCTTGCATTGTGTAGTCATCTTGGCTCTGGTCAAAATACAGATCTTCCTCTTCCATATCTTTGGCCACTAAACTGGAAGTTTGGGAGGTCAGATCACTGTCAACAGCTGACAAGATCCTCTCAGATTCTTCAATACGGGCTAAGGGACAGAAAACATTTGGTAAATGTTGGGATTAACCAATTTGTTTGAAAAAACAAATTGGTTGAATTGATTTGAATTTGCAATACCCTATAAGTTCACCACAGTTTTAAGTCTTGATTCTTATTTCAGTCTGTTTGGCTGATGTGTCAAGGTGCTGATCACACCAAGTTCTGTTCATATTTTTGTAGTTAATGGAAAACTCTTTAAGCTCTGACTTCTCTTTTTGACAGTTGTGACATCACATGAACAACCAATATGGCAGCATCTTTTCATAAACAATATATGCAATCTCTACAATGCACATAAACAGAGATGTTGAACATTGACTCATTTTGGCATTACTAATTTTGTCGCTTGTAAAGTTTGTATTGAACAGCTTAACACTTCAAACATGAATGCAGAATAATATTCTATAATTGTGTGTTATGAAGTAGTTTACTGGATTACACACACACACACACACACACACACATATATATATATATCACACACACCTGATGTGTGGGTACCAGCAGCATGTGGAGCACTGACAGTGAAATCCTGAGCCGACCCTGTGGCAGAATTTCTCTTAAAGTTCTGACAGGGTGTCATTTTCCAGACCAGCTCCAATATATCCTGTGGAAATATAATCAATAAAATGGCCATAATTAAACATTTCTCAGTGTTTGACATGTGTGGATGAAGGACCAATACTGTAGCAGATGTTTGATACGTTACATTGTCTTCTAGTGGTTTCCAGTGCACTTTCTCCATGCTGATGTAAACCTGGAACTTAGCGGTCATCTCTGCCAGTATGTTGGCACCCTCCTCTTCCAACAGAAAACGGGAAATGCCAGGCTGGTTGACCACAATGGACTTTGTGCAGGTTGAGCCAATAATACTGCTTAACACTTCCTCTGCCATCTGGCATGCACCCAGATCTCCCTGGATCTGTCAGTCAAATTAAGAGATTACAAAACCCAATGTCAAATTGAGTCAACATGAAAATTAAAAACATCAAATGAAAACAAACTTAATCACTAACACTCAGTCCATCTCCAGTCTCCAGTGGGTATATGATGACTTGTCCCATGTCTGCTAGTAGATCTTGATAATGGAGCTGCAGGAATGTGAGCATTCCTGGTTCCATAACTAGAACATTTTCCCTCTGGATTGGTGTGCTGAGAAACTGAACAATCTTCTCCTGTTTCTCCTTCTCCATCCCTTTCAGAGTGACTGAGGTAATCACTTCACTGGTGTCGGACATTTTGGCACTGCAGAAATCCAGAGATCCCAGGAAGTCAGAGCACTCCTGGGTGAAGAGCATGGCCTCATATTCTCTGGCTATGGGCACAGTAAACTCAGATATCTGGGACTCTATCAGATCCCGGGCCTGGTTGACTGTGCTACGAGACGTTGACATTATGGTGATCGTACAGTCAGACACTGTGTAAGTTGATGGTAAAGCTTTCAAGGACAACTGTAGCCTGTTTTTAATATCCTCCCTTCCGAGAAACTCAGCTTTGAGTTTGTCGTATTTTAGATCAGCCTGTGCGAAACCACTTAAGAACTCCAGAACTTTGTTTTTAAGTCTTTCAACCTCAATATGGTCAGAACCTTTGATTTGGATGCCATCTTTTGTAAGACTGACCTTAAATCTTGGGTTAGCCTTTGTGAGGTTCTTAGGTAGATTACTCAAACTAAGCAGCTGATGTTTGGCAGCATCAGGCACAGATATGAAGCTTACACATTCCTTTTGGCTAGGTAGGTCAAGATCTATGGGATCAATACTCATGGGCTCAAAATCCATGGGCTCATCTGTTGATACTGCAGCCACACTAGTAGACGCAGCTGTTCTACAAACTAAACCTGTGGCTTTGTCTGTGAGAGCAGAACTGGTTTCAAAGTTGATGTCTGTCATTGGTTTAGAAACTATAGGACTTTGGGTTAAGACAGGGCTGATTTCAGTTTTGTCCTGGTCCATCCCATCCAGTAATGTTCCTTGTCCATTTTGGGCTTTCACAGGTGACTGATCATCTACTTCACGCATGAAGTCAAAGTATGGCTTAACTATTAAATCTGCACCCTCCAAATGATGTAATTTCTTAAGAACAGAGTCCACAGCTGTGAAAAAAGGAGCTTAATTAAGATTCAGGACCATAAAAGTAAATTTTAAAGAAAATGCCTGGAAAAAGACATTTTGTCTTACATTTAACATCATTGAAGGTCACTTTAGCACATCTCCCAGCCAGCATGCTAATTCCTAAGACGTCTCCCCCTCCACTACGACTACTTCCAAAGTACAACTCTAGCATGTCCTCTGTGGTGTTGGGAGAAAGACTGGCCACCAAAATGGAGTCTGTTAACTCCACCTGCTCCAGAGAGATCTGTGCTCCATCAAGAGGCTTTTTAGAAACTCTATCTCTAATCATCTGAAAATCTGAGGAATTACATTTATAACAATACATTTAGTTGTAGGACATTTATTCGAAACATCTAGATTTGGTCTAAAGTGTATCAAATTACTTAAGCCAAAATGCTCAAAAATGCCTAATAGAGTACTTTCACACTGGTGACCTAGTAGAGTAACTACAGGTGTAGTTAACCACATTACCAATGGACAAACTCGACAAAGTGTACAGATATGTAATTAAGCAGTCTATACACTGTTTCAGCATTTAAAGATAGCTTTGTTATCTATAGTATATAAATATAGTATATATTACATATATACATACATATGTATAAATGTGTATACCATATTTTTTAAATGTATCTTATGTTCCTAAATACTTTCTCAGTGACTGTATTTATTTCTGATATATTGTTTAGCTACAAACCTTTAGACAAAGGTTTGTGTAGTTGTATTAGAACCAGGTTCTTGCTTGGAGACAAATACAGAGTGAAGTCTGAGGAATCCATTTCAGTGAGATTTTCCACATAAAGTTCCACTAAATCCAGAGTTGTGCTTGGACTGAGCCCTCTTAGCAACAGCTTTCCTGGGTCTTTCTGGGGTTTCCTCCGCACTGTAAATGTGGTGTTCTGGAGGACATGAGTTCCTTTGGAAAGAACACCAGCAGCAGCTAGTATTGGAGAGACAGGTACTTTAAGAACTTTCCTCACACAGTACTTTTTAACAGTTTAAACTGCAAACTGAGGATTTTGGTCTCACCTGCTGCCTCTACAAATACCACCAACAGTTTGTTTCCACATCTCTCCAGAGACTGCAAATCTCCTCCTCCAGAGCGTCGCTTGTTTTCAAAGTAGAGCCAGAGTAAGTCCTTGTTGAAATCATCAGGAACATCCAGAAGTTCCAAACTCCGCTCCTCTAGGCTGTTATCAGCCATCCTGGCAAAAAAAGTATGATAAAGGTATTGCAGTCATAAGACACAGTAATTCCACTGTTCTAATTCCAGGTCTTGAACCTATCACAAGAAATTATACTATACAACTTCAGATCAGACTTGTAACAATAATGAGACTATAATGATAATCTCACTGGATTATAACAATTAATGGCAAAAGGAGTGTTTAGAAATGTAAACTGATCACTAAAGCAAAAGATAAAATAACTGCTTTAAAATTATTTTGATCTGAAAATACTAGAATAAATCAAACAACACTAAAAGTTGTACAAGGTCTTCATTTTGTGGTAAATACTCATCTAGTCTTTACAGCTATACATTGTCGTAACCCGTTTATAAATGGAGATTTTGTAAGAGAAAACCCAGTGCGGAGAAAAAGAAACTGAAAGAGTGACGGTGGATCACAGTCCACAGTGATTCAGAATAAAATGCGAAGACAAACCTAAACTGTGAAACTATAACATTTCCATCATAATAACATAATATTGACAGTGAAGTTTTGCAGGATTACCTACAACCTATATATATATAACCTATATATATTGATCATGTACTATGCTATGCATATTGGACCTACTACTGCTGCGGCTCATTACTTCCTGGTTTACGAACAACAGCACTGATACATCAACTGGCAATGACAAAAATATATTATCCGAAGTAAAAATACATGAATGAATATTTTTTTAAATAAAATGAGACCGGTGTGAAACATAAGCCATATACATAAAGCAAATAAAGCCTCATTTAAGATATTATTAATGACATTATTATAGAGATAGTATAACTAACATTTTAAAAATCTGCACATATATTACGTACGTTTGCTGGTAATGAAACACTCAATGGCATCGACTAAATTTCATAATTTCCTTCTCTTTGCCATCTGAATTACTGGTGGAAAAAAAGTAAAAGTCCCCAAACTTCCCGACGACTCAGATAAACAGATTATAAGCTCCACCCACTGGCGTCTAATGAGCACTGCTGAGGCATTTTACTTCTGTCAATCATCCTTGTAAACCAGTGGTAGTGCGCGGTATTGGTACGTCTTGCTGTAAGTAGTGCGCCTGCGCAAAGGTTTATGGACGCGTGAGAGGTAAAGGGAGGAAAGATTGCGATGCTTGCATTTTACAGTTACTATATAGTATTTTAAAAAATGTGTGTTATAGTCTACTATGTATGTTGTACATATTTTCAGGCATATTTTTAGGTGTACTTTTAGCCAAAATACAAGTTCAACTGTGTATTTGATACACAACCGCATGACATCAATAAGTTTATGTTTAAATGTTTCCTGTGGGTTAAAACATGTACTTATCAGGCGATTAAGACATCTACCAGGATATATTATGTAAGGAGTTTGTCTCTGTGTTTATTAGCCCATGGATCCTCAAAAAGACATTCAGCCTCCCAAACAGCAACCTATGATCTACATTTGTGGAGGTACTACTCATGAATCGCACTCCTATAAGTGCTATGTTTTGTAACTATTCCAAAATGATTTTAATCGCTGTGGTGCAGTGCAGTATATATATAGATATAGCATTATTTGTGTGATCCGATGTCTCCTGTTTCAGAGTGTCACACTGAAAACGAGATCAAGGCGAGAGACCCCATCAGATGCAGAGAATGCGGCTACAGAATCATGTACAAGAAAAGGACTAAAAGATGTATCCTTTCTATTCCCAAATATACTTACAGGTGTTAACACTTAGTTTTTAATTATTGAAATGTTTTATTCACATTTTATTGTATTTTAAATGTTTTTATTTAATTAATACAAATTGAAGGGTTGACCATTCTGTTTATTTTACCCTTAACTCCTGATTTCAGTGGTTGTGTTTGATGCCCGATGAGCTCCAATTGGATGTTATTTTTTTAATTCTAATTTGCTTTTTTAAAATTGTAAATAACATGTATGCATTTGACTTTAGTTCAAGAGTTCAATACAATTTGCTGTAAAATAATTCTGTGAATGTGTTGATTCATTTGTCACTTTTCAGTGTTGAAAACACTTATCTAAAGTAAATGTAATGTTCAGTGATTAAACTGTTTTCATTGTGTTATAAACTTATTGCTAGATACTGCTTAGAACACTGCTAGATACAGAAATAAAATGGTGCAATATATATATAGAATTAAATGTGCATAACAGACATGTTTTTTATTGATTAATTATAGCACAAAAAACATCATGAAGGTATATCACTCATGAAATAAAACATACAAAGAATATAACAATAGGATTTAAATTACAATGACACATAAATACACTTTAACGAGTATCTACATGATCTATATGATGTGCCATATATTGAATATACAGTGGTGTACAATCCACTAGTGATCACTAGTGAAAATGCTTCTGTTTTCAAACAGAAAACATGCTTCTCTTTTTTGTAATACAAAAACATGTTATCAGCTTGAGCACTGAAGCTGGCAAGGACTTTACAAATTCTTTAAAATCATGCAAAATCCATGTTATCCCACCACGATTTGATAATCTTCCAAAAAGCATTTTTGTGCTTCCATGGAAGCAAGGAAATCAACAAATGAGACTGCCAACATATGAGCTTGATTAGCTATGTGCAAATAATGCAAAATGTTAAATATTTCTGCATTATTTCATATAAATGTAGTTCAATTCTGTTTTCAGAATTCTAAAAATATTTTCTATGTATGAAAAGCCCAGATTTTCAATCTGCTCTTACAGCTATAATTTTTAAAACATGGCATTTTTAAGGTCTCTGCAGCTAGATTTCAACCCAATTACATACAGCGGGGCCCCTTGAACTCCCCTGGCTGCTGTTTCACAGTGCTTCCTAGGAAACCACCCCCACTCTGCAGCAGCCCTACACCACTGCAGCCCCTCCCCCATGTGATGTCACAGCTCAGTGTTCCCGCAGGAGGTGTGTCTTCCTTGTTCTGGCTTTGCTTGTACAGTTTGCATAGGGAACAGGAAGAGAGGGAGTGTGTGTGTGTGTACGCGAGGACAAAAGCTCTGTTTACTCTGGACTGAGGGCAGCTATGGGGAATTCACAGAAAAAGAGCCCCGGTCACAGAGAGGGAGGGGGTCCACACTCCCAACCTGGGACCCCAGGTCGCAGGAGGAGTCATGAAAACAGCACAGCCAACTCAAAGGAAGTCCAAGGGAAGAGCACGACAGTGAATGGCACCCTTCCAGCCGGCAAGAAGCAGGATGACCCTCAGTCCTGCAGTCCTGCCCTCAGTGGTGGGGCTGAAGAGAGCAATCTGGATGCCCCGTGTGGGGCCCTACCTCCTCCACTGGCCCGGCTCAAAAATGAGGGAAATATGTTGTTCAAAAATGGACAGTTTGGAGACGCGCTGGATAAATACACACAGGCCATCGATGGATGTATAGAAGCTGGTGTGGTATTCTGTGTTTTAGTGTTATTAAAATTTCTAATATATGACAGATTTTGGGGTTACCAAAGGTCATTATATGTATAGTATGCTTAAAAGTACTGTTTTTTTTCATCTTAACCAATACATTTTAATAATTCTAGTGGGATGCATGTATTTTCATATTTAAGTACCTTGAACTCATATATGATTTATTAGATGTAGATGTAGAACGTAGGTATGAGAATGTATTATGATATTATGGTCTTTGATGTTACCAAATTGCCATTTTTATTATATTTAACTTTTCTTGGAAAGGTTAGTTATTACAGTTAACTATTTTTAAAATTTACTGATTTAAATGTACTAGGCTTTTCAACTTAGCATTTAAATGATTCAGATCAACAAATTCAAATGTGTGTAGACTTCAAAAGCATCTATTGCGCAAACATTGCTTGAATCTTGCTAAGTGGCATTGAGCAATGCAGGGTGAGGTGTTTGATTCTGGTTCGTATGGAGGATTTGCTGTCTAGATTTCATATGGAAATGAGCTGTTGAGTCTTGTCACAGGTTTACTCACAGAAACTGAAATGTAGGAATATATGCTGCATTTATGTGAAAATGAATGTTTCAAAAGACTGCAGCTGACTTCTGCCACAATGCATTGTGGGTGTGCCCACAAAAGTTACATAATGGGTGTTTTGAATGTTTAGATGTACTGTCTTTAAAAAACTCACCTTCCTCTGCATGTTTATTCTCTGAGTAATTTGTAATGTGATCCTTTAACCCCTCTGTGTATCCATGGAGAACTATAGCTGCTGAGTCTCAGTGCTGTGTTTGTATTTTCAGGTATTGACAGTCCAGAGGATCTATGTATTCTGTTTTCAAACAGAGCAGCTTGTTTCCTAAAAGATGGGAATAGCACAGACTGCATTCAGGACTGCACCAGGTTAACCACACATTTACATACGACAATAAAAACACATATGCCGTTTAATTGTCAATTAGAAAGAGTGAGACAATGACCTCAGTTTCACCCACTGCATAATGACTGGTATATAGAATAAAAGACCCACAATGCTCTGTTCGGCTAGGATTTACATGTGAGGTAATTCAGCAAGGACGTGTAATGGCTTGGAAAGATTAACACTTAACGCAGTTACTTGCACTGTAAGGAGATTTAACAGCAGACTAGTTAACCAGCACTAATCTCAGCAGTCTGTTACTATATTCTGCTCAGATGAGGGATAAATTAAAAAATAAAGTCTGACAGCATATCAGCGAGATTCTGTCTAGTTATCAAACTGTACTTTTCATTTTTCTGTTGTATGCAATGTTTTACGTTTTTTCTCTAGTCCTATTACACACACACACACACAGTAACACACTGTTTTGTTTAAATTCATCCTAAATGTAAGGAAATTAGAAAACAGCGGGAAGCTTTAACTGAATGAAAAAACATATACTGACAGGACTGTTTAACCTTCTGCCACCTATTAAGATCCATCCGAACACACACGATTTATGAATGGACCTTGGCTGCTTACGTACAGTCACAGAGTTCGTTGTAGTGCACAGGATCAGAAAAACATCTTGATCCGCTGTGTCTCATCCTGTTTATTTATAGGGCCCTGGAACTCCGCCCCTTTTCCCTGAAACCCCTCCTCCGGCGAGCTATGGCGTATGAGTCTCTGGAGCGTTACAGAAAGGCCTATGTGGATTACAAGACAGTTCTGCAGATCGACATCAGTGTGCAGGCCGCTCACGACAGCGTGCACCGGTACCATTCTAAATTGGGAAAAATATTGCATTTCCTGAGCATTTTAATAAAGGGATGCTAAAAACACCAAAAAAAATTAAATATGAGAATGACTTCAAGATATCTCATTGAGGATAGCTTGAAGTCCCCAATGAGGGGACTCATTTTTGTTTGAAGCTTATTAAATTTAGTTTGAAGTACATTTAAAATAAACAAAAATGCTAATGGGTGAAAAAAATCAACATAATTAAAAAACAATTCCCCCCAAAAACATTCTCTTGCAGAATTTTCTTTTCTAATACATCTACCTTGATTTAAATATCTTTTTGGACAAGAAGACAAAGGTACTGTTTCAGAAAAGAATTTTCACAGAAAAATGATTATTCTAGTTATGTCATACAGTATGTTTTGTCTGATTGTGTTTGTGATATGTTATCAGAATAACTAAAATGCTAATCGAACAAGATGGTCCTGATTGGCGGGAGAAGCTTCCAGAGATTCCAGCAGTTCCTCTGTCTGCCCAGCAGCACCATAGAGAAGAACCCAGTGCAGAGGTTGTGCAGGCCCGAGCAGCCCGAGCAGAAGAGGAGAAGGGTGAGTTAAGACACTCCCATAAATAATATTTGGGTCTCTCCTTTAATTTAAATCTCTGAGAGTTTTATGCCGAAGTTTAATATTTACTGTAATGAGTTTATGCAAATGCTATTGCGAGCACCAGTAAGTTAGTTCAAATAGTTTAAATATTGTAAGATAGTTCAAATAGTTTTAATATTCTTAAAACTAATTATTTACATCAATCTCACACTTTAACTATCTATCAATAAATACGCTAATAGATTTTTTACATTTTGTATTGACTCTGGGTTGAAGTAATTCTGAGTTGTTAAATCCTGGATTAATGTTCTTATTTGCATATTTATGAGGTTATTAACATTTATTGGAAATATATAGTGGGCAAGAAGATGACATGATAATAATTGTGTACAGGGTAGATTTAGATTTTATTCAGGGAAGATGTTGTATAGTTAATCTTTTGACAGATCCTTCTATCCAAAGCAAATGACACTAAATTACATCAATATGTGAACTTTGTGGGACTTAAACCCATGACCCTAGTGTTGCAAGTGCTATGCTACATGATTTCAGCTATAAGAACACAGCCACAATAGTGGGTGCAAAAAATCATTTTCATAATGCCCATCTTATTATATTATGTGGTTGTGCTTGCATAAAACACTGAATTTCTAACAATAAAATACATAGAACATGTAAATGCATAAAAATGCACACTAATGTTGATAAATAATATATATTCTGTTAAAAATGATTTTGAACACAAGAAATTAAAACTGTTAAGTGCTGGAAGTTCTTATTTGATTTTGCATATTTAACCTAGCTATGTGACTTTTGTTTTTAAATTAGGTCCATGTATACAATAATTATCCAAACAGTTAAAGCCACACACTGCAGCTAACAGCATTTGTCAGCATGGATGTTCTGTGCTTGATAGCAATTAATTATGAAAAAGCGTAACATTGTCAGCTCTCATCGTAATGAAACAAGACTGCTCCACTTTCATTTTGACCAGAGAAGGAAATACCCGCAGGATCACACAGCACACTTCAGCCCCTGATCACATTAATAATAACAGAGCCTTTGATCTGCTGTCCTTCAGGAGAGATGATGCTATACTAATAGAGTTAGTTTACTCTTACATAGTTCTTCAATTTCAGGAACTGCTGGTTTGATGCCAAGCATAGTTCCTGTTGCCTCTACAATACAATAAATTAAGCCTATTTTTAGTACCATTCTGTTTTCTTTTTAGTATATTTTAGTATGAGTATATTTCCCCAAAATTCTTAAATATGTTTTAAAGGTTATGTAATTCCCATTATTATTAATGGTGTATCCCATTAGATTCCTATTGCTATATTGCTCATTATATTATATATATAAAATATATATACATTATATATATATTTATATTGTATTATTAGTTTTTTAGTAAAGTAAAAAAAGGTTTTCACAATGATTTATTTACATTACCATCAATTTAATTTACTACCATGATGTATAAATCTTTACAATTTGAAATAATAATAATAATAAAATATTATAAAATATAGGTATCATTGTTTTTTGCACTACTGTAATTACAATTGGATAATTTGGAAGGTAAATATGCATGAAAGATGAAGATATCCATGAAATATTCATGAACTAAAGATATCCCCAATACCGAAAATCCTAATGGTCCTAAAATAAGCTTAATTTTCTATATCTAAATTGTATTTCTAAGATTTTCTTTTGATGTTCTTGATACATTTCTTTACAGTCTGCTAACTGTAGTTAAGAGGAGAAATAAGAAATAGAAGATGACAAATGTGGATGCTGTGTTCTGTTGCTCTACTGTAACTACTGTACTGTCTCCACAGCCAGAAAAGCAGAGGCTCGCTTTGCACTAATGAAACATGAAGGAAATGATCTGGTGAAGAACGGACAGTTTCAGGGTGCTATGGACAAATATAGTGAATGTCTGGCCATCAGACCCAATGAATATGCCATCTACACCAACAGGTACAAAATACATATTGATTAGAGAGACTTTACAGCAACATAACTGTATCAGTTAAAAACAGGTTGTGTTATTGACCACCGTGCTGCTCTTCATCAGCAGTATGCCCATTTTCTGTATACATGAAAAACTTGGATGGCCAACTACCTCTGCTAAATCTAGTACACACTACATGAAGTTGTATCTCAAAATGCAATGCTTTAATGTAATTCTTTTCCATTCTGAGAACATCTCAAGAGTGGATTAAAAATGCAAATACTGAGTTACTTTGAATTTTGAGTTGGTCACTGGATGCTGCTCACTGAATTAAAATTACATTAATTACAATACAAGAAAAGTCATGTGATTATGTAGCATACTAAAGTTGGAAATGTTTATTGTTTATGCGTCACAATATGTACTAGCTTTTAAAAAAATGATTATACAGTGTATGCTGTGGCGCTGTAAGCACTCTGCTAGAATTCCAGTCCTTACAAAGCTGCAGCCTGTGTTCTTTGCAGTTTACTCTAAATAATTAACAAACAAAGCAGCAATGAAATCTCTTAATAGATGTCCATATTCTCCTGTCTCTCATTTTACTGTCAGTAGAATCAGAGCCTTATAGAAAGTGCTGAGATGAGCTCAAACAATCCAATTCAGTCAGCAATCAGCTCTGACCACACCAGCAGAAAGCAGCCAATAAAAGCACAGTCAGGCTACACTGCTAAAGAAGAAACTCTGTTGTGTTTTCCAGAGCGCTGTGTTATCTCAAGCTTGAACAATTTCAAGAGGCCAAACAAGACTGTGACTCCGCACTTCAGATCGAGCCAAACAATAAGAAAGCGTTTTACAGACGAGCTCTGGCCCACAAAGGTTTGAAGGTGATTGGCTTCATGATCATGGTCAATGTTTCCACGTATGACTTTAGTTTCCTTTATCCTCTGCACATTTTACATTGTTGACATTTAGTTGACACACAACTGTGGTCACACATTCTATATTAATGCAACAAGTTGATACATTGCTAACCACAAACAGCCTAAAACTGGGTGCACACTGCATGAGGTCATAAGTAAAAGCCATAACACACTGTGCAATGATAGTTGCAATTGCTCCCAGTTGGAGCAGTGATGAATGTCATAAGAGTTTCCTAACTGATCAAAAACTGCCAATTTTGCTCTATGACGAGAAATATTTTATAGTCCCCTAAATGTGTCCCAGGTAGCAAAAAGGGGATTTTAGACACTCAGTTTCACACTGTGCTTATAAACACCCTTTACACATGATAAGTTAATGCTCAGTATTATTTTGCTCAGTAGCAGTTTATTTTGCTATCTGTATATCCACCTATAGGACTACCTGTCAGCCAGCACTGATTTACAGGAAGTATTACAACTGGATCCAAATGTGCAAGAGGCAGAACAAGAATTAGAGATGGTGACCAACCTGCTTAGAGAAACTCTGTTGGCTGGTGCTCAAGGTAAACTGTGACTGGATAAACAAGCAGGGAATAATATACAATCAGATGGTCTAGAACCTAAGCAGGGTTTGAATCACCCTAAAGGGGTTTATTTTACAATAATTAACAGACATTAACATACACTACAAGCAGTCATCTTGACTCAACACAATTATTACTATTGTTTTCTATTGTATAACACTTTATATTAAAAATGTTCTATAAAAAGAGGCTGCAGTAGATGGAAACTTAATCAATTACAGGCCAAAAACAGTTTAGGGTTCATTTTTTGCTAGTGGGTAAAATAGCTTTGAAAGTTTTTGAAAATTTGTTGTCATTATTATTACGTTTCATTTATTGTATGTTGTTAACACTTCTCTATACAAATATTGGCAGGATATACAGTGCATCTGAAAAGTATTCACAGCGCTTCACCTTTTCCTCATTTTCTACGAACAATACCCCATAATGACAATGTGAAAGAAGTTTGTTTAAAATCTTTGCAAATTTATTAAAAATAAAAACGAAAAAACCACATGTACATAAGTTTTCACAGCCTTTGCCATAACACTCAAAATTGAACTCAGGTGCATCCTGTTTCCACTGATCATCCTTAAGATGTTTCTGCAACTTGATTGGAGTCCACCTGTGGTAAATTCAGTTGGACATGATTTGGAAAGGTACGCACCTGTCTATATAAGATCCCACAGTTAACTACATTTTAGAGCATAAACCAAGCCATGAAGTTCAATGACTTGTCTATAGACCTCTGAGACAGAGGGGGCTTGAGAGGTCCTGCAAAATAAGAATGGGAAAATCTCCCCAAAAATAGGTGTGCCAAGCTTGTAGTATCATACTCAAAACGACTTGAGGCTGTAATTGCTGCCAAAGGTGCTTCAACAAAGTATTGAGCAAAGGCTGTGAAAACTTATGTACATGTGTTTTTTTTATTTTTTTTAAATAAATTTGCAAAGATTTCAAACAAACGTCTTTCACGTTGTCATTATGGGGTATTGTTTGTAGAATTGAGGAAAATAATGAATGAATCCATTTTGGAATAAGCCTGTAACATGACAAAATGTGGTAAAGGTGAAGTTCTGTGAATACTTTCTGGATGCACTGTAGTACCTGTGACTTAACCAACAATCACTATGAGCTTTCGTTCCTCATTTAAGGCTATATTTACATATGTTAGCCTTAAGGATAACTTTAAACTAGTTGTTTACTTCATAATTTGCATTTAGAGGATATCAGCATTCTAAGTTTCACAATTTTGTGCACTATAATGCACTATAAGTAAACACTATTGGCTATTTTAAAAGGGGGAGGAGTATTTCATTATGTGCTACCCTAACTTCCTGGTCCAGTGAAAATTACATCAACACATCTAACAGAGCTACACATTTTAAGGCACTTCAGTGGGTCTTTAAGCCTCGAGTTGACAAGTTAAGGGCATGTAAAATACTGTACCTGTGAACTTTAATTGCTGGCAGTATAATTTAGCTGATTTATGACCTGTCAGAACTGAAAGATCAAACTACATTTCTTACCATTCTCTGTAGAAGCGTAACTACGTAACTTCATGTGCATGATTTGCTCTTTTCATTTGAAGTAGCACTTATAACATCCTGTATTTGTCATTAAGTGAAAATATAAATACCAAATTACTACTCAGTGCACATTTTCTCCTGCTCAAAATCAATTCCAATCTCATAAATAAAAGCTCACAAATACATAAAATATATAGTTCATAAAACTTCCCAGAAAGCCCTAAACCTGAAAATGTAAAAATCTAGTCAACAGAGTCTAGTTCACCCTTTTAGGGAAATGCTTGTAACTGTCACTATTTTATCTTTAGAAGGTCTGCATAAGCATTTGATGGCAATAACTGGCTTCAGTGTGACAACAGTCCAGCTTATGTTCACTGTTTCCTTTGTTTAGGTTGACAGAAGCAGTAAATTATTAAATGAACTGAAAGTTACAGAAAGAACACTCTCCTTCATTAAAGGCAGAAACAGTGGATCCACCAATCCTGAGAATCCAGCTCCAGTCCTGGGAGGCAGAGAACTCATGGCCTGCCAGGAGGACGTATTCATCTTTATGCAGACTGTCATAATGCTGCAAATAAAGTTCCCCTTCCATCATAGTCACCTCACTTTTAGAAATATTGTGGCTGATGCAAGGCTGACAACACAAAGCATGCAAACAGTTTATTCTCTCTAAGCCTGACTTCAGTAGGCACATGTGCTGGGAAAGGGTTTAACTAACTGGAATCTAATATAAGAGAATGTGCCTTTTATATGAAGTTGTGGTTCACATATAGTGTCTTACCACATTCTTGGACAAAACTGTAAAGGAAAACTTGATTTTTCAGGATTTAATATATTTTAAAAGCTATTCCATTGTACTGGGTAATATGCATACAAGTTCATCTTTGGCTAAATTCAGCCTTCCAGCCCAACCCATGATGTCACAAGGTGTGAATGAATGTCCACTGAAATCTAGTTTTTCCTCAGGATGTCAGCAAATGAAATATTTCAGATGAGCAACTTTGCAAGAACTAAATAAATGGCTTTATAAAGTTCTAGGTGAAATATTTTGTTGATTTAAACAAAAATATCATATTTGTTTTGTCAGCTATTGAAATATAAACACAAAATAGCAAAAACAGGAAACAGCCCATCTAGTAACTTTAGGTTTTACACATACAAATATAATCTGCACACAATATAAATATTAACAGGTTTTATAATTATGTACTGACGTGGAAAAACTGCATGGGCATATTGGGCTTTAAATATCTCAGCAAACAAACAAAAGAAACACATCTGGATTGTTTTATTTTTATTTAGATATGCATTTACACGCATATTATAAAGCAAATATACAAATATCATAAGCTGTTCTGAACAAGTTAGAAATCATCAGCCCTAGCCTCTGCACTAATTTTCATACAGATATGGGCAGAGAGGCTCTAAACAGAGGAGGAAACAATTCAAGAAACAAACAAAAAGCAGCTTGTGACTAGATCAGTCCAGAGAGATTACAGAGCAGCACCAGAACGGCAGCAAGACAGATGAACAAAAATCATCTCTTGGATCAGCTGTACATGTAGATGGGGGACTAGGACTGAACAGTGCGAACATATACTTCTGACTCTCAGTTCTTAGAGACGTGGATTTTAGACTGCACCATTAAAGTGTGCAGGTCACATGGGTGAGTTGTTGTCATCAGTGAGTGCTGTCTTTGGTAGGCGGTAACCGTTTAGTGTATAGCACAGGGACAACATGAAGCATCTCTAATTATGTCAAGCCATCCCCTAACATTCAGTTCAGCCTCATTCGATACATTTTAGTTTCTTTTCAGTATGATCCAAAGAGCACCATGAGTCAATACAAATACAAAATAACTTAAAATCGCAAGGTGACAGAAACGACCTGAATGCGATTACCATCATAGCCTTTAAAATTAAAGGAGCAGAACAGTTACTTTATTTTTTTAAAGAGGATGCTAAGCCTTTTCATTTATAAATATAAACCCAATCAATGCTCATTGTTTCAACAATGACAGTTCACATCCATTAAAGTTACTGATAATTAAAGGTTATTAATAATCATTTGCAAGAGTGACTTTTTTGGAAAACATTCTTGGTTCCCCAAGGAATAAAAAGGGTTTGGGAAAAGGTCCCTGTCCTACCAGCAGGGGGCGTCCAAACTGCCTCACCCAGCATTTAACATGCTTTTTAACTTGAACCAGCGCCCCACACAGGGCTTAAACACATCAACTTTTCCAAAAAATGGAAAATAAGCAGTGACACTAGGCAAGAGAAATCATACATTTGAAAAGAAGCCCATACGATTAAAAACGCTGTGATTTACACAAATAATTACTAGTGAAAAGAAAAATCTACTATTGCCTGGTCCCTCCTGGGCTTTTCTTATAACATCTCAATAAGGACACTGGATGCCACCCTTCATGTGTTTGATTTGATGCATATTTGTCCAACTAAAGCTGTGTATTGGATAACTGAAAGTATATGTGTGGTGAAGGTGCATGAATGCACAGGTCAACAAGAACATGTCCCAGTCATATTTCATTAAATCAACAGGAAAAAGCAAATGAGAAATAAAATTTGATTAAAAAAAACCCTTAAGCCTATTTTCGGACAAGTTTTTTTTCCACACTTTCTGTACCCTTCTCAAAAATATTTCAAATGTCAGGTATTTATCATTATGGCAGTTACTGTTGTCATTGTATTGTCTTCTGTAATACAAAAAAAATACTGCATTACAATAATATGAACCACTACTGAAAATAATGACCGTTGCAAACAATTTCAGAAGTCCAGATGCAATAAAGTACAGAGAAGTTAGACTTAAACATTTTTTAATTGCTGCAAAAACTGTTAATTTTTATGATCTGGACATGTTCTTTGTAAGATTTAGCCACACACTCATTCACTCGTGAGGTTCTGGATCACAGCGACCCTGAACACTGAAATAGAGGCATATGTGATAAACAGCTACATCATTGCCGCTGTCGTCATTAGTCATCATCGTTGATGGCATCACTTGCAATCATACATAAACCCAGCCTAACCGACCCTTATTCCTCAGTCACATCAAGCTTTCTAACAACCTGAAGCATTATCCTGCTCTTGACCAGTGTAAATAGTGGCATTACTTCAACATTCAATTAATCAACAGCCGACCTGGAAATAAACCTACACAAACCCAATGCAAGCTTTTAAATCTCAAATTTAGTGTGCAATCCTTTGTAGTAGAGCGGATATTCGGGTTAGCTTTGAAAGCTAGCATCTGGTTTAACCAGTCTTGTTATATCTCAGTTTGAATACAGGCATTCCGCACAGGGCTAGCCGGCTGAGGGAGATTGTTGTTATGTTCTTTAGGCAAGCTCTGGCCCATGCCAGCATCTGCGTCGGATGCACAGATTAAACTCATCTTCTCTTCAGCAATGTAACACAGGGGGCGCTCTGCTGCTCCATCAGGGGTGAGAGGGGCTACCACAGTCTGTGGGAAGTTCCCAGAGATGGGACAGTTCTCCAGACGGTCGTGCTCCACCTCAGGAAGAGGGCTGACCGCTCCGCCCGTGTTGGGATGTCTGACATGAGGCTCGTAGCAGGCAGGTCTGCAGGCATCCAGGTCAGAACAGCTGAACTCAGAGAAGTGGCTGGAATGAGAGTCAGCCACTGAGGGCAGGCTGCCGCTGAGGGATGGCGAGTCCAGCTCGCTGGAGTTGGTGCTGCGCTGCTCCAGCAGCTGGGCGTCCATGTCCTCACGCGTCTCATTAATCTTGATGCTTCCGCTCTTCTTGGGCTGCTTGCCTTTGCTCTTCTTGCTGGAGAATGAGGCAGCTGAGGAAGGCTCCTTGGCCCAGCGAGAAGAGCTGCACTTGCTGTCGTGGGGGCACCCAGAGGGGCAAATGCTGCTGCCGTCATCCATGCTGCTGCTGCCGCTGTGGTGCCTGAGCTTCCCTCGTTTTGATTCCACGTCCACCTGAACCTCCAGACTGTTCCCATCTCTGTTCCAAACATACACACATCTGTCATCATTGCTCATGAATGGGTGTCAACAGAGCTGTCTTACCCTACCTCATTGTTTGACATATCTAGCTAATATATTGGTATAACGCTTTATAATTTGGCTTCTTTCCCAGAAGAACCTTATTTGGGCAATGGCGTGTAAAGAATTAAATTGCTCTACATATAACTCTACAGATGTTCAAAGGGGAGAGAAAAACAATTTTATTTGTGGTATGCAGGAAGTATGCTGCCCTGGATAAAAAGTGATGCCGACAAGAGAAGAACTTAATAAGGAAATGACACGAGACAGGACTTTTTAAAGGGGGTGTTCCCAATCTGGATAACCTCATTTGGGGAGGTTATTTATTTGTAAATATTTGTGACGATAGCAGTGACATCAGAGGCTACTTCGTGACTAACTGAGGAGCTTCTTCGGCACCAGAACCAATGGTGATATTGCCTTAATTGAAATACTTGATATTTATACTTTAACTAATGTAGAGTATTGGTAGAATACTTGAACTGTTACACATCCCAACTGTAATTAAGTAATATTTTTATATTTAGTTTATAAGTCTGCTTCCTAAGGCACTGATTTATGAAGCTAAGCTAGAACAGACCACAGAGAAGTCTTCGGTCTAACTGTAACCTTATGATTTACCTCATATTCAACCTACCTAACCTAAAATAAAAATAAGGTGAAGATGTAACATTACGCAACTACACACTGGAAATCACGCTGCATCAGAGAATGCCGTGAATGCTGTGAGGCAGAGGGGAAACTGACACACAGACAGGAGCACACAAACATGTCACTGTTTACTGCAAAGCCTGTGTGAAGGTGCCTATTAATTAGCATCAGTTTTACAGCTGTATGAATACAGACCTGTCCAGAGGCAAGTAGGCATTGAGAATGGATCCAGCCATTGCTTTGGTACTAGCGTTATCGCTGATTGTCCCCAGACTGACGGTACCTGACTCTCCACTCAGACTGCAACGCTCCTTCTGTACATCGGCTTGAACCTCCAACCTGACACACACAAGCAGCTTGTATTTAACTGCATGCATACTAGTACATCTATTCTGAATGCTTTTTTTCAAAGGTTTAGGAGTAGGCCTATGATGCCCAAAAATGGAATTTAAAAGCCCCTTCTAGTCAACATTAGGGCAGATGATTATAAAGACTCAGACACTAAGCACTAAAGCCCATCTGACACTGAATTAGTATTAAGCCTGAAAACAAGTCAAACCTGTTAAAGCAGTTGACCATGGCACTTCCCGACAGGCTGCCAGTGATGCTGGCCCCAGCAAGGGCCATAGTGCTGGCATTCTCACTTAAGTTATCTCTCATTGCTCCAATACGCTCCATGTGGCTCCCACTAGCGCTCAGGCTGCCCGTCAGACCACCAACACTGCCCTCACCGATGCTGGGGTTGTTCCTGGTCTCTGCCACTGAAGTGGTGTCTGTGGGCAGACAGAGAGATCATTAGTTTAATATTAAGAAGCAACTCTGTGCTTTTTTTAGTGTGAAGGAAACTGAGGTTATCAGAGTTCAAGTCTGCAATTGGTATGTGAGGTCCCACCAAACCAACAAGCTTCTTTTTCTTAAATATGACACAAGCTTGTCTCCAAAGCACTTTGCCTCTAGCCTACACTACACATGAGGACAAAAGCTACTTGATCCCAGCATCACCCAAGCTTCAGGGAGGCTATCTGGTATTTCAGAAACCAAGCTATTTGATCCTTGAGTATCAGGGACTAAAAAGGATAGTCTAAAAAAGGATAAGCCTAAAGTCTGGTAATCTGTACTCCATTCTGAGAATGGCTACAGCTGCCCTACTGCCTTAATGTTCCTAACATGACATCTTACACAAGTAAACAACCAGTTTATTCATTTTAATAAAGTTAATTAGGCTTATTACTGACAGCGCTAATCTCTAACGGTAAGCAATAGTTCCAGTGTTACTGCCTTACCAAACACTAGTATTTACAGTAAATAACTCAAATTTACAGTCCACAAAGTAAGTGATGAGAATCTTAAATACTTCTGAAGAAAGATTTTCTATCAAGCCTATCACCACACAACAGTTCAAAGCTACAATCTGTACCTTTTGCCTCAATCGCCATCTGTTCAAAACAAAATTGATCATTATTTGTGGAGTTATTTTCTTAACGTGGATGAGGAGTTTAAATTCTAAATCATACTCAACAGCTCAAATTATTCTTACCATTGCGAATAGGGGTAAGGTAAGGAGCCCCTTTTGACTATTGCTCTGTTTTGTACTTGCTCCATAACTGATTTATGTTCATTTTTAAACCCCCAAAAAGTTAAAGATTGTAACTTTAAATACAATTGGACACTGTAGTCTTGTACACATTTATATGCTTCTTAACCCAAACTTGCAACACAAACAAAGAACTGTTTCCAACCAGAGTACACCACATCACATGAGATCTCCAGGAAGAGTGCCTGAAACTGGAATGACTTTCACACATTTGCATTAAACATTAATGAGGAGGAGAAAGTGTGAAATGTGATAGACAAATCATGAGGGACATTCTGTGAAAGAGAGAGGGCAGGAGAAACTACAGATACTGCAGGCAGATAAAGGCTTTGAACACTGTTTGCCTTATCATTTGTTATTGAAAATGCAAGAGTCTCCATTGTGAAGGAGTTAAAGGAGGTGTGTTTGACTCAAGTGAGGGTCACTCACCAGTCACAGCTGCACCGGTGCCCACGTTCATATCGTTTTCATCATCAAACTCGATACGCACACCTTTACCGTTCCCTGCAGACACGCCACAACCACCGCTACGGCACAGAGAGATGGGCACCACACCATAGACGTATGCCAACATGATGGGCACTCCGATCCCTACACAAACACACACACCAGCCATTACAAACTAGATTTGCACTTTTTCTTTAGGACGTAGCCGAGCTTGCAGCTGGGCAGCAGGTGTGTGTGTAGGAGAATCAAGTACTATTGAATGAAGTCATTAAAACTAAATTTAAAATAACAGAATAATAAATATTATAGGATAAACAAATTGCTGTAATAAGAAATCAAAGTGTATTAGTAAGCAAGAAATGAGGTAAAAGGAAGTTGATGAGCCTGCTTACCAACAGTGACAGCAGCTACCACAGGAGACACGATCACTGACAATGTCACCCCGCCTGCTATCACCAGATTCCTTTTGTGTTTGGAAATGTCCTTCCCCTCATAACGATTATGAATCTGAAGCATATGGATTCAAAGAATGAGTGATCGCAAAAACATGCTTTATATACATTCAGCACACTCTCTCGATTCAATTATACTTTTGCTATTTATGACTCTTATGTAACTGCATTGCATGCTGAAAGATCTAACAAGAGTCTCCGAGATCAAACAAGGTTGCGTGTGATAGGACATTCACAATGCACAGCTCTGAATTTAGGTCAATTACACAAAACATTATAGAAATCCCTTGATAATGAAATTCAGACTGAACAGCACATTTTAAATATTAATCATTGTACAAGTGGCCCAGTTTACAGTGGGAAATCTGGTTTACAGAAACAACACTATTATTATCTCTACACTATTATTAAAACAGGGATAAAAAATGCAAGTCAAGATGGCACCAGTTTCTAAACGGATTTATAATACAATTTTATAAAATGAAAGCCGTTATCATCATCTTGTAGTCATAACCAAGGAATTTGGATAAACTGGTTCACAAGGAAATACACAAGGAAACGCTATCAAATTACAAGAAAACAACTGACGTATATTCTCCTAAATTTAGCTCCAACAACATGACAGGTTTGAGGTTGATGATGCAGAAAATGCAAAAGACAGTTTTGACTAATAGCCACCTTCAACAAATTATTCTAATATCACAACATATGATTATGTGTGAATTATGTGCAACATGATTGCTTAGACAGACCATCAGATTCCACGTAAGCTTATTAAAAACATTCTTTATTCAGACCTGAAGCAAAAATGATTTTTGGCATCAGACTCAAATTAGTTTAGCTGTATGCAGTCAGGAAAGCAATTAGATTAAACCCATTCCTTTTTTTGTTTAAAATGTGATTTAACAATTTACATTCAACAACAGTCTAATTGAATTTAGTTTTTAGGCTTTTGTTTTTATTTCCCCATCGTTTGAGATGTACGTGCATCATAAACAATGTACAGCATATAATGCAATTAAAAAAACAAGTGACTGGTTTTATACACAGCATATGTATTAATGTATTAAATATAGTAATCTGTTATATTGTCTGATCCTCCTGGTAACTGTTAAGATGAAAATGAAATTGGAAGTTTGTATATCCAGAACAAAACAGATAAAACAACAGACAAAACCATAAAATGTTACAGTGAAATGTCACCTGTTCTCCACCTTCAAACAAGTGTCTGGATTGTCACTTACCTTTCTACCCACATACACAGGAATCCCAATGATCATTGCAGGTATGGCAATGCCAGCGATCAGTGCGATGCCAACTGGAGCACCCACAAGTGTGCCCAACTGCCACAGGATCTTCTTCTTCCTGCTCCAGGGCTTCTTACCCCAAAACGTGCACCCTGAAGGACTGATCCAGGAACAGAGAAATCAGTTAAACCAAGAAACATAACCTTAGTATAACCAAACATAACTACAAACTATCCTCATATTGTTATACATTGTATTGTAATAAGTGCTTGCATGTGATTAAAATAATTTACGTCAAGAAAAACAACTAAATCAGTAACAGTTCACAATGTCATCTTATAATAGCTAATGTTATCAGGAGAGCTCTCTTAGCTCTTAAATAAATTTTTGTAAGATCTCGCTAAATATTTATAAAGTATTAATTTGTTGTCAAACAGCAAATCAACTTGTGAATCAATTTTGTCAGCGTTGCCATAGAAACAGAATCCAAAGATGTAAGCACTCAAAAGTAGATTCCCAGTTGTCATCTCCTAATTTCAACAATTCAGGCGTTACATGAACAGTTCAAATCACACTTCAATGAAACTGGGCACTGACAGATGTTTCTGAGGCCTTATGCTATCTATATCATAGTAACAGATGATGAACTGTAATGCTACAGTTGTGTTTAGTAGACTGACCTTAAGTAGTGCAGGTCAGAGATCTCCTTCATACACAGCCAGCAAAACTCACAGCCACACACAGCGCAGGTCATGTGATTACAGCTCCCATCATTCATCTTAATGATGTAGGCCGCACAGCGGGGACATGGCTTTATGTCATCAGCTTAACACACATACAAACACACATGCATGTCATTTAAAACCACTCTTTCCTGATGTTTGATACTGAAGTTGTTTTTATATTTTATTATTGTGTAACCTGTACTAGACTTTGAATTAATCTGCCGGTCTCATACACAGTTACAAACAAAGACAAATCAGCACTTTAACTGGTTTGCCATGTGTTCACAAAAACAATGTCAAACGTTCCCCAAGATTTGGTTTCAGCCAAATACATTTTATACTTTTAACTTGGATTCGGAGAACAGAATTTATGAGTTAAATTAGTTAGGGTAAAAGCTAGTCAAACAGACTTGGACCATCACCGACAGCTCTAATGAAAACAACAGTGGTCTCTAGACTCCCTGCGTTACTAAAGATTTTAGTGTGTGTGTGTGTGTGTGTGTGTGTGTGTGTGTGTGTGTATATGGTGGGCTTACCAGCAGCACCACTTTCCTGGCTGTAGCTGAGTGAAGATGATCTGAAGGGTCTCAGACGAAGGCTCTGTGCTCTTTGCTGTCGAGCGGCATCACAGGTCTGGTTGGGGTGCCACAGTTGTTTGCAGTGGTAACAGAACTCTGTTCCACAGCCCTCACGACCACATGTGATCTTTGGACAGCTGGCACAACCAAAGGCAATGACTGCATACCTGTCCAATTAAACAGACAATCTCAGAGCTCAAATGAACTGTAGGTGTTTAGAGTGGAATTTTACAGCAAGCATATGTATGCTGTTGTTGGGGGGTGGGGGTGGGTATGGTTTATCAGGGCCTTCTTGAATACTTGACAGCTCTGTAAATAATACTGATAAAACATTTCTGATGGAACAGAGAGAATGATTTTTGTAATAAGTGATTGATGATTATGCTGATAACCTATTACTCTCACTCTGATCAATAACCCTGTTAATCTGATGACATCATTTACAGACAGGCCTTGTCATTCTGACCTGATCAGTAATAATGAGAACTGATCAAACAATGCTGGCTATTCTGTAGGGCTCATGATTGTTAGACTATTATAGGAGACAAATTAAGTTATATGAGAGACATTTTAGGGCATTTTTACAGTATTTGAAGGCACTGGTTGCCTTCAAATTTACACACTTTTAAGTGTGATTTAGTGTTCAAAATTGTTTTTGTGGAGAAACAGTGTAATTGTGTAAGCAGGTCAAAACAAGGTTTCAAACACCTTTCATTATTATTACAATTTATGTCAACAGGGACCCTGCAAATATGCAATTTGATACCCGTTACCTTTGTTAGGGGTGCCAGAACATCATGATCACACTAGAGTCACAAGAAATTAAGTGGATGTTGATTAACTATTCTGAGCTGAATTATGCTTTAGTATTTCTTCTGGTCTCCTGACTATTACAACTCCATTCTTGCTGGTTTGCCTGCATCTCATGTTGGACCCTGAAGCATGAATGTTTCCAGGACAATTCATGACCCAGTTTAAAACTGTGGTCAGCATGTCACCACACACACTAACCCAGTGACCTCAATAACTGTGACTGCTAAACTAACTTTCCTCATCTTTGTGTGTCTATTTCCAGGAATCTCTCTATGATTGCAATTTCAAAATTTAAATATAACGTGAAACAAATTATTATTCAAAACTAGTTTTAAAACAGTAAACCTCAATATTAACAGTGGCAACAAACTAAACCTGCCATAACACGCTTTCATTCCAACTACTTCTTGCACTACATTCATTGGGGCTTTGACACTTATGAACTATTTAGAATTTATATCTGGGGGTAAGTTACTGCATCACACACAAACCATTCTTGTAAATAACTGGTAAAATATGGCCATCTTAAAAAAATAAGCATGTGCTAGAAAAAATGGGCAGGTAAAAATCTTGTGTTATCATTCAAACAGGGCACAGCTGGGTGCAAATCTGTGTAAAGATGAGGAAATAACATTATATAGGCTGCCAGACTCTCCAGCAGCCTGATTAAAGACTCTATTCAAAACTGACAGTGTCAGGCCTCCAAAAGCGCTGATCACAACACAATACTGTGCCTTTGTCTTCTGCTAGCTTTAGATGACATCCCAGATATATTTGGCTTAGTGTCTGAGCTGAGAATAGAGATTCAACAAGGGAAATGCGGAATTTCTGACCACATTGCTCATTGTAACAAAGTTCAAAAGACATCACATGTAGACAAATCTCTGAGGCTTCTTGACTTTGTTCTTTAAAGAATCAGAAAAATGTCAGGGTTCCTTTAGCACATTCAATTACTTGTCTACAGTTAATTTAGGCTGGCTGTAATTTATTAACACACACTCAAAACAGCCACTACCTCTTCAAGATTTGTGTCTAAACAAACACCCCACAAGCTATCAAATACACAAACACAGGAGCTGTGCTAACACACGAGGCAGTTGTGACAACATCCACAGTCAGGTAGTTAAGGCCAAAGCAGCTAGCTGGGAAAAAATTTGGTGTAGAAACCCCAACCCAACATGCTAATGCTGGCATTTTGTTCTATGAAAATAATCAAATTCTAGATTATGTTGCATTGCATAATTTAGTAGTTTAGAATCACAATCAAATTGTTGTCAGAGTACATATTTTACTATGCATGACTTCCAAGTGTAAATTACAGTTAAACAGACATTCACAGGGCTAAGTGTGTGATTTCTAGAAGCACCAAACAAAACTGAAAAAAAAAAAAAAAAACTTCAAATACCATTTATTGCTCTGTGAAACAGGTAGCTCCACCCCAAACTCACACCATTGGTTGAGCCAATGCTGTTTTTCCCAACCTAGTCAGTCTCCTAAACATACTACAATTCTGGTTGGTGCCTTCATTTCCTCAGAAATGGCACACTTTCCTATTAAATAAAGTAGTAGTAGACCGCACTTACCCGCAGTCGGGCGCAGGGCACCAGCGGCAGTCGGGGTCTGCCACCAGCCAGCGGCGCAACATGAACTCCTCATACTTCTCCATGAGTACCCGGTCATTGAGTATCATGCGGATGTCGTGAGGGTTGAAGCGTTCTGAACACTCCGGACAGCTGATGTTGACCCTGCTCTCGGATATCTCAATGCGTAGGTACTGACGGAGGCAGTCGGCGCAGGACCGGTGGTGGCATGTCATGATGTCAGGGAACCGGTCTCGACTGTGACGCAGTAGGCAAAGGGGGCACTCCAGCTGCTCCGAAGTGGAGGCAGAAGATGAGGATGATGAAGACAATGTCGACACCAAACCAGGGACAGAATGCGCGGAGGCTTGGTCCTGCTGCTGGCACATTTCTGAGTGCACACTCTCAACACTGGTGATGCCTTCCACTCCAGCAGCTAACGCTCGTGACTTGCGGGACTTGGGATCCCCACAACGACGGCGGAAGAATGAACGCAACGAGATGCGCCGCTTTTTAGGTGTCTTCCGTACAGAGGGCAGACTGACAGAGGAGGCGACGGAGGGAAGGTCCCTCTCAGACCCCTGCTGCTGCAGACTCATCTCTCCAAAGGAGGCACTGTGGTTTCCAAAAGACTGGGGAGCTTCTACAGGGAGGGCAGGGGAGGAAGAAGAGGAGGGGGAGGGAGGGGAGAGAGAGGGAAAGGGGGACAGGGTTTTCAGGGGGTAGTGTTGGGTGTTAAGACATGGCGGTGAACTCTCTGCGAGCTGCTCCCTTGAGCCAGGCAGCTCAAGCTGGGACACACGTGTCAGTCTGGAGTTACCGGGATAGAACTCGACCTGATCTGTGGAAGAAACAGAAACAGTGGGTTTGTAATGTACTGAATGTCAGCACTACATAAACTCACAGTCCAGATTAGCAGACTACTAATTACAACTAATTGCACAATTTGCAGCAAAATAAGCCTAGCTGGAGAAACATGATGGCCTTGATGGAAGTGGACTGGGAACCCCTCCCACTGCAGAACACAGCCAATGATCATTCAGCCTACAGCTCATGAATTTTATGTGGACAGAAAGTTTGAAATCAACTCCTGGTGTCTGAAAAACACTTCCAAGCCAAGCGCAGAGAACCAACGACTCAGCGGAAAAGTTGATGAAAGGCTGTTGACAGCGAGTTAACAAATGGAAAACAATTATAAAGATTACAAAACTCCTTTTGAATCACTGAAACTGTGGCAAGGTAGAAGAAACTACTGCATGACAGTGAAAGCCACAGACCACAGGATCATAAGAAACCCAAGCCAGCAGTGCAGAGTAAGACAGAGGAAAGAGAATGAGGAACCTTCTCATCATTCCCAGATCAGTTTTTTTGTCTCGCCCTGCCTGCAGGCCTTTTGTAAACACACCAGAGAGTCTGTCATCTATAAAACATCTGCTCTGCCTCAGAGTGCAGAGAGCTCTCATTTCAGACCTCAATAGTAGTGATGAATCAGGGTGAAAGCTCTCTATCCAGTTTACTAAAAAGATCTGAGGTTATTCAAGATGTGTTTTTAGGAGCTACTAATGATAAGGTACTGTCAAAGTTCTGGTGAATATAACAAATCATTGATCACAGCCCAAGTTAACAACAGAGCATAGTACAAGATCACAAAACACAAAAGTATAGAAATATAATTATAAATACTATAATAATGAAAATAAAATTCTAAACAAAAGTGTGGGCTCTGAACTAGCCTTGTTAGTTGGTATTTGCTAAAGCAAGCATCAGTATTATCAGGGAAGGGAGGGAAGGGTTGTGCCACTATTTTCTGAAGCGATGTGCACACTATTAGACTCAAGCTTGTGGCTTTTTAATGTGGGTGATGCTCTTCTAGTGTGAACGCTTGCAAGACGCACTACTGACTAGTCACTGAGGGTAACATTTCAGACCTGCCCTTTAGTTCTTGAGGTTTTAGTGCCCCTTCTCAAAAGAATGTTCTGTTCTTTCTCCTTATGTGCAAACCTGTGCAAAAATGACAGCAATTTGTCTTTGAGCCATTTGTTGACATGTTATCATAAATAAAGTCTCCCATTATTACAAGTTAAATGATAAGTTTCAAGATTACAGTTGTAGAGAAATTCGTAACTGACACACCTACATCAGTTATGTAGTTAAGTTCTGTTACACTAACACAACAGAAAACAAAGCACTGCCGTTAAAAGTCTTAAGCGTCTTACAGTGAGTGCTTGGCTTAAGCTGGATTAACAGACAATTAAACAGATGGTAATATAAATACTACAGATTTACATTCAAGGACAAACTAGAGCCATATTTAGAGACTGGAATACAATCGAGATTTGGGGATGGATTCTCTTAACATTTGGCCTGTAAGTAAGCACCTAGCAAACCACCAATCAACCACCTAGAAAATCACTAAAAACTACTCAGGAAACTGACTGCCACCCAAAACAATCTAGTACTGTCACAGTGACTTCTGCACAAGCACTTCTTATTAATATTAAAAACAAGTAAATAAAACTCTATTACATGGGACGGCAAGCTAAAGCTGGGTGTGCTTGTGAAAGAGCTCCATTTTCTTCCACATACTATGTGGCCACTCAGAGCTGACACTGATCCAATGCAGTCAATAGAGATTTTGGGACGGAATAACTTAAATAACAGTTTAAATAACTTAAACTGTGACAGCTACACACTCCCTCTGATGTGACTTTTTGCTCACTTCCTAATAGAAAAATTACAAATATTTATAGAAAACACACAAACTATGAAGCCATAGGTATGCACAAATACATGTTCATTTTAATACATAAAACCAAAGAATGGCACATACACAATACAAGTGAATACATTACATGCATTCTTAAATAGCTACTGGAGAAATCATTAGGGTCCTATAAATTACATAGAAAATACAGACGAACTAGCAGAATCACTCAGAAAAATGGAATTTACTATACAGTGTAGCAGAATGTCAGGGAATTTGGCAAACTCAATCAATAAATCAAATAATAAATCAAAAGGGATCAATTTAATGTAGGGCATTAAAACAAATTCAGATTGTGATGACTTGTGACTATAATTGTAAAAGGGCCAAAAAACAGCCATTTTAATATGCAATCAATGTTCACTTTAACATATTAACATTGTACAGTAAAACGTACTTTTAAAATGTAATAAACAATAAAATCGAATAAACCATTTAGTTTCACAAATATTCAGGATTTTTTCCATCAATACTTCATACAGTTCAATACACAATGATTTATGCTGTGCAGAACTCTACAAGAAAACAATGCACTTTTATTTTTTGTTAAAGTAACTGTTATATTTAAAATCTTTAGGTTTTTTTAAGGTTAAATTTGGGTTTAATAGACAAAACTTATAATAATTTATATGAAAATAATTTTTCATATGGCTCTAAACCAGTGTCCTTTCCTTTATTCCATTTGGCTGTAGCTAGTTTAAAAAGTATTTCTAGTGTTAATCTTTTCATCCCTGCCTCATTGAACTAACATTAACACTCATGCTTTGCACCATGAAAAGGAGAGTGTTATAATAATAACAGAACAAAACAAGAACATCAGCTCTCATGAGGGTAAGAGGTGCTTTCCACACTCTTGCTCTTTTGGCAGTTATCGTGAGGCATCTCCCTCTCTTCTCTTTTATGATCCAAGACTCTCCCTCAAACACAAGATATAGGGATTACTATATAGGGATGTTCAAACTGTCTCAAGGATTTGCCTAAACAACTAATTAGCTAATCGCTCGAGGAAGCTCTGTATAGTTACACTGGTTTTGGTTCACCTTATTCTGATCATATGAACACATCTAGAAAAGCATTAAGCGTGACAAGCAACACAACTGCCCCACAGTATCACAATGTATGTGGGTGCACCACATTCTTAACACAAAGTAAAACACATCTGTGATGTTACCATAACCGATACCAGAAGCAAACAACTTTTAATCAACATTTGATTAAGTTGATACGACAGAAATAGAGGCCAGAGTGAAATTAAAACAATTTGAGAGCTAAACAGCGTTTAGTGTTGATTGTATTCCCACGACACACCTACCGCATCTAACCACTATGGTATGCTGCAACGTGCGCATTTTGGAGTACATTTACTGATTTTTTTTATGTTGCAGTCATTACTGAAATAGGCAGTGTATGCAGAATGTACCCATTATAATTTATTTTATTTGCCAACTAATAAAAGTAAAATCGAATCGATTTGCATGGGTTGTATTTACCACCCTCCAAAATATATTTTTTTTTACTGTGAAGGCAACTAATCTAAACATACATTACGTTTTTATATCTAGGATCCTGCACAAAAAAAAAAACTCAAAAGCTCAGGACAATTATTCATGAGTAAAGCTTTCTGTTGCTTTATTCTGATAAAGCCAGGCCTCATTAGACATTGTCAGATGTTCGTGAATGAAACTGCACCCTACACTGAACTCAAAGCAAGAATATAAACTGTATTTGGATTCTCCTCTATTATGAGTTGATTACCATTAAGTGGAGATGCTCCTGGTTTCAGTGAGAGGTCTCTGTTTAGATAAAGGGTCTCAGAGAGTTCATGCAAACAGTGGAGCAGTGGAGATCTGTAGGAGCCCTGCAGATTTTCATTTACTGGGTGTAAATCCTCTATTAGTCAACAAACACACACTGTGCCCTGGGGACAACAGACAAACACTGTGGTCAGACAAGCTAGGGGCAAAATACAGCACATTCAAGGGCTGACGGCCCCTTACCTGTTTATGCTCATTGCAGTTACTTGTCATCATGAAAGTATATTACTAATGTGTTATTAAAGCCTTGCCAGTTTAAACTTACAAGTGATTTTACTTGCATGCTGGCATATAGTCTTCTGTTACACAACACACAAGCACTGCATTTCTCTTTTGCATCTTATTGTGCTTAAACATTAAAATGTCACATACACACAAAGTTATGTAAAACATAAGGTTTACATAAACACAGTTGGTTTATCTTAAGTGAACATAACCCTTTGAATGTGCATTAGTATTAAAGTCTTAGTGACAGTAGCCTAATAAACCCGTTGCTGTCTGTGTCATTATCAGTAATAAAACAAAAGCAGAGAGTAAGAATCAGTCACTGCTCTTGGATAAGAAACTTTCAATAAGAATCAGTGTGCCTTTTTTATACAGAGCAGTTTGGAACACAGTTCGTTTACTCTAAAATATAGGAAAAAATTGTAATAGTGTGTCCTATATTGCTATATACAGCTTATGTACTGTTCATACTGCAAGGTAGTATTTGTTTTACCACACATAAACGTCACATAAATGCTGTACCAGATTCATAAAGAATTATCTTTGTAACCATTTGTTTTGGAGTATATCTGTATGTTTGTATTACTATAAAAATATACAAAGAAGACTGCCAGTGCCACACTATTTGATGTGTGACGCTGTGACCTGCAGCACATAAAAAAACTAAAATTAACAAAAAGCCATGGCCACAAAAAAAACAAACTTTTTAAACTATTACATTACGTGTTCCGTCCAATAATTTAAATAAAATACCCTGTACAATCTTAAAGAGTCTATGTTTTATTCCTTATAACTTGCACTTCAACGTGCTGATTCTGTTTCATGACACTGCTTTCCTAACTCTGGCATAGTATCCATAACACATCACTTAATATTAAGGTTATTCCACCCCCCCACCCCACCCCCACAGTGTGCTTTTAATCTTTAATCTTTAGTCTTGCCCGGTCCAATGGTGGCGCCACTGATGTTTCTCAGCAACAGACTGAAGCAGCCAATGTGCTGTCTATGTGTTTATGTCTATGCCTTCCGTCCCTCTCCTAGTCAGCTGAGGGCCAGGAGGAAATGATATCAGCAGCCAGGCATTTTCTAAGGCTGAGTTCAGCCTGCTCATGTTGTGTTCACCAAGAGACCAAACAATCTTTCCTTCATCACCACAAGTGCTGATTACGACATGAAGAGACCATTCAATGTCTCTCAGGAGCGCTTGCCACTGTCCCTGCTGCTTCAGAACACACAACACACCCCCGCAGATGTTGGCAGGCATCCTGTGTGCAGCTCAGGAAAAGCAGGCATGTGTATAGAATGTGGTGGGATTTCTGTAATGAGCTTATTAAAGCAATTTCCGGTAACATTCTTCATTGAGTACAGACTTCTTCACTGTAACAGAATATGTGTGGTGTACTCTTAATGTCCAACCCCTTGTTCCTGATCACTCAAGGTTTTACCTTGTACTGAGAGCACTGATATTTATACTGGATGCAAAGTTTTGGTCTGATATTAAACCATTATGGTTTTCAGCTTAAGCTGGTTTTCAAACTGCTGTTAACTGAGCAGCTAAAATAAAAGGCTTATTCAAGTACACTATAATCCATCTCCATTCCAATCTAACCGGGAAAGAGCACAACATACTTAACAAGGAAAGGTTGAGCTACAACCAGCACTGTAATGTTCAATGGCCTTTATGCAATATTAACCAAGCAAAATTACCTCTGGCTAGCAGATGACGATTGTTCCATGAGACATAATGAAACCAAAATAGCTTAGCATCAGGTGTGTTTACATATACAACAGAAAGCACAAACTGAAACAAACTAAGAAAATGTAGCAGCACTACTAATTTAACTACATTTGTTAGAGGGGTGTGGGTAGCTCAGCTGTTTCAACAATCAACCCTGGCCATGTCTCTCACTCATATCAAAGTTGGTAAATACAATTCATTTTAGTGAAATCACTTTGTGAAAGTTCCTTTAAATATCATTAAAGGGGTTGCTTGACTGCAAATGACTGCTTTTTTTATTTGCCTAACCAGGCAAATTATGGTTTCAAAGTATCAGCCAACACTGTCCTCACATCATACCAAACTTACATTTTTTTAATAGTTATTACATATATATATATATATATTGATTTAGGCTTGGCAGATAAACTAATAGGAGCTTAATTCTCAGATCCTGAATAAAGGACAGATTTAAATGCATCTGATCCACACACTGCCTGTTCAGCTGGCCTCCTGAGGTCATTCAGCAGTAAGATTTCACTCCAGTTAATGAGAGCTAAACACAGCTCTTCTATATATGGCTACTGTACACTATGTCTTTTGGGAAAAGGAAGCTGTTCATATAAACCATGTGCATGTGTATTAGAGTACTTCAAACAAAGTGAGATAGCTAGCCTTTCTGGAGTTACTTGAAAAGCTGTCAAGACCCCCAGACAAAAGAATAACATTCATGTGTCTTTAATAACGACAAGGAAAATATCCTTGTCTCTGGATGCAAAGCATCAATCAGGTGAAAATGCTGAACTCAGATTTTTCTACAGCTTTAAGGAAATGACAGTTTTAATGAAAATTTACATTCATAAGCGGATTATAAAAGGACTAAATTCATTTGCTTACATATACCACTAGTACTGTTGTACTCAAATGACTTTTTTAGATTTAGATTTTTTTTTAGATACCGTTTACAGTACATACACTAGAACCCTGACAAGACTAAAATTCACAGAAATTGGTTTACAGAGACACCATGTACACTTCCTTTTACAAACATGCGTCTTCCTCAATTTCCTGAATAATGCATTTCACAAGACATGGTCACCATAGCTGCAAAAACAATAATAAAAACAATGACAGCAGTGCAGACAGGGCACAGAGAAGCATTCACAAAACAAAAAGAAAACAGTAAGCTACAGGCACAAGACTTAATCTTCATTATCTGGACTTGCAATGAGATCTCTGTAAGTTGCTTTGGATAAAAGGGTCTGCTAAAGTAATAAATGTAAATGCTGCCTGGTATGCAAGCCATAAAAACAGTTAAAGAGCAACTAGTCATTAGATAAGTTGTTGCAGCACGGATCACTACCAATGAGGTCACCAAAACTGTTGCATTGTGGGGGATTATGAAGACTGCATGCATAAACACTGGTTGCTTTAATAAGGCCCTGACCTCTGCACACAAATTCATCAACCACATTGTCAAACGAGAAGCAATGCTTAAACATCCAACCAAAACCCAAGGCAGACACAAACACTAGTCTATACTGCAATGATTACTGATTTACAATGTTACTGAAATGTTCACCTAGGTCTCTAGGTCACTAAAAAGGACCTATTATGAATATTTAGTTCCTTGCTACTGTGCCTTAAAACTCAAAATACCTTTTAATTATTTGAAATCACTACCCTGACAAACTTTCTGGTACTGGTACATCTGGTACTTTACCACAACCTTTTTCTTACGAAAAAAAAAATCTGTGAGCGATTACCTTCAGTTTTGTGTTCAATATTCATCAGGTCGTCTGTAAGGCGATTATGGGCAATCAGTGGGTATTCTGTCAAAAGCTAAGACTACAATTACTTTGACATGACTTGCCACATGTAAAGATCTCTGGTAAAAAAAAAAAGTGCTGCCGTTCCAGTACCCAGATGTTTAGACTTCGCCAAACCTTACAAGTTCAAGGCAAGTCATCTGACTTGTCAAAACTGCTTTTAATAACTTACGGTAGAGTGAGGTCTTACAGGAATCACAACTCTGAGGAAAGCACCCTACATTAAAAGACTGTTTTGCATGTACTGACATACATGGCTATGCACTGACATACTAGGCTTTGAGTAACAGGCAGCTTGCTTCAAGTATATTCACTATTCACTGTTAAGCACAACATATTTTGTTGTGCTGCCTCTTCATAAACCCAACCAAGCACAACAAACCACAATGACAAAGAATTCAAACTCTTAAATTGATTGAAACTGAGACAATATTTTAGTTACAATTAATTAATAACAGCTGCCATTACAAAAATACTTCCAGGGAAATGCAGACTAGCAAAGTAACTCACTATGACAAAAGTCTAGGATTGTGTCTCCCATTTTGGTTTCAGATCAAAACCAGACTACACTGGTGGTTGATGCTGAAAATAAGCCACTCCCATGTAGGATTTAGAACAAATTCTGATCCACCACTGTACCACCGTAGATAAAAAAACGGATCCAAAAACAGGCAATTCTAACTGGTAACAATCTTTATTGACATGGGTGAGTTGGTTGATGTCACAAAACCTTGAATTCATACCTTTCTCTAACACCTCTGATAAAGACCAAAACTACTATGTCAAAGCGGGTGCTGAATCAACATTTAAACAAGCCACAGGTGAACCAATAGACCACAGTTTAGGTAATACTTATTTTTAAGCAAAGACAATCATGAAAAGCCTAAGCTACGTTCCCAGAAACTAGCTGCCCACAATCCATTCCCAAGGGGAGGCTGGGAACTTACAATATGAAATCATTCTTTGAACTATGTGAAAGGCAGGATGAAATGGCACTGGACTTCACTTCACATACAGAAAACTCATTTTATACACAAAATGTACTTCTGGATCTATATGGATCTATACTGTGTACTTGTTCAGGCAGATTAGTCATGGCAGGAAATAATTAAAAGCACAAAACGTGACACCACCCTGTTTGCCAATACATCTGTAGAAATAGGACGATGACTACTGTGATTTATTAAATGATCCATAATTATTCACACACATCAGACGTGCTAACTATTACAAAACAAGACACTGAGCTATTAACAATAGTATGGAAATACGTGTGTACAAAGCAGATTAAAGGATTCGTGACATTTGTCCTCGGTGATAAAACTAGGTGACTGTTTTACTTTAACAGACTTCCTGGTCACAAAGGGGTGAATTTAAACTGATCAAACAGAAACAAATGGACAATGCGATAACTGGCTACAGTAAGTTTATCTAATGTCGGACCCTCCACAGGCCCTTTAAACAGATTCCAGGTCGCTACACGCCGGCTAGTAGCCTTAAAACAGCAAACCAACTGCTGTTTGTTGAGATAAGACATTTGGGGTTCGGCTTGGTTAAATAAAAGCCTAAGTGTAAGCTTTTACGCTCGCGAGCTCGAGCTCAGTGCGAACACCCGACCGTTAGCCAAACCGTCAAACTGGCCGTTTATAAGGCGAAATAAAACCACCACTGACCTTTCAAGTCATCCACGTAAAAGCATTTCATTCCAGGTACCAAATAAAGGAAAAAAACTCCGAATGTTGAATAAGAAGAATGCTACTTTGTGGAGTTGTTTTGCAGGGTTGAACTCGTACCGTTCAGCTTTCGCTCGCTCGCCCTGACTCACTGGGATCCGTCTTGCTCTCTTCTCACATATCAGTTCAAACTGAAATATCGCGAGATTTCCGCGACTCACCGCTAAACGTCTACCACAACATATCAACTTTAAGAAAACAATAATATCTTGCCTCAGATTCACACACAACAATAATGAAAACATCAGTCAATACTATGCTTTTCTTCTGTGCACAAAACTATTTGTTCACTTGACTTTGTATTTTTATGTCATTATTGTATCACATTCGAGACATGAATGTTTTCATTGTTCATGTATGTACTTATACATTAATGCTTTAAAAAATATTTCTGTGGGGGAATGTAGCAACATGTATTCTGCATGTTTTCAACATTCAGTAGTGTGGTTAATGTTAATTTAATCAGTCTGTCACATAACATCAGGTATTTCACAAAACTGTGATTAAAATTACACATACTGTTGACCTTTTCTGAGAAATTGGTTAATGAAGACAGGGCTAAAGGTTTTAAGGTCTTGGGAATACAAATTGTTGTGATACATTTTTGGGATTTAGTGAACTATTCCTGAAAATTATCTGGTTTAAAAGTTTCAGTCATTTCATGTAAAGCAGCAATAGCTAGTCCACATGACAAGAAGAAATTCCCTGATTGACATTCTTAAAACAAAGCATTTGTGGAATATGCCAGAAGACAACCAGCTATGTCTTATATCACATAAAAGAATACACAGAGGGAATCAACACACACACCTAGTTACTCACACACAAACAAAAACACTACTTAACAATCAGAGTACCATTTGCATTTCAGTGTTTGGTGCCTAAAAACCCTTGTACAAGTGCATGTTTTCTGTGACAGAGACTTTTTTTATTCTGATTTAAATGAGACTAGGGAACTAGCTTTACCTGCATGAATCAGTTTAATGCAATATACATCCCACCTACAGCTGCCAAAGAAACAGGTGGTGTCTGAAAAAGAAATGGCACACACCACAATGACAATATCAAGATTTACACATTTATTAAAAAAAATTAATCCAGCCTTTAGGTTTTTAAAAGAACTGAATTTGAAGGGTTAAATATGTTTATTTCTGTGGCATGTTATAAATGATAGCTATTAGGTTTTGGTGGAAAGGTGAAAAATAACTAAATATTTGTAATAACTTTGTAACTAATTCAAGATTATTCAAAATTAATTCACAATTTGTTTTAACATAAAAAATAAGTGACAAAAAAACTAAACCATTTTAGGATAATAGCAATATAGGTCATTAATGTCCAGTCTACATCCGTGGATGTTGGTTTCTGGTTTTGGGGAATTAAATCATCAAAGTCCATTTGGGCCACAATGAGATTTAGTATAAACATGAATCAATGGTAAATTATTTACATTGATCAATAGAGATATTCTGCTCTGTCTATTCTGAGTCTGCTTTGTCGTAAGTTTTTAAATGTATTGTAATAACAGACATTAATAATCAATATAAACAATATCAAGGGCAATAATTAACAACAATGATTTTGTTTTCATCTTGCACCCCTCTATAATAAGAATCTGTTTTTTATATTTATATTATCTGATATGCTGCTTTGTGCCACCTTAGTTTAAAAACAGTTCTGACGCTGCTTTGATTCTGTGTAAAACGAGGCATAAGCTCATAAGTTCTATTTGTCTTTTTTATAGTTTATATTTGTATTATTTATATACACTGTGGATTTAAATTATATTAATCTTGTACCAATATGCAGTTATTGTGTAAGTATACATCCCACATTTGAGCAGCATAAAGCAGTCTGTAAATAAACATAAATACCATTGTCTGTGAACCCATTTAACCCCTTCGGCCACCCCCTGCCTACCTCATGTATAAAACTTTGCCACTGTCCCCAGACAAATCATTTACTCATCAGTATTAATTAAAATAGAAATAAAAACTGAAATGTAGATCATACATTTTCTAAAAATTATATAATAAGAAATATAAATATGAATTTGGAAAGATTAAAAAATGAGAAAGAATATTTAGATTTATTCATTTAACAGATGCCTTTATACAAAGCGACTAATAAATGAGGGACATTATATATATCTTCAGAGGAGCTACAATAAGAACCACACAGCACTATGAAAGTATGCTGTGAAAGTATTTCTGTTCAAACTTGTAAAAGTAAAGCACAATATTTCAGTGTCATATTATGTAACTCAGCAGGCAAGCAAAAACTTGTCATTATCATAAGACTGTACAGGAAAGTCAGAAATATCAAGAAGCAGTTAACTAGCATACAGTGTATGTTAGTTTATACATTTGTATATCACCAAAACTTTACAAGCACAGCCCAAACCAGTATATGGGAAGTGTAGTGTCATACAATAAAAATAGGTCAAGACAGCATTCCACACATGGCAAGTAGTCCAGAACACCTACCAAACACATTCATCAAAATGAAAAAAAAAATACATTTAGAATGACAATTAAGCCTATTTATAGGATCATTAAGAGTTTTTAGGATCCTATTTCAAAGATCTTTGTTGTAATGACAATATATATAACGTAAATTTGCCAGATGCTTTATATTCAAAACAACTGAAATTGTATTTGAGGTAAACGTTAATCAGTATGTGCATTTCCCGGTACTAAAGTCCATGACCTTGGTGTTGCTAGTGCCATGTTCTACCAGCTGAGCTGCAGGAACATTTCTGATGCTGGTGGGCATTTCATGAAGCACCTGCTTAGACAACATGTTATGCTCACCTGGTTGGGAGGGGAAAGCAGCAGGTGATTGTAATGACTGGCTCTGACAAAGTTGTTAAGAATATGAGCACTCAGGTGTGAGCAGCCAGATGTGGCCAAGTACAGACAAATGTGGTCCATTAGTTTCAGTTTTATGGAAAAATACAAATATATATATATATAGTATGTATATATGATTGTAGTACTTTAGCATTTTAAAATATGTGCTAATTGTTTTATTTTTGCTCAGGCAAACATCAATGCATAACTTATTTTACAATGCTTTTGTTACATAAATTATACTTCATATCATAAGATTTATTGGAGAGGTAACTGAAATGATGATACTTGCTTGGCAGACATCACATACTTAGACTGAACAGGAGACCCCAGTCCAAAAGAATTTTAACAAGGTTATGGTATATGGTTTGAAATGAACAAGAAAGGGAAGTTTAAATACTTATGTCAATATTGGTAACTAAATAATTACTGGTAGTATCCGTAATATCACAATATTAAACCCAGACAGCTGTTTTTTTTTAAATATGACAAGCTCAATTTACCCAAAGCATTCAGATGCGTACTTAGAGTAGTTTGGACATATATGGGCAAAACCACTTATTATTTCCCCCTAAAATATAAATATGTATTTTCCTTGCATTATCCTAATGAACATGACAAGTTTTTAATTTAATGCACTTAATACAAATGTATCACCTAATGAGATAAAACCTCAGGATGGTCTTTGTTGTATACAAATAAGTACAATAGTGTAAAACAAACCACAGAAAGACTCACCAGCATAATCCCAGTGTGTCCAGTCACTCCCACAGAAGGTAAAGCCTTGAATGATTACTGTGTTGTGTCAGCAATACCCCAAAGCCTCAATTTCACAGTCTAGACTGTAAAACACTAGCAATATGCCTTCTTACCGCTGTAACTCAGATTGTCTCTCTGCACCTAAATGTTACTACACCTGTGAGGATTGGCACACAGGAGTGAAAAACATCCATGATCAATAGCAGATGGGTGATACGTTGTGCATTTTTCAGTTTTTGTCAGTCAAAAATTGAACTAAAAACAATTTATCAGATGAGTTTAACTGACTTAGCATTTGTCACTCAAAAAAGTTTTAAACATTCTAAATGACCGCATTACATTGCATCTTTAATACAATGCGTGCCATCCTTTGAATTTTTAATCAATTTGTAGGTGAAATGTCACAAACACAATGGAAGTTCAAGTTGTATACTGTGTAGCATACTGCAAGTTCAATCAGTATCAGCCCTTCACAAACAGCTCACATGCAGGAGATGCATGACGTGATTAACTGTTTTCAAAAGCTTCCCCTAAACGTGTAGCAAATACACGTTTACACGTGTATTAAATACACGCAAATACACAAGGTTTTCTACGATGTCTGAGCTGAGGTCATGTGAGCAAGTTTGGACCTTTTAATCTTTAGCTGCATGTTGAAAGAAAACACTGTTCAGTCTGGCTACTTGGCTACTCTTAATGCATTTACAGCACTAATTGCTGCCAAAGTCCATTTTACATCTTATCAGTGGAGTGTCAATGTCTGATCTTTTTCTAATACTTCCATCTTGTATAGTTTTGCATTAGGCTAAACAAAAGAAGGTTAGGGCTTATGTACAACCATTTATTCAGCACTAGCAGCAATCAATTTTGCTGATAGCATTAATGCAACAAAGCAGCATGCAGAAACAGTTGCAGCAATTACTTTTCTAGCAGGGCATTTGCTTCTCTATTACCTGAAAATAACCACTGCTGCTCACTGCCTTCCAAAGTACTGTTGAAAGAGATTCTGAAGATAAATAAGGACTCATTCACACATTTTAATGAACTTTTATTTTAGCAAGCGAATTTTCAATTAAAGACAAACTTCACATTGCTGGTTCAGTCACTTCTCTCCTTTTTTCCAGGAACATGACTTTGCCAGTATTTAAAAGCAATAAAACAAGGCAGGAATGCTTTAGGGCTGTTTTCCTTGTACTGTGGAACTTTTTTTTTTTTTAAATACACCAACAATTTTATTTTTCACTTTTTCCTTTTTTATTCCTTTTTTAAAATACCTTACTAGGCCTAGGACTTTCTTCTCTAGACCTGGCTCCTCTAGTTTCTTTTTTGTTTTAGATGTTTTGCGATGTTTTCTGTGTTTTCATTTTTTCAATGTTTACTGTTTCCTTCTGTGAAGTTTCAAAGTTGCACACCCCTATAAAATAGAAAGGTTATGAACTTGCAGTTTTCAAACAACATAAATATTTGATGTAAGCAGAGTGGAAGACAATGCAACCTTTCACACATGCAGCCTTTTCCAGAAATTTAATAATATTTTTATTTAGGTGTCACATGTGAACAGTGCCTGTTGTTCTGCAGTCAGTCATAGTGTATGACAAGTAACATTACCAAAAAATGTCCTATTTTGATGTGTTAAGAAAGCTGTAAGATTAATCATAAGAATGTGTAACATTATTGCACGCTGATGTAAAATGTCTGCTTTGATCCAATCACAAAATTTCTTACAATTGCTATACTGTCATTTAAAAAAAAATGATCTATGATCTGCTAACTAGGGGTGTAAATCAGACAACTCACAATATATAATACGATATCGATTCGTTCATCCAGCAATACGATATTTGCAGACACTTCAAAAACTTCAGAGATGCGATTACGATTTATTCAGGGTAATGCTGTATATTATATTGATTTTTCAATATGTAGATATTATGTGCTTAGTTTACACAACCAGTTACATTTTATTCTCACAAAACTCACAAATGCAACCAAAATATATAACATGAATGTTAAATTAAACTTACTGAAAACTGCAAATCTAGTATTCCAATGAGGACATTTACAACAAAAAATACACTTTTTTAAATAAAGAAAAATAAAAAAATGGGCACATGAAATCAATAAAGTTTATTATGACAAAGTCATCCAGTCTTATGTGCCAAAATGTGCAACAGTGTAAATTAATGAGGTACTGTAGTTGTAGGGAAAAAATTATGCATACATTTCTCACCAGGGTTGTCTAACTAGATCATCACATAGAATAACAGTATTATATACGAGTTGTAGCAAAAAGGAAAAAAAAATACAGAAACCCAGGAATATTTCTGCAAACAGGCTACATGTGTGAAAGGGGCTACCGATAACAACAGAAACCTTCATTACCTTGGCTTAGACACTTGGCACACCAGTAGGGTTGGTCACCGTTTTCTGAGCGGCTTCTTTAGCCTGGTGAGCTTGAAGTACAGCCACTGCCTCATCAACCTGTGGACACATGGCCATGTTCATCAAAATGTTTTACTTTGTTCAGTTTATAAACGCTACTGAGAATGTTTCACATGCACATCAAGCAAGCAATAAGTCTTACTTTGGAGCGCAAAGACTCTGGAGATTCCAACATGTGGAGAAGTTCAGAATTGTCAATTTCCAGAAGCATTCCAGTGATCTTACCAGCCAGACTGGGATGCATATTCTGGATTAGCGGGAAGAGACGCTCACCTAGGAGAGGAAGATGCAACGTTAACCTAATTTTGCAGCATGAAAAGCAGAGAATTTATAAATGAGCTCTTACCCAGCATCTGCTTCTGCTCCTGTGGAGGAGCGGCAGCGAGCATGGAGGCGGTCAATGGTTCCTGTCCTTGCACATGCACAGCAGGCTGAAAGCACAGAAAAGGATAAAATAACATGAATTCCAATCTTCTGATTATTCAGACTCGATGAGCTAATGTTAATTACACAGACTCTTTACCTGCTGCATTGTAACCTGAGGCTGTGTGCTCATGTGCTGTTGAGGGTTGCGGATGCTGGGTGCATATTTATACTGAGGCACGCCACGCACTGGGGGGACAGCTGCGGCAGTCGCTGCAGTCGCAGGCCGTGGACCCATAGTCTGTGCGGCTAGGACAGAAAGAGAGAGTGTTAGTATTGAGAATATAAATGGAGCAGATAAATGTGGCTTTGTGTCTTCTCAGGCAATACATTTAATATATCTTGAAGTATTGGCTCTAAACTGGCTTAAAAGGGATATTTCTTTTTCAGTCAGAGAAATCTGTTATTTCAAACTGACCAGTAAAATTTACAATGTTTAAGCCTAAAATAAGGCACATTTTTCACTAAATTAATTCTAAAATTGTTATTTTAGAATTAATACACAGCAGTTGGGCACATCATCTTGAGGTTGAAAGGACTCACCGACACGCTGAGTAGACATCATGCGGGGCACCTGGGAGGCAGGACGCATGGTGCTGAAGGTCTGAGGTCTGGGGGCAGAGGGGCGCATAGTGCCCGACATGTTCTGGAAGTCTGCATTGAAGGAATCATGGATAAATATTAACTATTTTGAATTACTACTTGGTTTTGCTTGAGACATTTAAGACTGGGTCAGAGATTTGATCATTGACTTACGTTGAGGCCGGACGCCCTGAGTGGTCCAGCGGGGGCTGGGTCTAAGCTGGGCAAGCTGACTGGTAGGGTAATACGCTGCTCTGTTCTGGGCCTGTGATGTAAAAACACTGTCAGTACAGCATACAGAAAACATGTCACTAACTGAAACAATGGCACCCATTGTTGTTTACTTGTGGAATAGCAGCCATGAAATATCCTGATGGAGGGGCAGGCTGGTAGGGGTTGATGACAGGGTTTGGCACAGCACGGACACTGGCCATCCTCTGCATGTACTGGTTGGTAAGATGGGCCTGTCGCTCCTCCTTACGCTGAGCCAGAGCCACATACAACGGTTTAGTAGCCACAATGCGGCCGTTCATCTCTGTCACTGCTTTAGTGGCTTCCTCAGGAGAAGAGAAACAGACGAAGCCAAAGCCTTTACTGCGCCCACCATCCATCATGACCTGAAACAGAAAATAGAGAGAGATAGAGAATAGAGACAGAGAGAGATGTCAACAGTTCGTCTGTAAAAATCTGGTTAGGGAAACACATCTCAAGTCAAATGAAACATGAAAATGAGAGTTTACAATGACGAGTCCTCTTCTGGAACACTGTCTGTGCCCACAGCTGAAGATACTTTTTGTCTAGGGGCTAAAGGTCATTACTATTTAGGTGAATTACTGCATAAACTATTGGCAATACTCTAGAAAGGGTCCATGGCCTACAACAGGAATCTAAAACAACACTTATTTGTCTGCACGGCATAACTGACCACAGACAAAATGAAAAATCTATTCAGAGGTAAAGCTATTATAAGCTATTAAGTTGTAATAAAGTTGTATTATAAATGTATATAAATATTGTGCTTAACGAAGGCTGACACACACTCATACCTTGGCACTAGTGATCGTACCGAAGGGAGAGAATTCTTTACGAAGACGCTCATCATCTATGCCATCATCCAGGTTCTTTACATACAGATTGACACCCTGCAAAGACAATAAATAAATCATCATAACACATGTATCAACTTGGACAGCTCCTTTTCATTTGCTATAAACAAAAATAAAACCAGTATGTTACACAGTCTCCATGCCTAAGGTTTTCATGTGTTTGTGTGTAAGTGTGTGTGCCTGACCTGCTGACAACAATTATATTATACAATTCACAGAACCTTTCAAAAGTGCAAAAGATTTGTGACCCTAATCAGGTCTATCGTGTGCCATAAAGGAGGGGCAGTTGTGGCCTAATGGTTAGTGAGTTGGGCTTGTAATCAGAAGGTTGCTGATTCAATTCCAGCGCTGGCGGGCAGCAACTGAAGTGCCCTTGAGCAAGGCACCCAACCCCTGATTGCTCCCCAGGCACAGCAGTGTGCTGCCCACTGCTCCAGGTGTGTGCGTGTTCATGACTGAACCCAGTGTTAGGTTAAATCCAGGTCAAATTTTGGGTAGGGGTTACCATATCTTACAAATATGTCATTTTCACTGAAGGAAGCACCATGTTTTCTACAAACAATTTTGCATAGTCCTTTCTATTCCCAGTATCTGCTATGGAGGAATGCAAAATCCATGGACTACTAAATTGCTGCTATTTCAGGCAGTGCTGAATTTGACTGAGCTGCAGAAGTCAGAAGGGTTCAACCTCACTGACCTGGTATCGTGTCATGCGGTCCTGCTTCATCTGTTCAAATTTGCGCTTGAGCTCAGTTTGCCGCTCTACTTTTTTTTGTGCGCGACCCACATAGATGAGCTTTCCATTTAGCTCTTTCCCATTCATCTCATCCACAGCCTGATGGGACGAGAGCAGGAGGACAGGAAAGTCACCATGAACAGTTGTTTGACACCAGTACATTACTTGGATACAAAAAATAATATATTTTTGGAATTCAGACTGACCCTTTGGGCATCTTCATGTCTCTCAAAACTGACAAAGCCAAAGCCTCTAGATTTTCCATTTTCATCAGTCATGACACGGATGCTCATAGCGGTACCTTATAATGCAATAAAATTCCATGACATGTACAAACCTGAATAATAGCAAAATAATAAAGACAACTTAAACAAGTACAGAAACAACTCACCATATTTGCTGAAGATATCCTTGAGTTTGTCATCATCCATGTCTTCCCCAAAGTTCTTAATATAAACATTGGTGAACTCTTTGGCTCTTGCACCAAGCTCAGCCTCCCTCTCTTTGCGAGATTTGAAACGCCCTACAAACCTGACAGCAATGAACATTCAATAAGATAATCTAGTGGACCCCAACAGAGTTAAAGTGATATGCTGAGTATTCTTGGTAAATACTAAGTATACTAAGGCTACAAAAGAGAAACCCATCAAATGTCACATGGAAGTAAAAATTAGCTTAGGCAAATAAAAATTGGAAGCATAAGAACTGTAAAATCATATGGTTTAAGTGAACATTTAAGACAGACAGTCTGACCCTTGCTTACATAAACAACAAAGTGAAAAGACATATACTGTCCACTAAAGAATACTTCTGTTGTGTCTTCTGCCAGTGTTAACCTTAGTGTAAGTTTTTCACAGATCTACCTACAGTATCTGAAGATTAAGGTGCCAAAACAGGCATTAGGCATCACAAAAAATTGAGGAATGACAATGGGTCCTTAAATGTGCTGTTTGTCTATGTAATTGCGCACTGCATTGTCTGTAGCAGGCACCATGTTTTAATGATATTAGTACACATAGACAATACACAGAGGAAAAACAATGAACAATCAAATGCAAAATTCTATATAGAGGACAGCTCAACAGGGAAGCAAAGACCAAAAGAAATCAACAGGCTGAATCCGTACAAACATAAAGAGTTTACTTACAGCCTTATCTGTGTTTCTAACACCTGAATGTTGTCTTACACTGTATTTATACTACAGTTACACAGGACTTTTGTGTTCTGCTAGGTTTTTATTTATCCTTTTCCATTTAACTTCTTTACTTATTGCCCCCATTCATAACATTTGAGGGTCACATCGCTGCTTTACATCGTTCACCTGTTGCAGGCTATTTATATTACAGTAACAATTAACTTTTAGAATTAGTGGGTTTTCTTGTTATTGAACTTTTGATACATGAAGAGATGATGTACTTTTTGTCATTTATTATGGTAACGGGTGGTATGCCACATGAATAACACTGATAATGCAGGATATGTTATTTATAAATAGGTAACATTTTATGCCATGTTATACGGTTATAATCCATAATCCACTTGAGATACATTTTTCATGCAGGTCGTAAGTTCACTGAAGGCAGTTAATTACAAAGCAAGCATTCACTATTTTAAAGCGTTTTTATATTACACAGTACACATCGCAGCTGCTGTGTCCTAAAATCCCAACATGCATTGCGTTGCTGACATCACATTCCTATTCTCTACACAATTAACAAACAGCTTTAGGTCACTTTCAGGTCTTAAGGTCAGCTTTAGGTCAACCCTAACCATTTCAAACAATTCAAGCCTAAATCCAGTCTACCCACACCATGAGTTAGTTAGCAATTACCCTTCTACACATTATCACAAAAAACACACTTACACTTTTCTGTCATTCAGCAACATGCCGTTCATTTTTTCGATGGCCCTTTCAGCAGCCTCCTGGGTCTCAAAGTGCACAAAGCCATACCCCTTTGAGCCATTTTCATCACAAACAACCTTGAGAAAGGATTTTAGGAAGAAAAGCATGATGTCATGCACCCACTGACCAGTTCAAAGCACTTGTAAATATCTTACCTTAACTATTAGCATTCCATTCACAGCAAACTCTCAAAAAGACATCAGCCCCTTACCTTGCAAGACAGGATGTTGCCGAATGCAGAGAAGGTGTCATAAAGGGCCTTGTTGTCAATAGACTTATCGAGATTCTTGATGAAGATGTTGCCAACACCACTCTTCCTCAGAGAGGGATCACGCTGAGACCACATGATGCGGACAGGTCTACCCTTGATGACATCAAAGTTCATAGTGTCTAAAGCCCTTTCAGCTGTAAATTAAAGCAAGTATCTTTGAAACAACTAAAGCTTAACAGAAGCTTATATGCCATGAGATTTTCAGAATTATTGAAATATAGAAATATATTGGTCATGCTTTTATACCATTTATTATCTAAACATGGTGGCATACACTTTCAGGTGCATTCATTCCCTGAGCCAGTTCGGATATATATCTAAATTTGTTATGCAACCATGATTTGAAAATTATATAACACTATAATTTGAAGAGGATAAGGTCAAACATTTGAAACATCTTTTTTGCAAGGTTATATTTAAACTGTATATGTCTGACCTAGTTTTGACTGGTTGCACGTGACCAATATTCTCAGCAGAAAATATTAAATTTAATGAAAATATCATATATTGTTGAGCTGATTAAAGAAACTAGGATTTTTTGCCTTCTTGTGGGCATGTACGTTTCTCTGTTCCTGATAAAGCAATAAACAATTTGCTACAAATGCGAAAATCATGATACAGCAAATCTACAGCCATATTAAATGTACTCGACGTACATCCATGACAGCTTTTAATGTGTTGATGGCATTTATCTTAACAGCACACTCTCTGCTCCACCCTCCACGTAACACACATGCAAGTCACATCTGTCATGCAAAACCATGCAACCAAATAAAACCCTCACAATCAATCGAGCAGCTAATACACTTTAACCAAAAGCCCACCTAAACCAATACTCAGTCAATCATCCGTTTAAAAAAAATCGTATCTGACACGTCCACACTATCTGGATTTAAACGACTCAACTGAATCGCTACACGATTGTCATCGCTGTCAAATACTTTATTTACACCACACTCACCGTCTGCAGGCTGCTGAAAGTTGACATAAGCATAACCGAGCGATCTGCGGGTGATCATGTCCCTGCACACCCGGATAGAGAGGATGGCACCGGCCGGGCTGAACTTCTCATACAGCATGGCTTCAGTCACGTCCTGATGCAGGTCTCCCACATACAGCGAGGCCATGGGGTAACTAGGAGCGCTGGGGTTCATTTTCTAGTCGATGTCAATGTACAGTAGCGGAGGATTTCACTCGTATCGCGGCGCTGGCGCGTGAGCTTTACTACGTCAGAAGACAGTTAGCTGTCAGGCTAAATTCAACAAGCCAATTTTTAAATATTTAAAAATCTTTTAAAAAAAATTATCACTGGGCCATAATAAAGCGTTTAGCGCTTCGTTTAATATGATAAGTGTCGAGGGTAGCAAAATTAAATTGAAACGCGAATAATTTCAGAAACCGACGAATCAAGCAAACCGCTAGGCCTTTGCGAACTGACGTCCCTTCAAACTGTCGTTATTTCTTCTGGTTTGTTGCGATGTTTAAGGCCTCCAGCTCCCGCTTCACCTCTACTTATTTATTAAAAGAAAAAATGATTTTTTGGAGTTTTTGGAAGTTTTTAATTTTTTTTGTTCTTTTTATTTTTTATATAATGTGTGCCGAGGCAAGCTCCGGAGCACACACGCACTCACACAGCACTAACAGCTGGGGGTTTCGGGATGAAAGGGGCGGGCAGAACGGTCATTTATATATATACCGGCCGTTACGTCATCTACCGTGCACGCACACGTCATTGTGCACGCGCAAAAGAGGCACGCATCTTTGTCCAATCAGATTTTACAGCGATACCTCGTTACTGTTTTTCACACTTACCTCAATTAGATTTTCTTTTTTTCCGCGACGTATTTTGTTAAAATTATGTTAATTTCAGTATAGTTAACAAAATAGTTGAGCAATTGATCTAATATATAGGTAGTTTTGTAGGCCAGCCTGGAAGTTCGCACTGCATGGATATCCTATGGGTTCCTTTAATAAATACGGATTTGTCAACGGAAATGTGACAAATGTGATCAAACCGAAACTAAAACATGTAATAACAAATGTGATGCATATGAAGGAGCTTCAAGATCTCCTTGAATAAATTATTTGTCTCTCCACGTCTTGTTAGGAAATGGACGAAAACAGTGATTAATTATTTTAGCATAATTTATTTAAGCAATGAAAAGAAGACTAAGCAATAGAATGTAAAATAAAGGGTTTTAAACCGTGTTGTTTTCCTGTTTTTCAGTAGCTCGACTTCACGTCATCGCCACCAAACATCCGACATGTTCCCTGTGGGTGGATCTTTATTTACATTATTTTAAGGATTGTGTCCACTTTAAATTATTTTACAGATCTGTGATGATGACATTTAACATCCCTGACAACGTCTGTAGTGCTTTAAAAAGTTTGTGCTGAAAGTGAGCTTGTGTTAACCAAAACCTTTATTTTAAACATTTAACCAAAATCCCATTTAAAAAATCTATTGACTTTGGGACGAGAGAATTGGAAGTGCTAAAATGGAAATTTTTTCAGGGTTTTGTCTACAAAAGTACGTCATCCTTACAGATCCCTGTAGAGAATGTGAAGCTGATGTCACCCTGTGTTGAATTCTGGGTGAATTGTTTCTACACCATATTCCAGCATATACCACGCTGCCTTTGAGCTAGTGAGTTTAGGGCAGTGTTTTGATTTTATGTAATGAAAATTGTCACTACTGTAGGTCATTTCCTGCTACATTGAGAATAGTTGCAGTAACTTGTATCATTGTTCAAACAGAAAACTGGACAATTTAATATCACTGTAATCGCATTGCTAAGTGTTTCTAAACATTTTGTGATTTGTTTGGTTTGATAATTAACATTATCTTTGCATGTATGACTGTCACTCGGCTTCTGAATTAGCAGAACTACAAAACTATTTGTTAAAATAATCCATATGATGCCTAAAGCAGTAGTGAGTGCCAACGTGACAGTGTTTTCATGATATAAGACACATTGTCAACAGAATTCTACAGACATTCAACAGAAAATATAGTAAAAACATAAAATTATCATGCAATGCAATAAAATAGCCTATCTTCCCTTCAAACAATACCATGAAAATGTATAGATTTAATTTTAAGGCAAAAATAAAACAAATGGTAAGTGGGTATCTGTATTAATTTTGGTATCAGCAATAGAGGACAATCCTCCAAAGATGGCGGCAAGACATGCAACATGGTGTAACAGAGGTTCACATTCTCTATACCACCAATATGTCCCAATTGATAGTATTACTGTTTACTTTATGACTGAACAAGCTGAGGGTGAATGATGAAATTTCCAGTTTATCAATAAATGACACCACTTCAATTTTATAAAGTCATTAGACTAATTGCTTTGATCAAATAGGGCATAAATGGTCTTTGATCAACACAAATGTACTTTGTTCACTTTCACAATTTGTGAGTTTATCTCTTACATATACATATTTACATATACATGTTCTCCTGTAGCTCAGTGGTGGAGCATTGCGTTAGCAGCGCAAGAGGTTGTGGGTTCGATTCCCAGGGAGTACATGTACTAAGAAAATGTATAACTTGAATGCACTGTAAGTCGCTTTGGATAAAAGCGTCTGCCAAATGCGTAAATGTAAATTCAGTACCATTCACTACTGTTGAACTCAACCCTACTAAACAACATGCAGATTACTGAATGTGGCATGACACTTTGTAATAATACCTGTTATACATTAGCTAATCACCAATAGGGGGAGTCACAGACCTTGCAAAAACAAGACACTCAAGTCACGTTTACTGTGAAATATATGCACATAGACCTAGTTCTAACTCAAAGCAAATTGGGCATTACCCATTAAAATATATTCAAACCTTCCACTTTAAGACATTCACTGTAATGTCACGTTTTTTTTTTATTTTGTTTTGTTCATCCTCCTTAGGATCAGGTCAGAGTAACTAAATTGTTTGGAAAAAAATAAGAATGTTCTGAAGATTTTATCTGAAAATTATCAGATTTATCAAAATTACTTAATCTCTTTCTTAAGAAAGCCTGTCCATGAGGTAATAATAACTATAAAAAAATAAATGCATACATAGGCTAACATTTACCTTGTGATGTTATGTAAACATGTCATATGTTAGTTTAACTGTTAGTAACTTTTTAACTGTCACATATTCTAGGACAGTTGATTTGCTTATTGTTTTTCCAATGTTTTGTAGGTTTGACCCAGAATAAAAGCAAAGTCTCAATTTTTTTATAACGGTGAATGATAAACATAGGTTTAGAGAAACAGGAATAGGAAAACATTACCCACAGGAATAGGTCAAGTAGGCTAGTTATACTTGATCACCATTTTATCCATATGCGGTCATTATTAAACTAATCTTTGGGAAGTAAACAGTCAAAAATGAGTGAGGTTCTTAAGTGAGGTTCTTTTTTTCCAGAATTTGATTCCTTGCATTTTTTTAAGAATCTTAAGAAATAAAGAACTTAAGATTCCAGAAGTTTTTCCGGAATGCAAAAGGTTTTGTGAATCTGTGTACTGGGGTCTTAAAGTTAGGGCTTTGGTCTGGATCTAGGTCTTTGAGGTTTATGTGTTGGTCTGGATCTGGGCCTTAGAGGCTCTTGTGTTGGTCTGAATCTGAGTCTTGAAGCGTTTGGTATTGAGTCCAACTCTGCATGAAAGAGACCTACTGCTCAGCATGTCCAGGCAACTGCAGTACCAGTACTGATCTAAAAACATGCACAATATGCTCACATTTAATTAAATGTATTTACTGAATGCAGCATTTCATCCATCCATCCATTATTCTCTACCCTGCTTATCCCTGTTGGGGCTGCGGAGAGATCTTGGGCCAAAGCAGGTAAACAGGTAAACACCCTGGACATGTGGCATGTACAGCATTTCATGATTTAATTATTTCAGGATGTATTTAAATTTTGTCCATTATATCTCTTCCTATTCACCTAACTTACCTTTGCAATTTTATATTCTTTTAAATATTGTAAGCTACTTCTGTTTTCTGGAACACTGATTTCAGGTTACAAAGTTCCTGATGACGCTTATATCAAAGTCGCCTTCTGAAGTAATAAACCACATGTATTGTCTCCTGTTGTGATTTATCATTACTCAGGAAAGTTTCTGTCTCCCATTACTTCCTGTGGATTATTCATCCGCTCCCCAAAGAAGTACTGCTGTTGTTCTATATAGTCTAGCCATCTCCATGGCAACACGGGTCCATCCCATAGCTGTAGCCTGAGGCTCTCCATTGACACACCCATACTAAGTGGTGCATTTTCAGAGAGCTTTCCAGACATGCAGGAATACAAAGGTGTTCTTAAGGTCTTCAAAATAGAAAGCCGTTTGATTTACTGTGTATTAACAACAAACGTGACATTCTTACTGTAATGTTAAAAAATGTATTTTGTTAAATTAGACATTTGTTATGCTTAAATATATTCCACACACACACATTTCTCTCTCTCTCTCTGTGTATATATAGTATGCATATATACTGTATGTATGTATGTATGTATATATATATATATATATATATATATATATATGTATATGTGTATATGTATATGTACAGAGGAATATACAGAAATCCAAGAGACACTTTTAGTGTATTAGTGGATTAGTATTTTGAGTGTTTGAGTGTGAGGGTTTGTCCAATGTGCAGGCCTAGTTTAAAATTCTGATATTTTCAGGTGAGCAATATGTTTTATACCATATGGAACCCTGTTATTAGCAGGGGATTTGAATAATATATCTACAATGGAATTATACAATGAACAAACAAATCACATCACTTGTGATGCGTTTCGAAAGTCACCTTTCCTTGGTCCAGGAAAACTGGTGCATGACTCAAAGGCCTTTACAAACTCAAGTGATTGTAGCTTCCACTGAGATTATATGACCCAATTCCTTCTCTGCATGTTAAACAGTTCTTAGAAACAACCAGTTGACCACAATCACCACTACAAAGCAAAAGAGAGGTTTTCTATTTAATGTCTATTTCTGTGTCCTGCATTAGATTAAATTAAGGAATAGTTGATCCCCAAAGGAGATTTCAGTCATCTTTGACCAGCGTTTCATCTGAAATTCTCATGTTTTTGTCTTTCAAACACAAAAGGGGTTATTATCACAATGTCCAGGTGGCTTTTCTGACAAAGAATTTACCAGATATTACTACAATTATGCATTGCATGTGTAAAAGTGGCTACTGTGTAAAACATGGCAAACCTATTCTAGTTTAGAAATTTCTACAGCCCTGTCCCAACTCATGGTATCAACAAGAGCCAGCAACACATTTTGTCCAACATCGCTTTTGTGGTTCACTGAAGAAACAAAACTATAGGTTTGGAATGATTTACTCGGGGTAGTGCGTTTTCCTTCCTAACCTTAATTTGGGTCACCATAACTAAGGCTATTTTTTCCAACCAACACTAACCTACATCATGGAGTAAGCTCTTTCTGAATCCAAACCACAAGCCTTTCAAAAAGTACATCAAGACACCAACTAGATGCAGTACAAAAAGAACATGAGATCATGTGTTTTTCAAATCTTTTTTTAATTCCACTAACATGAAATCTAAATCCCTCTGCCCACCCTTGGTTACAAATAGCAATAATGCTGAGTGTTCAGTATGAAAATTCCAAAGACGTTCGCTAGGCAGCCCAATCAGTCAACTCCAGTCACCTTGATTAACTAAAGCCACATGCAGTTTAGGCAAGTATCAAAAGAGTAAACAAAAACTAAAAACAGATTTAGCTAGTAGTTCAAATAAAAACAAAACAAAAAGTCCTAATAGAAAACAGTATTAAACAGATAAGCACATGAAAAGCATTACTTGCTGCTCTCATAGCAAGACTTGTATATCAAAGTTACAGTATAAATCATGTGTCAAGTCCTTTTAATCATAGGTCTGTGGTTGACAATAAGAGATTGTACGTTATTCACCAATGAAAAACACTTGACAACTGAAGGTAGAATGTCTTCCACAAGTCAAATCCATCGCAATTATACTGTCGTACGAATTGATTTCCCATTATTCTTTAGGAAAATTAAGAATTCAGTCTAAGCCACAGGAAACCCAATCACAAAATGCTCCCCTAGCAAACTCAGAAAAGGTTGCATTCTCTCTCACACAAGTATGCACTTACAAAGTTCAATGTTGTCCTGTTGGCTTAATGGTGACTCGCATATGGAATGCAAAAGCATCCAGTGCCCACATGCATGAGCACACAAAGCCAACAAACTACAATATGTTCTCCACCAAATTAACACATTGTATAGACAAACAGCTGCTGTTTGCGCCCTCCCCTCTCCCAAACAAACACACATACACAGTTATTAAACAGTCTTTCCTTCACACTCTCATATCCAAACACACACATTAATGACGGGCTGGTGAGTATGAAGCTGGAACTTTAGAAGCATCAGCATCGTCTCTTGCTGTGCTGACTGAAAAGGTTTATAGTTGAGTTTGCTTTAGTTTTCCTGTCCCTCCTCTGTGTCCTCGGCCTGATTGTCAGAGGTCCACAGCTGAAAAACACACAGGGAAAGATTGACGTATTAAACCATTGACACTCATTTCAGACCTTTGAAACATGGAAAAGTTAACATAATATGTAAGGTTCACCTGGTATATACACCCAATAATGTTTTATGGTGTTGTGTTGTTTGGTGTCTTGTTTATAAATGTTGTTAACTGTTGCTGAAATCTTTAACACTTGTTTCATGTAAATCTTCAGTAAAACATTCTTTCAATGGACCTTGAACTTTGCATTTGTTTGGTGTGGGGATTATTTTTTATTGTTTATAAATGACAATTACTTTGTATCTAGTGAGTGGTTCTGAGTTAAATAGTCATCATCGTTCAAAGGGTTAAAACAAAGTTGATCAGAGTAAAAACAAGCTGTTGGTAAGTGGTTATTGTCCCAGACAGCCCCCATTATTGCATCCCTATATAAAAAATTATTATGTCAGTACTATGTAAATGCAATATTTTTAGGAAAACCATGAAAAACTTACTGTCAGATTGTCTCTAAGTAGCTGCATGATCAGTGTGCTGTCTTTGTATGAGTCTTCAGTTAACTGGTCTAACTCAGCAATGGCATCATCAAAAGCCTAAATAAAAAGATAAACAGATAAATACATAACACTTTATTTGATGTCAAAACAAAAGCTCAAGGGACATTATTCTATCTACTGCCTGCATGAACAATCTTTGTGCATGTTCTAACTTTTTTGGCCAGTTCGCAGGCCTGCTCAGGTGAGTTGAGGATCTCGTAGTAGAAGACAGAGAAGTTTAGAGCCAGGCCCAGGCGGATGGGATGAGTGGGCTGCATGTTATCTTTACTGATGTCAAAGGCAGCCTGGTAGCCTTCTTGAGACTTCTGGATGATATCTGCACACAACACAAATAAGAAATCACTATTAGACTGATATATACTACACATAAGTATTCAAATTTGGTGTCTAACTTGTTCCACACTATTTATGCTCCCTTTTATATTTAGAAGACTTACAGCTATCTGAATTTTTATTATATATATATATATATATATATGCAGATTTTTTCCCCACATTTTAAAATAACAAACTTATCAAAACTAAAATAACACTAATGTAACTATGGAATTATATTTCCGAAAATAAAATAACTTCAACTTAATTAATGTTCAATACTCTATCATCCTCAATGTAGTCACCCTTTGCCTAGAATTAGCAAAAATGTTTTCTAGGCATTTTATCACCTAGTTTCCTGGCACATCACCCTAAGATGTATATACGTTTTGTTATACATGTTATATTTTGTATTTGGGATCATGTAATTTGTAAATGACAGATCAAATGTTCAAAGTATTTTATTTCCCTAAAAGTAGAGTACCTCATTAATTTGCACTATTGCACATTTTGGCACAAAAGATTGGATTATGACTTTATTGTCATCATAAGATGTATTGATTTCATGTGCCCATTATTTGTTTTTCTTCATATAAAACCATAAGTGTATTTTTTTGTTGTGAATGTCCTAATTAGGATATTTTTTTCAAAGAATTAAACATTTGTTACATATTTTGGTTGCATTTGTGAGTTTTGTGAGAATAAAAATGTAACTGGTTGTGTAAACTAGGCACATAATGTCTACATATAAAAAAACCATCAATATACCTCTGAATGAATCAAATTGATTTTTGTATGCATCTTATGCTGGAATCACTGTTATTTAATAAAATAGATATACTGCCTATTCCTGCTATTACATTGTCTTTTACAAATGCGAATGGTCTCCATTTAAAGAAACAATTTACGAGCCTTTTGTATTTCAATGCAGAAATTCTTTTTACTGAAATGATGTCTTGCTGACTCATGAGGGACATTGCTTCATCTTGGCACAATGCAAGGCTGTTTGTATGTCTTTCTGAGATGCATTTAGAGCCTGTGGTTTCCTGTAGTGACTGGTGTTCAAAAAAGAAACGCATAAATGCATAGAAGACGACAGCTTTGCAGTGATAAGAACTAGTCAATGTGCATTGGAGGACTGCTGAACAGTGTCCAAGGCAGAGCATAACCCCCCTGCTGGAGCTTCTGCATACTGCCGACACTCAGCTGGACAGCATGTTCGGTAAACGCTGTTGCCATGGCGATGATTGGGTGGCTCATCACACTGACAGTAGTAGATCAGCAGCTGCTGAAGCACAGTAAGACATAAGCAACGGTTCTGTGCAGATCTATAAAGAACCTAACATTTTACCATAAAACTACACAAACACAACTGATCCAGGATCTGCTGCAAGGATCTCCACCTGTCATATCTCTTATACCATTTGCTCCTGTGCTGCCATAGAAACACACCAGGCTCTTAAAAATTCATCAAACCCAGCAGGAAGCAGAAGAAAGCTTAATAACATCATGCATCTACTGGAAAGAGATTTTTCCAAGGCTGGCAAAAAAAACATGTGGAGAGAAAACACTCATTAGTCTTAATGAAATGAAAGATGATGTCCTGTAACAGTACAAGAGCCTGAAGAACATGCTGCAATTTGTCCTGCACTGACATTCAGGAGCTAAATCTGTTGCAAAAACTTGTATTGTACAGCTTGTGAATTGCACAGAAAAAAAATATTGTATGTAGTCAACCTAACTTTATATTGTGGTTTCCTTTTTCTATTATTTTTACATGCACACTTAAATGTTTACTTGTCTAAACAGGGAAATTTCATAGACTTCTATTATTTTTACATACAGCTAATTATAAATCCTTATGGAACCTTAAATTAATCTGCAAGCTGCTTGTGTCTCAAGAGCTTCATGAACTAGGACACAAGGCCTTCAGATATAAACCTCCAACTCCCATTTCATCTCTAGATATAATTAATAAAACATATGAATCTGAGGCACTTATAACATGACTTTTAACACTATTAAGAAGTGTTAATGGATTGACCCTACAAAACAATCAAGCAAGTTCCAAACACATTCTCACTGTCTACTGTATACACAAATAACGACTTTTTAAGACAACATCCTAACCTAAATTAAAAGAACATGACTAACTGAATTGAAAAGCTGTCCTTGGCAGAAATTTTGATAACATTCACTCAGGCCTGGCACACAAACATTTCCTCCACTGAAAGTTTCTTGTGAAGTTCCGGCCTGCTGAAGCAATTTTGTCTTCTAAATCTCCAGGCGAGATTTTTTTCAGATTTTTTAGAATAGTACAGAATATTTACATGAATATCACAGCACAAACTAAAAAACTAGTGCAACCCATTTCAATTCTATAGAGAATTTCTACAACAATTTATCATAATGCTTTTTAGCAACTATGATATTTGAATAGAAATGCTGCAGATTCATATTAAATAATCTATTAGGAGAAAGTCTCTTTCTTTTACAAATGTGCCTCCGATATTAATAAAAAACAAGCCTTGTTTACCTTCAGACATTCTAAGGAAAGTCATTAGAAGACCAGGGAAAACAGAACACTATCTTAAGAAACGTATGAAACAAACAACTTCATTCAAGGTACAGTGCCAATTCAATAGTGATCTGCTTAGTGGTACAACCTTAATATTTTAACTATTCTTTCATAAATAATGAATTTGATTTTTCTTTATTGTTAATTATAAATGTATTGCAATTATGTACTTTACTTTAAAACTTTACATAAGTGGAAGCTACCAACTATGACCATTTAAGACCAAGAAAAACATCAAGTTAAAATGAAAATGCTTTTTAAGCTTCTAAGGTAGATGACAAGTGTTTGGAAAAGATTTGGTACATTAGTTCTAATACATTCAAGTGATTAAAACAGCCGCCTCAATAAACCAACAGTTATGCTTATGGTTGTGTAACATAATAGTCATATGGACTGTAAGTATAGTAAGTGTGGACAAGATTCTGGAACATGAATCAATAAGATACTTTGTAAAACATTCAATCAATAATCAGTCATTAAGGGTGTGGAAACACAAGTCAAGACTGGTTCTAGTGCCACCTATCAGATCAAAAAAAATCTGTGTCTGTGAGAGAGAGAGAGAGAGAGACAGAGAGAGAAAGAGGTGTGGCTACACAGACAGCTAAAGGACATACTGTACCATCAAGATGACTCATACTCAGAGACACTATGTTGGAGATCACAATTAGGTCATGTGCTTAATCATAAATAACATGAAATCATTACCTTATTCCTGCAATTGTAAAACTGACAATCTTTTACAACATATGGTTAACTATCTTAAGACTTTTGCTTCTCACATCAAATGAAAGAGATTTAGACAAGCTGGCTTGTGTAATATTTCACATCGGAGCTTTTCAGATACTCACTGGATTTTTCATCTCCCGTGGCGACCTCTGCCAGGTAGCGGTAATAGTCTCCCTTCATCTTCAGGTAGAACACCTGGCTCTCTGCCGGAGAAGTACTGCGGATCAGATACTTGTCCAGAAGATGCTGTGGATGAGACACACATACGCACGTGACCCACAAAGCTGAAGTTCACGGACAGCAAACAGGTTTATAACAGGGGTGACTCTAGTAAAACATCCTGCTCTGCTGAACACAGATGACGTAACTGAGACTGAACTATGTATCATGGGCAAAAGACATGACAACAGATGTCACAGATCCAACAAAAGTAAAAAAGCAAAGCTACAATTACAGACCATGAGACACTTGTAAAACACATCAAAGGAAAACAGTAATTGTAATTGTAATCAACGGGACAGTAACAGTCCAATAGAATGTAATAGTAATAGTCCTACAGGACTGAATTCACACACAGCTTGTTGTTTAACTCATAGACATATTGGTCTACAAGCTCTATTATTGCTTGGTTTAGAGCATTAGTGTCTGTACCAATTTCTAGGGGAAAAATAAGTGAATGTATTGTAGTATTTTTACAGAGACAAGAGCACAAAACTTGCTTTTTTTCTACAATTAATGAGGCAAGGGCTCAGAGTCCAAGGACACAGAGGAGGAGAAAAAAGGAAAAAATAAAGCATAGTTGTGTGAATATAAGTGCACAGGCCTGTAACAAGAAATGAATGCTTAGGACAGCTCTTGCAGTTAGAGGGCCTGTCCTATTCAGTCGGTTAACACAGAAAGTAAATATTCCACACTTTCAACTGAAACCACCCATTCATATGCATGTACCAGACACTAGAATCAGCATTAAAGAGGAATCTTCTGCTGCCTTTGTTCTTTTTTTTCTTTTAAGCAGAGCTTAAGTAGTGTTTAGCATTCTCAGCAGAAACACCCATATTTGACTTGACTCAGATCACTGTACATAATCTAATCAATTATAGAGCTGGTTACGTTCAGCGGAAACAAAAACAAAGTTGCTTAGGTGACGTAAGAGGAAATTCCAGCTGGGTTCTACTTTGTGGGAGGTAACTTCAACCCATTACCCTCCTAATGTCTAAATGAAACATTACAGCGACAGCAATGGGAAGAATGCCACTGTTTTAAGAAGTCTCAGGCACCAATGCAACTAAAACAGGCTAAACACCCAGAGAAAGGCATGATTCATTAAAGCTTAATCCAGTTGAACTGAGTCTCAATTTTTAGCTTCCTGAGAAAGAAAAAAATGTATCCAAGACCACCATGGAGGAAGAGCTGACTTGGTGATCGTTCAAACAACAAACCCTATTGTTTTGCTTAGCTGGTAGTGCGGATACAGTTTTGGGGAAAACAATTGATCTCTAGTCATTGACTGGGAAAAGCTCTGGGACAATAGTTTAACAAAGGAAAGTAATTGCTATCAATCCCTCACACAGATGTCCCACAAATGTAATTATTACACTTCTTTAACAATACAATTAATTATTACTTTAGTAAAGCATCCCCACCTCAATTGGCCCTAACTATACACAAGACAAAACACTAAAACAACTCAGCTACTAAATATACAGCAGTAAGGCAAACATGTTTTGGTACGTGTATGTGAGTTGAACCACACTGGCCAGGCTGTATGTTATTTGTTACATGCAACCTGCAAAGACAACTCAATAAAATGGTAAAAATGTGCTGTATGCTTTGTAATATTACGAAACAGTCAGTCTTTCTCATCTCATTTAATACCTACAAGCTTCCAGCTCTGAATAAAAAGGCTTTTGCCATTGCGCAGTAGTGGCACAATTCCACCACTGGAAAGTAGTCCAGGAAATAGTACCCCCACACCACACAGGTGCTACCAGAACCAAACAGCATGACACTTACAGTCAATTCAGTTCTTGTATACATAAAACGAAATTGCTTCTAAATAAGAACCAATCGGCACCTGATTCCCAATCTGTCTTATGCAGGTATGTTGGCTAGTAGGCCTAGATGTTCACAATATCTGCTTAGGTGTCAAATTCTGCAGCTTTTATGATCCCAAAGCTCACCAGAACGTCTTTGCAGATGGCCTTCAGCTCAGTCTCAATCTTCTCTCGGTACTCTTTAGCCATCTGCTGCTTGTCGCTACCCTCTGTTTTCTGCTCAATGCTGGACACCACCCTCCAGGCAGACCGACGAGCGCCCACAACATTCTTGTTGGCCACAGACAGAAGGTTCCTTTCCTCATCAGTCAGTTCTTCTCCAAGCTCAGTCACTTCCTTCATGGAGGCGGCCATGTCATCATAGCGTTCGGCCTGCTCTGCCAGTTTGGCCCTCTGCACAAGTTGGTTCTTGTCCATGGCTGCTTAGTTCTTAGGGAGCAACACAGAATTGTAGTTGTTAATTTATATGAAGTCAGAAATGGATGAGCAACCTAGATGCAAGAATGGCACATGATAATTAGCAGTACCACACTAAGGCTACTAATTTGTTAAGATGTCAATTTAGCATCTAAATTGGAAAATTAAATTGAGCAAAAACTTAACTGGATAAATCAATCAATCATATAAGATCAGGTATGCCCCCAAAACTAGATTTTTATTGTCATATCAACATCAAAGATGTTCTAGAAATCCTAGATGCAATGTCAATTACTTGTACATGTATAAAGGCATGTATATAATTACATTTTTGTTTTCAAAGTTTGAAAGCTTGAAATGAAAACTATCAATGATCACAATTCAAATGCCATATGCTCTTATCACAGGTGTACAAACAGACCACAATAGTGACCACCCACCTTGATAATCTTTATCCTATGCTAATAATCAACATAATTATATCTTTAACCAGCTTTTATAAAAAGTAGAAACGGGATGTTCAAACAACTGAAGAGTAGGAACAACCAAACAACAAAAGTTAATCTTACTTGAAGAGAAGTCGCAAAACTAAAGGAAACTCTAAAAGGAAAAGCTTAAACTTTATTAATTCAAAACATTTTGGGCCATTCAAGGCCTTCATCAGACATCTAATTATATTTTATAAAGCCAAAAATATATTTTATTTTATTTAGAAGCATGTTATTTCACATCCTGCCTAGTGTTCTTCTGCAGCAATATCTTTCATGAGGAAACAAACTACTCATCACATAAATGTGATGTCCACTTGCTTAAGGAAATATCTGGATTAGATGCGAGCAAAACAAAGTCTTGTTAGTTGTTCAGTTTAAGAAGCAGTGTATTGGTCGCCGCCAGGACCAATAGTCTTTGACAGCTACCTCAGAGAGATGTCAAATATGCTAGATGTTTTCGGAGAGTTGGTAGGGTAAATATTAAAAAAGAAAACCTTTATTATACCAACAGCAAAAATCAATTTATTCGACTTGCGATATTCAAGAAAATGTGAAAAATGCCCAAAAATGGAGACACTACTTGGCCGACCACGCCCAGTCCACGCAACATCCAGCAGTCCTCAGGGTTGGAAGAAAGCGTACTGTTTGCGGCTCTTCTCCAGTCTGATGCCCAAACGCGGCATATCCGGGCATTTACACGCACGCACTGTTCCCGCCCTGTGCTCGCCCAACGGAACATGTTCTCTTTAACAGCTCTTCACCCGCAGATACCTTTAACTTAAGATACCTAAAACTAAAGCAACGGGTCAAAGACTCACATATGGACGGTTTTAACTTCCAATGATCATTTAGACAAGAGTAAAGTATTACATTGTACCGGCAAAGATCAAAATAGCTGTTCGTTTCCATCAGGAAATTGACAATGACACACGTTTTCGACACCTTCAGCTGACAGGAACTCCATAGTAATACAGCGGTGAGGTAGACGCCCTACTTTGCCTAATGTGCACGACATGAACTAGCTTGCCAGATATTACAGAATTAAAGTCTAAACGCGATAAATCACTATCCCCTCATGTTCCGCACCCATAAGACGAAAAACAGATGAACTGATACGATCTGAGCGGAGGAGGACGACCTACTCATCCTTCCGCTGTTTGAAATGGACTGAAGCACTACGAGAAGCTAACACGTTGAATATAACGCTTATTAACTGCCATAACATCCCCTAACTGAGCGTCAGAAGTAATAAACAGCAAACTTTTCAGTCTTACATGTTGTCCGGGCAGAACTGAGCAGACACTCAGTAATTAATAAAGCAAAAATATTAGAAGCATCCCTGTGGCATGCAACTATTGAGTTTACTTTACATAATACACACATCTACATTAAAACAAACACAAACAGAACAAAGACAAACGGCTCATAGTTGTACAACAGAAGTACATTAAAGAGCTGAATGAAACGAAAGTAAGCCAACCTGCTAGATTGGTCGCTCCGTCTCCAACCGCACAGCTCAGCTGCCACTCACTGACTGCTCAGCACCGAGTTCCCGCACGATCCACGGGGTTTCCCTCCCACTCACAAGCTCTCGGAGCACAGACTGGGCAGGGGCCGTGACGTCAACCGCTGCCATAGCAGCAGGACTTCTGATAGGCGTACGCTGCAGCTGCTGGAAGGATAACCTGGAGCTCGTTTGATCCCGAGGAATCTCGTGGAGACAATGATTGCAAAATATAAATGTTCAAGCTTCCTTGTGCTTCGAAATAAAATGTAATTGTTATCAATTTTGTAAGAAATGCAGGGGTGTTAATTATGATTTCAGATCATAAAAACAGGATAAACAAAGGATTATTACATTGTGATTTCCAGAGTGGAAACGCCATGGAAATTATTAAAATCTTAGCAAAGAATCAATGAACTTTTTCTACAGTTATCATACATTAATTCTGGTTGTGTTCTGTTCTAATTATTTAATTGGCTAGAATAAAATTGTTGTTATAAATTGCATACATTGTAATAATCATGAATGACGGGTAAGGTTGGAAATTCATTACAAAGCTGGGTAACCCTGAGTATAAATTAAGAATTCTTCTGTAAAGGGTGAGATGAGGTGCAATGATGATGCTATTAAACACAGAGACAGTAAAATATGAAAGACAATATTGTCTAAATCAAATGTAGGATCTAAACACACTTTTAGTTTAGCCCTTAAATTAGAGCAGAGAAAAGAGAGACTAATAAAAGCAGAATCTCAATTATCTCCTATCATCCAGGTCTATAAAGAGAGCATGTTCTATTTTTTAACTCGGTCACATTTTCTCTTTGGAACAGTGTGTTACGATGTAGCAACCCAATTTATGGGTACAGTCATACCAGCATTATGTGATCTAAATCCTTTCAGCATCAGTTAGGTTTAAATGTTAATTTGTGTAATTGTTATAATGTGACTAACCATAAATAATTATTGTGCTCAACAAGCCTCAAATGTACGATTTTAACTCATAAGGAAGGATTTATTTTTTACCCCACCCACAGCCACACCTCAGTGCTAATAAACCTTTGAGTAATTGATGACACAGAATGGATATTTATCTGGGTTATTGTAAATCACCTCATTGCCCTTCAAAGAGATACATGGTAACCAAGTCAGTATAATAACAAAGTAGTTATGGCTCACAAAGGAACTGAAGACTGTATGACACATTTTGTACAGTAAGTGATTAATTAAAGGCACAACACATGGATCAGTATTAATACAAATCATTACCAGTAATCTTATGTAATTCACCTAGACCTATCTATTTTATTCAGTCTCCCCACTAGGAGAGAATGTTGCCCTAGGCCCTGTGATGAGGGCAACTCACAGAAAGCATCTTTGCACCACTGATGACTGGGGCCCACTTTTTATAATTTTGTACTTAGACCCATAAATTCTAGTGGCCCCACCCACCAGAGTGCCTTATTTGAGGGTGTATCCTGAAGAGAGCAACCCTGACTCGTCTGAACCTGCAGAGCAACTTCCTGTTCATCCACATGTTATAATCATTGACTACCTGCATTCTCCTGGGTGATACTTGGAACAAATAAGTACAGCTCTTCTGCAGTGTTATATAAACAAGTCTATGGATTTTTTTATTGTTGTTACTTGAGGAGACAATTATGGTTTGAAAATTATTTGTGTAAGTTTACATAAATAATTAAATGCCTCTGAATACATTTTACAGGAAACTAGTTTAACCCACTTGATATAAATACCTGGAAACTGAGCTCCCTGTGAACTGGCTTGACAAGCAGCTTTCTTTCCTCTGACATATTTTTTTTAATGCAAACATGCTTTCTCCCAGCCTAATGTGCAATGGGAGCCACAGGTAAGCCATTCTTATAAAAATCTTTCTTTGTTTCATCTGCTTTGAATGTCCGGCCAGGCCAACACAGCAAACTGCCATGGTTTGGAGACAATGACATTTTTAGCAGGGTGATTAATGTTCTAGGTATATAAATTCAGACAAATATATAGTTACTTTATGTTCCTAGTATCTCTTCACATACAGTATAATGCAACAATTAGCAGGTTTATTGGTTACATGGTCATGACATTTGCAAAGACAAGGTTAGCAAGTGATTTTATCAAACTAGTTTCATGCAACATGTATAGTGTAAGTGGTTGTGTGGGTATTTAATAAAAGACATTGTTGTTGACACAATTTAATGTTTATTGTGGTGCAGTGCTTTGGATTTTTTAAAATTTTCTGTTTTTTAAAACTTCTGTTAAACCTAGACCACCATTACCCTCACAAAACAGCAGAAAACATCTTTTACAATCATTTAACTAAATTGTCTACATGATAAATGTTTTTAATCATGATAAACTTTTAAAACATTGACATGGCGGCGTATATTTAAATCACCAAAGTTTGAGTACAATCACTATAGAAATACTGATTAAACTTGTGACTTTACAGAACATATGAAAAATCTAAAAGCTGCTGCAAACAATCTTCAGTAAGTTTACATTACTCTTGGAGTTAAGTGCATCAACTAGGTCAAACAGAAAGAGCTAGGTTCCATTTGCTTCTGCTATGAAGGCCTGCTCTGTTGTTGGCAAGGTGATGATGCATATTAACTGCCCTAGAAACACTTCTTTTTGCTGCTTCTGTGTGACTTTTTACTGTTTGTGCCACTGTAGCTGAACAACATAACACTGTGGGCAAAAAAAGAAAATTGTAATACTATCAGAACAGTCTATGGTAACTTATCTAGCAGTGTTGAAGAAATGTGTCACAACTTTGTAAACAAAGTAAAATTTTATTGAAGAGATATATTACATTGGTATGGAAACCAGATGGCTTGAGCAGAAATATCAAACATTGAGGCAATATTGTCTGAGAACCCCAGAGAGAAATAAAAACTTCTGCAGCAACATTAAATTAATACAGTCACCTTTGACACATCCAGTGATTTCAGAAAAAAACCATAATATTCCAGTTTTTCTCTTTTAATTTTACACTATAAGAGATTTTCCCTGTAAAGTTATTAAATGAGAACAGGAAAACAAAACTAAAATAACACTTTTGCCCATACCTGATGTAAGATCAAGATCAAGCAGGAATTTTTTCCCCATCCATTTTTATTCATCAGTCATCTTTTTAACAAACCAAAAGCATGACAAATATGTTAGTGTCTACCAAATAATGCTATTGATGATCAGTTAACAAAATGGACTTGAATCACTGGTAGTGATCGACTACTTTATCTTAAACCATTTATTTACACCTGTTGATGAACAGAAAAAGCATGTGAGTGCAGATTGAGGTAATACACTGATCTGATCATAGCCAAGGCAGGTGTTCTAAACAGTGTTGTGAGGGATGCTAAACATCATCAGTCCTTGAACCACGGGTCTCATGCCTGCTGTGAAGGAGAGGTTATATGTATAAAATTCAGGTAAGAATGCCGACCGTATCCCGGTGAATAAAATTTGAGGTCATCACTCTCATTATGGAGTTTTATACAGGGAAACCTCGGGTCTTGGACAACTCATACCTCCACGCCCACTAGCTCTGGAGGAAGGGGATTCTTGGGGTGCTTGCTCTCAAAATGTTGCTTGAAGGTTTTGGGATCTGGCATTTGTGACTGCAGAAAAATAAGAGGAGAGATTGTAATGAGTGGTTTACCACATTTTCTACTGATGTCAACTAGGCCACCAAGCTATTGGATGTTAATCAAATAATTAAAACTGATAATGCTAATAATTAAAGCATGACTGCAAAATAAGTTTGCAAAGTAAACTGTGTTGTAAACTGTGTTGCTTCATGCTAAATCTTTTTATTTCTATAACTTGTCTGGAGAGTGATTATCAGTTAGTGCTAATTGGCAGAAGGTGTACCAACAAGCCTTTGTTACCTACAGTAAAATAACCTGCGCTGTCAAAAACAAGTTCTAACTTGAGAATAAAGTTTCCCAACGCATTCATCAACTACACACACCCATACATAAAATCAGCTTTCAAAATCGACAAAATATTGCCATGTATAGCAAAAATGATGGGTTCTTTTCTTTTGCCGCAAAAAGTTTAACCAACAAAAAATGTTCTCTTAAAATGTTCTAAAAGATCTCCTAATATGTTGCCAAATTGTGAAGTCAGCACCAAGGATGATGTGCTGAGGTAAAAATAAGCTGCTATAATTGCCACTGACCCTGCAGACACCACATGTGAACACCAGTGCTGCTTTTGCCGCCGTCTTCTGGTCGTGGCCTTTGGATTTCTTGATCTCTGCCTGCTTCTTGGCATTTTTCTGCTGAGACTGAATTTTCTGGTGTCCACGAGCCATGCTATTGGATTGGAAACAAACTGATGTTAACTGATTTGCACAGACTGAAAATGTATGACTCAAATAGACAAAATGAATGGATTTGCATATACGTTTATTAAGAACAAACAACAATTAGAAACCTTGGCAAACAGTGTCTGATTTCAGACAAAACCTTGGCAAACAAATCTCTGATTGTCTCCCTACCACAAATATCCAGCAAACCAAATTTAACAGCTTTGATTATCCTAATGAAACCTCTGTTTAATAAAACCCAGGCTTTGCACTGACAACCTTATAGACTAGGTCTTGACTTGGTTTAAAACAATAACAAACAAGCAGATGATGTTTTTGCTTGACACAAAAAAATATATAGCGGCAAGCAGCAATTATTTGGATAAAAGCAGGTATGGAAGAATGGGGTTTAGGCAAGTGATGAGATGGTGACCTGCTGAATATATGCTAAATCTTTATTGTCATAAAACGTTTCTAAAGTTTTCCATATAGGAACAATTTTGGAAAACTGAACAACTGTACACAAGATATAGGCATTTTAATAACAATAGGCCACATAGAAAATTATGAGCTAAAACACAACATTTTTTGATAACTTTTTGACATAAGGGTCTGGGGATGATAGCTAGTTTCATCACTAAACATAAAAATAAGATATACACTCCTTAATGCCTATAGCAAGGATTCTAGAGAAACTTAAATGCAAAATGCAAATGTACTGTTAAATGCAAAACTGCATGTGGCAATGTTTCCTTAAGTATTCAAGTGAAAATATGTTAGGACATCCACCACAGATGTATACCAATTTGTAAACTTTATGTCTGTGGCATTACAAGCAGTTTAATAAACTGTTTTAACTTTTGGCCACTAGGGGGTGTAGACTCCAAACTTTACACATATCCTCAGACTGAGGATGATGAACCATAACAAGTTCCGTAAAGATATGCAATTGTGTTTGTATTGTATTTTTTGACCAAAGTTTTGAAAAGTTTAAGTAAAAATAGCAATTTCTCATATTTTGGACCAGTAGGTGGCGCTATAACAAAACTGTCATGCACCCACAGGTCATACCTGTGATGACATATACCATATGACGCCATAGGGTGCCTTCTAATCAACATGAGCCAAGGAATTAGAAAAAAGGACTTACTAGTTAAAGGTTATGAGCATAAACATGAGTGAAACTTTAAACTGTTGGTGGCGCTAGACGGAGACTCCAAAATTAGTAAGGTTACATTTAATATTTTTTAACCATACCGTTCTATGGGCTGATACAGAGCACAGGAGCAGCAAAACAACACTAACGGATACAATGGGGTCAATAAAAAAATCCTTACAAAAACAATAGGGTTCCAGCACTTTGTGCTTGGACACCTAAAAAACAGAGAAACACTTATCAGAAGACGAGCTTTCTCGTACATGCTCATGTATTTTGTTACATTTTCAGATGGTCTTCACCTATTTCAAAAGCCTACAAAACATCGTGCACTTTCTGAAACAAGAATAAAATGTCAATAGTGCACAGAAATATACAGAGTTTTAGGCTGGGCTAGTTGTTTACCAGCTAGCTGTCAAAGCATGTTAAGATCGTTAGTTTGCATTATCTAATCCTCCAATATCGATTATGTGGGCATTTAAAGGTAAGTACAGACCATGAAAATATATATTACATGTAAAAATCACGCATAACGTCTCTGGTAGTAACAAAACCATATGGTTAGCCAGTTAGCATGATAACAGCTCACCCCAAGAGCAGATCTTCCAACACAGCAAACACACAAAAATCAAACATTCCACGTACATATGAGAAATGTAATATGTAACCAACATAACTTTCTTGATCTGTGATCAGATTTTATTAGTTTACCTGGCAAGCAGATGATATCCGTAGGCAACTATGAGCTTGTTTAGTGTAGCCCTGCACCCTCTGACAGCTGAACACTTCCCACAGCGTCTGTCCTGTAAAACCCGCACTGACCACAAACATCACAGAGCGCTAGAGAGCGATACGCGCTCGTGACGTTATTGACGTGACGTCAATGGCAGGAAGGCTTTCAGAACAGCGGTTTTTGATTTACGAGTAAAAGAAAACCGTGTTTAACATGTGGTTTACATTTTGTTTAACAAGAATTAAGTACAGTCGAATCTTCAACGAGACGTTTGAAGCAAATGTGTTTAAAACGTTAGTTGCTCACATCTTTGTATTAATTGCAGTCCTTGTTTATCAATATATATTTTTTTCTTTTTGCAACTTAAGCTTTTGCAACGTGACTATTACATACAACTGTAACATACAGTGCATGTCCACTTATGCGTTTCGATATTAAGCGTAATATCCTTGAAATTGTTTGTCGTTGGTAAATGGATTTAGAGGCTAATGCAGAATTATTACCATCGAATTCAACTCTTCATGTTATACCCTTTGACAGCAAATATTACAAGCTATTAACTTCCAGTTAGACGCAAATTTTCATCTAGTTTCTCTAGATTCTAGAGTGCTTTATCTGAAACCTCCATTTGATTATACTTTTAAATCTAGCATTAGCATCCAAAACGTCAATAAAAAACTCAAATGGAAGCCTGTCTGAGAAATCACTATCTGTATCTTTAGCAGTATTTATATGGTCACCTTATTTATAGGTGAACCTCCATTCCAGTCTCAAATCTCTGGCAGACTAAGGAATCACCCTGTATTTAGTACCATCCATTATCTCTTCAATCCTGACCAGTTTTCCAATCCCTGCCTATGAAAAAAATACCAACAGCATGATTCTGCTACCACCATGCTTTACTGTGGGAATAATGTTCTTGGGGTGTGGGAAGTGTTGGCCAAAGTTACATTTTATTCTCATCTGACCAGAGATCCATCTTTCATGTGTATGGTAAGTCGTCAACATGCTATTTGGTGAACTCTAAATGTACTTTCCTAATCTTTTCTCTTGGAGCAATGGCTTTTTGGATTTTCTGGCTTTTTCTTTTCCCCAAAATCCCTGCTATTACCTATATTTTGCTATATTTTGAAGTGTCTAAAGTGATGCCATATTTTTTCTGTTATAACTGATTTATTATTGTTCTTTAGGCTATACAGTCAAGTTTGTATTTTTTTTTTTTTTTTTTACATTTTTTCAAGTTTGTAACTTAACCCTTTCACAACTTTGTCTTAGACCATGTAGATTCTGGGGCCATTTATTTTTGTATTCCATTTGAATTATTCTGTTCATTATATAACAAAAATTGTTTTTAATTCAAGTTTAAAATGCAACAAAACAGGACAAACACCAAGGGGAATAATACTTGCACAAGGCACTGTAGTTTGATTTTGTTCACAAGTCTACAGTGCCATTGGAAGCAATCATTCTTGCACTCACTGTGTCCCAAGAAGAAATATTCCTAAATGCAAGTCTGTGTCAGTTCTGTTTCCTGAAATATTGGTAAATCCGAAGTGATTTAGGTGACATGTATGCTCTCCAGCTGTCTACAATTTCTTGATGTTTTTCACACTGGCCTTGACATACTTAAATAAATTAAACTTTTGGTAGTGAAACAAGACTTAAAGCCAGCTGTATTTGTCCCTGCACTGTAAAAAAACTTTGCTGCCTTAAATTTTTAAGTTTAATCAACTCGGCTATACAAGTATTTTCAACTTAATATTTTAAATCTTGACTGGTATAACTTAAAAAAATAGGTTAAGCAATTTTCCAACTATTTCTTATAAGTTACCTCAACTCCACACTAGTCGAGATTACAAAGAGTAAGTTAAAATTACTTTAACGACACAATGGCACTCTGTGTTGTAACTTTAAGGTCACATGTACAATCTAATAAGCAACAATATGCCATGACCTTTTATTCCATAACATAACAAAGGTTATACATGCCATGCAGGAATTTTGTGATCGAATAAAGCAAAAATACCTCATACACATTTTTAGAATAATTGTAAAAGGATAACCAAGTAATCATAATCAAATGTATTAATTAAATCAGTCAAAACTTTTATCCATATCAAACTGCAAAATACGTATCAATTAAGCAAAATAGGTATTTGAAAAGACATTTTAATGTGGCACAGAAACAGTATAAATGTTTTTACGTACTGTAGAAATAACCTATGTGGAAAATATATATATCTGTAACATTAAATTTAATATGTAACATTTTTGAAAAGTTTTATTAAGTAGCCTTAATGTTTAATTCCTGCACACAGCTGACAGAAAACAATACATGACCTAGATTTTTTGTGCTACTATACAGTGGAAGGGTGTGTAATGTGTGGAAGTAATGCAAGGGAACAGAACACTGTCTTAAACACTCTGTTGCTGGATTGTATCCGGCTAAATATTTATGTGTGCTTGTTTGTAAAAATTTGTTTAAATATTTATGAGGAGAGGAGGGTGAGCTGTCCTGTTAGGTCTTGTTGAGTGGGATCTTCCGAGTGTTTCTTCTGCATCAGTTAAACATTTCCACTAAAATAGGTTTTCATTAGAACCTGAAGGACAGAATGTCAGTACAGTAGGCCTTTAAGAGATAAACAATTTACAAATATCTGAAAACAGGACAAAAGTTGAGGGGGAGAATTGTAAGGAATACCTTGATGATCGGTATCCTAATTAGACATACTCATGATGTAGAACGTATGTACTAATGGTATTTATGTGTTTTGTCCAAGTGGGGGTAACTAGCTAAGCACTAATACTTAATGACATCGATGAACACTTAGTGACATCTCAAATAACACATGCTAGTCTTTTGAAGTCTCTTTAAATGTTTCTTCTTATTAAGAAAAACATATATCTGTACCCCCAAGAGATATATATATCCTTAGGTCCAGAAAAAAATTCTAGGGGTCAGAGACATGGGACAGATGCAAAACAGTGGAATAGAGGAATAGCTGATTAAATAGTTTAGAGATTAGTATACACATGTCTGTTTTAGACTATTTTGAGATTTCTCACAATTTTAAAATTCCCTAACATTTGTAAGTTTCCAATGACTGTGTGAACTACCGTTAACCTGAGATTTGCGAATGAAAGGCATTGACACAATGAAAAAAAAAAAATATATATATATATATAAATGTATATATATATATATATATATATATATATATATATATATATAAATGTAAAGGCATGCAACAAAAGCATATATTTCGCTAGCATTGTTGCTGTTTGTAGTACTACTGTAAGGATACTTTTGACCGTTTAATTTTTTATGTGTACCAGTAGATGGTACTATTGTTCTTTTTACAATTAATTAGACGGCACATTGGCTGTAAGAGAACGTTCAAATATTTATAACAAAACTGTAGTTTTTAGTTTAAATCAGCCAGATTTTGTTCAGACGAGCTTTAACTACCCCCTTATGTGTATTAAATTGACCTAAATACTATGGTACAGTTAACAGTGAATTTAAAACTTCCCCTGTAATGTCTCCATAGAACCTTTTAATAACTGTGTGTTTATCTCATGACCAAATTTACAGTTTAGAATGAATAAATGCGAACATTTCTAGGCACAGACTAACACTTAAGAATCATATAAACAGACATTAGGTCTCTAACGGCACGTCTGAACATGCAAAACACCCTCACCTGACTAGCTAAAGGCTACTGCTGTACAATGTTAGTAAACATATGTATATGTCATGTTTTAGTCATTTAAGGAGGAAACTGTATCATTGTGGGAAAAGTTTCCTGTCAATGGTGTTCTGTTTCACTCTATTCATACCATAAGGAAGAATAGAGATTCTGACTAAACTCTTCTCTATGGCAATTAAAGGAATGTGTCTGATATAAGGCAATGAATTGTCTTAATAAACCAAATGATAAATATTTTAATGCATATGTTAATATTTTGTATAGGTATTGCATATATTTTATAAGTTCAATTGAATCTAGAGTAAGGTTTCCATCATGCTTGGGTGGAGATGTCCGGCTTTATGGTTTCTGAAATGAAATCTCCCAGGTGTCAGGACTCAATAGCAACATAAGAATTTTCTCTCTCTGGCCTTTGTTCTGGATTTTCCTCAGACATCTCAGAGTATTTTCAGCTTGGACAGTACGTGATTTTTATAAGGTCATTCTAAGTGTATAAACAGCATTATTTGTATCACAAAACAAGCAGACAGCCAGATTTTTACTTCTCCTAAAGAGAATATGAGTGATGTGCAGACGTTGTCTCCAGGTGTGTTGTGGGTGAATGCCAAGGTGTTGCTATCCAGTTGCTAGGATGTTCTCAGTGCTTTGTTTCTGTACACTGCTGTGTGGTTGTTTACAGATGCAATCCAAGAGTGTCTTTATGAAATTCTAGATATAGCCTCTCACCTTTAATGTAAGCCTTTACGGTTTTTTAAAGCTAGTAATTTAAAGCTGTATAAGGAATTTGCACAAATTGCTAACCCTAACTATAAGAAATACACTGATGCTTTTGTTAAGTTAAAAATAAAAATACCTTGTCTCATAATTCCTGGCATGCTTCATATTACTAAAATATGTGGTATGATGAATGTTAATAAGCAGCTGGAGTATTTTCCCAGCTCTTAAGAACTTTATTCAAGTCAACAAACAAAACTGTGGTGAAACTCCTGCACGTAAAATGTTATAATGTGCAATAATTGCGTTTTTCAAGATAAAAGTAGCTCAGGACGTCAAAAATTCTCCTGTGCGGAGGGGGAACCAAAACTAAGAATGCAGACACAAGAGGAAGTTGTTTTAATCGGTCCCATCAGTCACTTCCTCTGACATTGGACCATATTTAAAAACAATACTTAACAGACTTTGAGTTCCACATTCACCGCAATGGTGGAAGTACCAACAACAAATGTGCTAGTGTAAAACCAATTTGTACCTTGAAAAAATGAAAAACCATTATCAACACATTCATTCTTTAAAGAGTTTCCTATGAAATACATTTGGAGTGTGTCATGTGCTGCTATGTAAATACACAACAACTAGACTGTGTAACAGAGATACAGAGTCATCAGTGTTGACTGCAACAGAGGCAGTTTTATGGTGCTGATGCAAAAAGAATCATTCCCTTCGCCTAACCTGTTCAACAGCTTTTCCAGCTGCACAGCTTTCACAGGATTGGTTTGGGAGTGAGGATATTCTGACATCTGTCTGAAAAATGGCTCTGTTCTTTTAAGGGCCACTGTAATGTGTGTGACCCCTCCACCACCCCCTAAAAGCAGCCTGAGCCCTAACTACACACCTGTGCAGTTGCTGGAGTTGGATTGCTATCTTGGGCCTCTGCCTACTGCATTCCAACTCCTACCTCACACTCCTTTGTGTGCTGGGGCTTACCTGCCAATCAGGTACACTGCAGCAGTTGGGCAGGTCCCAACAAGTATCCTATTTCCATCTCAGAAATCCTTGGTATGCAGCAAACCTCTCCCTCTTACCCATAGCCGGCCCTTCATGTGTTTATGTAGAAATGTAATGGACAGTGAGAAAACAGTGACACCCTGCATACTCCCTGTTCATACTTGCCTGCTACTTTGTCAGGATACGTACTGTCAAAGTAGTAATGTAACTCATGACAATGGCTCAAACTAGGGAAAAGGGTTTTTACTTTTAAAATTACTTTTGCAATTTTATTACTATTACTCATATTTATGATCAGGGGTTAGAATAAACATATTTAAGTATTAAACTTCAGTATGCAACTGGTCCCACACCATTTACGCTGCAGACATGATTAATGGCCCTACTTCAAATTGTGTGGCTTGTTAGGGAAGGTGTGCTATAAGGGTTTAAATATATTAAACATTTTTTCTTTGATTTACATTAAAGATACACACAGTATCAATGTGTTTATATATAGACCAAGATCAGTTCCAATAGTAGGCTTGTGTTTTTGCTATTGTTTTCAAATCTTAGAGAAGTCCTGACTACTTAGATGTAACATACAGTAGATTACAGGGTTTGGCTTGTGTGTACATATAGTATGTAATCCGCCCTATTGTTTTCCTGCTGGCTTGCTGTACATTCTGTCCTTCTACTGTGGGCTGTCCAGGGCATGGTGAGGCAGGCCTGTTCATAATATTGCGGTTTTCTGCCTTAACTATAATCCTTCAGGCGAAGCTTGGAGGATACCGTTTTGAGACCCCACCTGTAGTTATTCAGCAACTTCGTTTGCACACTGCAGTGAAAAGGCCAGGTGCTTTCTGTGTGAGATATGAAAAGAGGTATCAACCATAAAGACATGATACATACCCAGAGGATCAGAAATGTGGTCAAAGATGATTCTAGAATTACTACACCTAATCTGGCATTTTGTAGACGTATGTTGTTATTCTCAGAATCACTCACTCACACTAAATATTAAATATTCTAAATATTAAAACTTTTAGAATCTGCACATTTGTGTTACTGACTTAATTCACATACAAAAACAGAATATAATGACTAGGGGGTTGGCCCATTTGACAAAAATTTAGCAAGCACTCAAAACACCCCTAAAACCATCCAGAAATGCCCTTGAAACCACCAGAACACCCTACACCCTAGCAACACCCTGGCAAAAACCCTCACCACTCTAGCACTGGCAGTGACAAGTACTGCAAACATTATCTTAAGAAAATGTATAATTTGAAATTACTTGCAATGCAATCTAATATAAAACATCAGGTAACAGTTTACAGTAAGCATACATAAATAATCATGTACTAATACCTAAATTAATACTTATGTAATACTTCAGCATATACTAATGATTATAAAGTCATTAACTAATCATGAACTAATGAACTGGTGTCATATATATTAATGCATGAATAATGTCAGCCCTAATTACATGTTAGGACATGTTTGACAGTTAATGATAATTAATTCACATATATGGGTAAACTAAGTCAAACAGCCTCTTTAAGAAGGAATATTAAGTTCTTTGACTTTTAAATAAATTTAAATAATTAAATTTGATCATAATTTGACCTTTTGACATCTGCAGCTTTGTCATAAACATTACTGAATGGCACAGGATTAGTTGATCCTCCTCATCAAGCGTAAAAAAACCCCAAAATCCACTAATATCTTATCTTGCCTGTTATGTCCTGTTCTCTTTTCTTCAAACTCACCCTACTGTGACTTTACACAGCTAAATAAAAAAAAGCAACATTCATAATCATTCATAATCCACAAAGAACGTTTGTTGAACAGTTTCCAAAGAACTGACCAAACTGGAAACTGGAGGGTAGGGTCAGAACGTTCAGTACAGTTCACTCTCCAGCCAGAAGCAGGCTGTGGTGTAACTGTACCTCCACTCTGTCTTCTTAAAAACCACACAACATCACTTAACTGAGCTTAATACTTATTTTACTACATGTGTATTTGATAATAAGTATAAAATATATCATGAGCTGAACTTAGCAAGTAGTTAACAGTAAATGAATTATGATTGGTCCCCCCATGTAAAGCCATGACCAAATAATTCATTAACAAGTCTGATGTTAGTGTATAGGTAGTTAATGAGTTAGTAATGATAAGCCCTTCAAAACAGAAGTCATGACACATGATACATTAACAAATTATTAAATAACATATTAAACATGCACTAAGAGTGTCATCCTTATTTATTTACACCACCAGTACAAAAAACAAAGATAAAGGTTATTTATAGATCTTTTATTATTGTTTTACATCATAAAACATATGGACTCAAAAGAAAGCCAAAACATACCTGTAAAGACACACTTAAGATAAAATATGACAAAACAATACTGTTAATTACTTTACATAACTTCCTGACGAAAACACAGTTGCAAACATGACTTTATTATTTTTATTAAGTCAGTTTACAAAAGCAGCCAGCATTTATTAGATTAAAATGCCAGGACTACCATTGCAATAAACCTCATGCGCTGAGCAAATGCTTAAAGTGCTGAAGTTCAGTCATAGTTAAGAAAAGCTCTTCATGACTGCTTAATGCCTTCAGTAATCATAAATATATGTTGAATAAAATATTTGTAATGAAGTATTTATTTAGGTATTAGTACATGATTATTCTTGTATCTTTATTGTAAAGTGTTACCAAACATCATTATCACATGTCAGTCTTACTCTTGAATTGAAGTCTGATCTTTGCTTCATTGTACTGTTGGGAGTCTCAGCATTCCTTTGTGAGTATCTAGAGAGCATAAGTTCAGGGCAAAGGTCTCCACAGAGATGGCAGACCATGGAGATGTTATCTTGGCCCCTATTGCTCCAAAACCCTTGGCTATCTCACCCCTCTCCTTAAAGCAAGAACCCATTGTCTCAGGCAGAGGTTTTATTGCATCTTGTCTCAGTAAGTAATGCTTAAAACAAATGATGTCATTCCCATTATGTCAGTTGTTATTTTTTGTGGAACACAAATGGCGTAAAACCATTTTACAAAAATGTTAAAAAATAAAAAGTCACTATAAGCAGTTCATATGACTGTATATTCTGATGTGAGTTTTATCTCAGGTCATTTTCAAGTTACTCACTGAAAATTGTGTTTTCTGCTACAGCTCTTACATTTGATTTTCCATGTACAATTTAACTGCTTCAATATGTTTGTTTACAACACACAAGAGAGTCAATGTCTCTGCCCTGTTTTTAAAATCTGATCACAATCGCCAGAGAGATTTCAGAGCTTTACCAGAGGAAAAGTTAATCAGTAAATAACCACTTCAATTTAAATCTTTTCCTTTACATAAATATTATTTTAATATAATGATGTACTCAAGTATTGTTGTTACAGAGTAATATTCACAATACTGAAATACTACAGTAGCACTCTCTTGTAGTCCCAATATAAATAACATGTATTGTACCAAAGCTACAAACTCTCAATGTAATACTACAGTGTTGCTGTGTTTGTTATATCAGTAGTTTCTCTTTTTCCACATTTCGTCATCGTGTGATGTCACTGTTTAACCTACGTTCTCGCACCTGACATTTGGAACACAGCAAGAGTTTCTGGGCCCTTAAAGGAATACTCCACACAAAAATGAAAACTGACCCATAAATTACTCACCCTCAAGGCATCCTAGGGGAATACGACTTTCTTCTTTTAGCCGAGCACAGTCAGAGTTATATTAAATAAAATCCTGGATCTTTCCAGCTTTATGGGCAAATTTTCATTTTGAGGTGAAGTATTCCTTTAAATTGTGTAAAATGTCAGATATTTTGCTCAAACAACATTGTAAAAAAATCTCTCTTTAAGAAACATTGACTGAAACATTGACTGATTGTGGGCATGTCAAGTCTTGATGGTTTGTATATGGATGTGCGTTAGCCTATTGTGGCATTTCCCAATAAGTCATGTCTTGTGTGAATCACTCCTTCTGGTATTAACATAATGTTCAAAGTAAAATTCATGATACATTCTTGAATTTTAATCCCTACGCTTATTTGAGTTCCATGCGTTCCAACTATGTGCAGCCCATTATCATTAAAAAAGAAACGTTCAGTAGCCATGTCAAAGAGGATGAAGAACAAACTATTTATTTCCCGAGATCACACAAAGAACATCAGTCTTCATTCAGCTTTCATGTCTATCGCATACCTCTGGCTCCATTTGAGGTGGGACTTTTCACCTGTGTGTCTCAGCTAATCAGCGAACTTTCTTTACGCACGTCGACCAATCACAGCGCTGACCCGCCCCTACTTGAACCCAAATTATTTACGCTAAAAAACCTTCAAAGTTCACCTCTAGGATTAGAAGATAAGTACTATATAATATTTAAAATATATATTTTGTTACGTTAAAATTATTTTTGAAACTGAAAACAGCAGATTAAATTCTCGGGGAAGGACTGTGCTGCTGCTCATGTGTTTCCTACCTGCTCCTTCAGACCTTCTGAAATACTCCCGGGAGAGAAAAGCAGATTTACCTGTAGCTCGAGTCTGGCATCTCTCTCGCTTGCTCTCTGTCTTCTGTTACCTGCACCGACTTGAAAGTCCAGTTTCACAAGGAAGAACCGCGGGGAAGAGTAATATGTCACAGGAGACAACAGACAGGTAAGAGTCATGAATGCGACACAATCTTCCATTACCTGGACGCAAGTATCGTAACGTCGCCGCAACCCATTCTGCATTTTCTTTAAAACAATAAACACATTATCTTTAAACAATTTCGTCGTCGCATTATTTACGTTAGCAGTGTATATTATGATACAAATGGATCTTGTTTGGCTTCTTGTTGTTTTTATTGATAAGGCTCACCGCAGAGGGAAAGTTTTTTGCGGTCAAAACGCCATTTTTCACGGAGGAAACACCTTGGATAGAAGCTGCCAAAAATGTATTTATTTTATGTACAAGTATTTTATTTGCAAACGAGGCGTTTTATTCGCCGCGTGTGTTACTCTTGGTAATATAACGTGTTTGCATTTTGTTTATTGTTTTATACTTTTTATTCAGTCACAGTCTAGGATTAAAGATTATTTTAATGTTGGCGTGAAGGCAGGTTTAAAGCACAGTAATAAAAGTTTATACATTTTAATTAAGTCTTTGAAAAGACGTCAAACGTTTTAGGAATATTAGTTGTGTTGATTAATTGGATCTGTCCAAATTTTAATATTTATTATTTATTTAATATTTATAATATTTGTAGGTCTTTTCCACAATATCAATCCGTTAGTAAGGAAAAAAATGTAAGAAAATAAAAAAATGTTTTTTTTAAAAATGTCAAATAAATAAATTGAATCGTGTTTTGTTCAGCGTTACTCATTGTAATAACGGATCTCGTTATCTGTCAGCGGGAAATACATGTGTAGGTGTGTCATAATCTTTAGCTGAATTCACTTGCCATTTTCATTAAATATCTTACAAAAACATTTTCCCGCGAAAGACATGAGTGTACACGCTCGTATGTACAGCTGTACAGTGTTTACTAATAAATGACTTTGACAGTGTGTTGTGAACATATTGGCTCACTGCATGGAGGTTCGTAAGAACATTTTGCAAACTTTAGTTTTTTTGTAATGTTTATTTTCTAATTTAATAATACATATACATTTTGCATATTGAAAACACTGTTTAAAAAACAAAACCTCAACCTAAAACAAAACTACAGATTTTCAACTAAAAAGGAGCCAACCCAGACTGCCCTTTAAAATGGGCAGTTAAATATTTTATTGGAAACACCAAGTACACACACACACATGCACAAGGACTTGTGAATTAGTATAAAGAGTTTAATAATTATATTCTATAGCTGGTACCAGTAAGGGAAAAGATAACCGTTTAAAATGGTCTTTTAAGTCATATCTAATAATTGCTATGTTTATATCTTACATGAGGAGTCTGGTTTATTATATACTCAGGTATATATATACTCTAGTAATATAAGTGTATAATATACCAAAGGTAACTCATGGATTATATTCCTTTATAAAAACACAATTGGTACAGTACTTACTTAGTGACTATGTACCCCTGCACCAATTTCTGATTTCAGAAATAAAGCTTTTGGTATGTTTTACTTAATATTATTCAGTGCTGGTGCTGATTTAATTTTTACAGTATTATTACAATGCATTAATATACATTGGCTACAAATAGTATCTGGACAACTTAAAATGAAATTGTAGCTGTATGAATTTGATTGCATTAACTAACAAAATACTAAACTAAATGGCATCTGCAAACAATACCTTCTGTCAGAACTCAGTTCATATTCTAAGCCATTTTGGTTTGTTTGATGTGCCCTGGCATCAATACATTGTACATTAGACATTCACAAAAGGTGCAGTGTGCAGGTTTATTTAGCGCTGTATGCAAAACAGAGTTTTTACATAGAGCTTTATCAGTTGGATCATTTATGTCGGTCTGTATGTTGCTGTCTGCTGGTGCATGTCACAGTAAGAGGCTGGTGGTAGTGGTGCCCAATGAGCCATCTCTCCACCCGCGGCATGCCTACACCAGTGAGGATGAAGCCTGGAGGTCATACCTGGAGAATCCTCTTACTGCGGCCACGAAGGCCATGATGAGCATCAATGGAGATGAAGACAGTGCAGCAGCTCTGGGGCTCCTCTATGAGTACTACAAGGTCAGAACATCTTATACTTTATTTACAGTGTATAAGTGGTTCATTAAGTCATTAATTATTTTGTGAGCTCATACCAAACATCCTTTTAGACTCTGTCTGCGATATAAAAATTGGAACATATTTTACAATAATACAATAATAAACATACAATAATATTAATTGATATCATTCTATACTTTGGCTTCTCATCATGAGAAGTATAAACAATAAGTCTATGATGCTTGCTGTAAATATGGTTAGTTTGCATGTATCTGGAATTTTTTGCTTTTCATAAGGTCTGCAGATTGATAAACCTAAACTGAAGCTGTTGTTATAAAGCAATATCTACAATTGCTGTTGTTGGTGTTTTGTACTTTGCAGGTGCCAAAAGATAAGAGAGTATTACCTATTGGCAAAGTAGTTGAAATTTCAGAGGAGCAGGAGAAGAGGTCAGTGAAATAAGCATAGTGTATATAATATCTGAATGTGACTGATCAAAACTACAAAACACATCAGCAATGTTTTGTACACAGTATATTGTCATTGTGTTAATCTGTACGTTTGTTTGTGTTTCTCAGAGGTACTGCAGGGGAAAACAGCAGTCAAATAGAGCCAGAGACGGTAGATAACCGCGTCCAGGTATTAAAGTCAGTGCCAGTTAATCTGTCGCTCAACACTGACCACCAGGACACCAAGCGAGAGCAGTATAGCGCAGGGTTTGGGGAGAGTGCAGCAATTGCCGTGGTAAAGGCTGAGGTTTACACCCCTGTCTTCATGAGTTCAGGGGTCCACTACAGAAATGAGGGTGATGAACAGACACGGGTCATTTATGAACCAGCCCACACGTTCGACACCTCTGCAGTCTGTCTCAGTGGGTTTGGGAAGGATGACCTTCGCAGTAGTCCAGACAGCACCTACGAAGAAGACAGCAATGAAGTGAGAGATGATTTAATGTCTGGTGCTGCTAAAGCCTTTGTGTGTCATAAAACATGAAATATTCCAAATGGATTTAAAGGGACAGTTCACCCAAAAATGACAATTCTGTCATCTTTTACTCACCTTCATGTCATTTTGTTTTTGTCTAGCTGTGGTTTTACATGAAATTTTATGTACACAATGATTTGAAACACCCAGCTACAAAAGGACAACAAAGCACCATTGAAGTATCAAAAACATTTAGTCCATTGTATCCATGCACTATATTCCAAGTCTTTAGAAGCCAAAAGTTAGCTTTGTATGAGGAACAGACTGTCATTATTTAATTAAAATATCTATGTTACCATAACTGTCAAATATGTCACATTTTAGATGCCAAGACTTTGGTCATAAGGTGAGAATGAGTTTTGTTTGATGTCAATGACCTTAGCGCAATTTTCTTTTTTAGAGTGTGTATGGTTTTTGTTTCTTCTTAGTGGAAGATTTTCAAAGAGTAACAATTGTATTTCTGTTTGCTCTCCAGACAGTCTTAAATAAAATAATACAGGGTGAATAAATAATGACAGAATTTTCATTTTGTGGTGAACTATTCCTTTAATAAAGCAAATAGTTGATGGATTATTTCTTTTGATGCAGAAGCACCGCCAGTCATCTCTTGGAGCTGATGACTTCATATTTGACCAGTCAGATTTGTAAGTGTTCTTACCATGAAATTAGTGTACACCAATAGACTTGAAGTCTCACTTGAATAATGTTCTTCAATAGAGAAACCTTCCAATACACACTAGAAGCTACCAGATCTTTGCGGCAAAAGCAAGGTGAGGGGCCAATGACCTACTTGAACAAGGGCCAGTTCTATGCAATCACACTGAATGAGACCAGTGCCAATAAACGCCTCAGACATCCAATCAGCAAAGTGAGGGTGAGTGGTGTGCCATCGCCTACCAAACAAATGCTGCTTTTACATCCAGTCCAGTATGGGATATTCCTACTTGATCTCTGATTGGAAGATGCCGTTTTTGCAATGCTACTGTACTGTTTGCTTTTCAACACAGAAGCGTTCTAGCAACTGAATAGCAGAGGTTGTTGTTAGTATGTTAGTAATGTTAGTATTTGTACTGGAGTTGTATGATTATCAACAAATAGGATAATTTACACACGCTTGTTTTGCACATGCCTGCTTTTGCACACTTGTGGAAAGTGCTTTTCTTTTCTAAGTGGTTTTACTGTTATGTAATTTAAGAACTTTGGCTTAGAAAGCATTTAATTTGCTTACAAGTAATTTTTTATTATTTTGGGACGATTTTGACTTGCATAGAAATCAGAGATTTAGAATTTTTGTAATTTTTACATTTTAGACTGACTGGCAGACTGACTTAAAGTTGCATTCTGTTGCACTTTCCTGAGTGTGAAGTTTGACTTTTTGAGTTAAATGGATAATAAATGGAGTATAATCTAAAGATATGATTCCTGGTCACAGCTACTGTATGATGGGAAATGTAGTTTTAGGTGGGGATTGTTGGCTGAGCTTAGTTTTCGGGCAAGGAATAGATTATCTAATTTCATTGTGATTATTATATGATTATGTGATTTCATTTACATTATTAATAAGGATGATTATCATGGGTTTATGTTGTTACAGTATTATAACCGCATAAGATCTTTCACAGCCTGAAATGATTTTAAAGAGGGCAAGTTGTAATCAAGTGGATTTTGATAACCTCTGTTAACTTATTCTTCATTTCAGAGTGTCATCATGGTGGTGTTCAGTGAGGATAAGAACCGTGATGAGCAGCTGAAGTACTGGAAGTATTGGCACTCTCGCCAGCATACGGCCAAGCAGAGGGTTTTGGACATCGGTAGGACTTCTCCTGTTTTTACACACCTGTTAGGATTTAGTCTCGATCTGCAATCAGCCTAGCCAATTTACCACATCTTACAGCTGCACTGCAATCTGTAGCTTTTTTTAGTTAAACATAAACAAAAATCATTTATTGAGCGTAGTCTGCATAACAGAACGGTGTTGAACATGATCTCCTTACCTTACCCCAATTCACCACACCAAGCTTGTAATAATGAGTTATAATTTGATTTGGTTTCGGATTTCATAGATTTCATTTGATGTCAACATACATACAGAAAAATACATACAGTAACCTGCAATTTAATGTTTCAAACAGATATGGCGATAGAGAGGCAAAAGCTACAGACTGTGGCTTTAAATAATATGCCTGAAACCTGTTCTAAATGAGTTTGAAAATATGGGTTATTAATAAAAATAACAAACCTCAGAGGTTGTAAGAGTTACCTTTAAATGTACATACCATTAAACTGTATGTTTTTTTACTTAGCTAGCTTTAGACATGTCAACAGTATGGAAGTAGTAGATCTGAAAGAGAAAACATTTCATAATGTGAAATTGCGCTGTGCAGCTAGAAGCAAATGCATTCACATGCATGCATTTAGTACATTTTAAAATGATCTTCTTCTTCAAATCTTCTGGTTCTTCTTGGTTCACTCTGCCAAGCTAATGAACGCAGAGTTGCTAAATGGCTGTATACACAGTTTTGATTAGAGAGTCTACAGTGGTATTTACATTTACATTTACATTTATTTCAAAAGAAAATTGATTGGTAGAAGACACAAAAACGTTTACAAACATTGACTGTAGTCAATTTGGTTGCACTTCGTGCCAAATAACAAAAAATGAATTTGGATTCTAAATGCTATATTGGATCAAAAAATATGTTGTTTTTTATTGATATTTGTGATTTACTTTCCTCAAACAGAACACCAAGAGTAGCCACACACTATGTCTATTTTCTATATCTAATAATATAGTATAATATAATAATAAATAATATTAGCTTAATTCTTAAGGCACAAGGGAAGAGCCTGTGCTCTCTCTAAACTGATCGGGTGCTCTTGCAGTCTTGACAACCATTTTAAAAAATCTATCCTTGAAATTTGAGTTGATCAAATAGTTTAAAGACAAAATCATGATTCATTATTTCTCCCACCTGTACTAAAAAGGTTTGTTTTTTATTAACAACCAGCTGGATGTGCATTTTCCTGCTTATTTCACAGCTACTTACCACATGAGTAAATGAACACGAAATATGGATTTGAAATATTTTATTAGCTCATTAGTAACAAATTTAAACCTGGCATGAGAAGAGTGGAGAATAAATTAAATATGTAAGTAATATCCATTAGTTGACTCGCAGTTCTGGGATGAGTGGTGAGGGATCAGTTTTAGCAGTAAACATTGGGGAATAAGGGATCTTGGAATGTTGTGACTAACCAATCAGAATCGCGTATTACTGTGAGCTGTGTAACAAGTTAATTTGTTTAATGTGTTAATTTGGGTAATATTTATTAGTAGTCAAGTAGCAGAGAGTATCCAGAGTAAACTTCATTACACTTACAACCTCTTTTGGAGCAACCTGGGTTTAAGTAAGGGCACAGCAGTTACAGGAGATCCCAGTCATGAATCACCCCTCAAACCTTTAAACCTGTGACCAGGTTTTCTATCCCAGTTTCTCCTGTAACTACAATGAGGCAAAGCCCCAAATGCAAGCTTCAAATTGTTGGAGTTCATCAGAAGCAGGGCTGCAATGAGTCTAGATGAATCACATTGAATAAGTGAATCACTTATTCACACCTTGTCACACCTTCAGAAAACAGCCACCCAGAGCCTGTTGCTTCTTGTGCTTCCCTCATCTCCAGTAACCAGATGCTATGTCTATGTCCTATTATATATTATTATATTATGTCATATGAATATATGCTATATTCTAGATCCTATAACTATGTCCTCTGTCAAGAATTAGCAAGGAGACTTTATAAGCCTGAGAGCACCCTTAGGGAATACCTGCGCCATCTTTGTTTTAATGTGCTCAGTAGATGAAAACATTAGAATAACTTTTTTAACGGTTGAAGTGAATGCGGAGGGGTGTGAGACAGAGCTGGTGGACTGGTTGGGGGGCAAATCTCATATGTGTATGCCAAAGCCAAATAGGGGAGACAGTGACTGAAATCTGACACCTCTACGGTTGGGATTTGAATAGCAGTTGAGGTGGGACTTAGGCTTGGGGCCATGTCACTAGAGCTGGGATTTGAATGAGACTATTTAATGAGAGGACATAAGCGTGTGTGCTTGAATCTTGGTAAACCAAGCAAAGGTGATCCATTGGGAAAGGGTTTGGCTTTTCCTAATCCACTCAGGTACCTCAAAGTGGGACAGTTGTTGTGTTCACTTAGTCTTACTTGGAAATAAATGCCCCTCTAACAGCAGCTAATTCAAAGTGATCTGTAACTAAAGACAAGAAGTCAAACTAGATATGTACATTTTCTGAAGAAAATGTCAGTGGTGCTTGCTGTGACAAAACTAGTGCCAGAATATTTCAGTGACGTTAACATGTTATAGCAAGATGTTAGTATGATTAACATGGTGTTAGCATGTTTTAACAAGACTTAGCATGATGGTAACATAATTTAGCATGAGACCAGCATGCCTCATCATGATGCTAGCATGATTTAACAGGATGTTAACTTGTTCCATACGTGATAGATGAAATATGGTTTATTTATGGTGCTATGCAGTTACTAGGGTGCTCTAAATGGTTGCTAGGCTCTGGCTAGGAAGTTGTCAGGGCAATACTTATGGCCTAGTGACAGCCCGAGCCAAATAAGCCCACCCATGTCTTAATGTTCAAATGCTGAGATACCACTTACATTTTCTTCAGAAAATGCACATATCTAGTTGACTCTGTAGAACCTGTAGAAGTTTTGTTCACAAATAATGCATTCTCCACCAAACATGTAATTATCCATAAGCAAGTTTTTTTCATAATTAATGTTAATAGTAACATTAATAATCTATTTTCCACTATTCTCTGTGTAAGGGAAAGAAATATTATTCCAAAAATTCCAATGTTCCAAATATTAATACTTGATTAAGATCAATAAATAATTTGGGGAAATCTTAATTAATATAATGCATTGATTTAATACTTTTATAAAGCATGTAGCAAGGATCAGCAGGATTGGGTGTACTTCAGATTATGAGCATGAACAACCACAACATCAAGTGTGATACAAACAAGACTTTATACTATTATTACATAGACTAAACACATACTACTCTAACATACACACACTCAACACACATACAGTTTAGCATTGGTAGAGATTGAAGCAGAGTAAAGATTTAAGTGTGAAGGTGAAAATTTAGCAGATCAACAGTCTGAATGAACCATTAGTTTCTTAATTTTAACACACCTCAGTAAAAGGGCTAATGATGCATCAGTTACTAAGACCTAATATGGTACTTGCATGTCTTACTCATTGAGAGAAAGTGTCTTGATGCAGTTAGCTGAGACTCCAGTTCATCTTCGCTGGATGTTGTATTGATAAGAGAGACAATCAGTTTGATGCATATGGTCTTTGATAGTTGGAAAGACGTAGCCTGGCATAAGACCATTAGAGGTCTGCTGAAGAATTTTCCTACTCAGCATTCTCATCCTGATGAAAGTCCTCCAAGGACTACAAAAGATGGAACTGTTGAAGACCCAAAAGGTGAGAGGCAAAAGGCATGTGTTCTTGGACACTGGTCTTTTAACTGTGAGGATGTCACACCCCTGAAGAGGTGTGTGATCCAATCAGAAGTTGTCCTCTTGTAGGGAAAGTTAACTCTCTTTGTCTTCCAGCATGCTAATTTGCGTACAGAGTTTGATCGGATATCAAGTTGGAAACCTTCAGTAGTTTTATAATGTTAATATAAACCAAAGTTATCAAAATATAATGGACATTAATATTCAGGAAATCAAAAATGCAACTCATAGATACCAAACAAAGATACCTGTGATCCTAATTAACTGAGTAACTATAAAACATTAAGTAAAAATGTTTTCTGTCTGTTCTGTCTGTCCATTCCTTTGGATTGTAGAACAGTCTTACCTAGATGTTCTGCTATGGGTTGCTGTGCGCTGTAAGCCCAGAAGTTATGGAAACTCATTGCCCTATACCCATCAGAGTTAACAGTGTGGTCACTGGAAGCCTGGTTCTGCATTTGAGTCCAGTTTGGGGGTAGTTCTACAGACACCTAAGACCATAGTTAGTTTGTTGGGTGAGGTATATGTAGTTATATTAATGAAATGTAACTAGTTATTGTGTGTCTGATCTACCTCAGGCACTACAACTCTCTATGGTGGCTGGACCATTTCTGTTGATAATTAAAGAATACTGCCAGTCTGAGTTAAACGAAACCACCCACTATTCTAATGCCTCTCACCTTTATCAATGGAAGTCAGTGGGGTGGTTGCTAGGGTACTGTAACAGGTTGGTAGAGCATGGCTTTTGCTGAGTGAATGTGCCCACTCTCAAGTCTCTATGACATTCTGATGAAGTGCTGTGAATCACTAAGTTCTGCCCAATGTTAGGTCTGTTGGATTTTTTTCACCCACATTTCGTACATCCAAAAAATACACCTGATCACTTATATAAGTCATAGCACATTTCTCCTCAATAAGTTGCATGATTTGACCTCATTCATTTGTGTGGGACGACCGAAATTTGTATGGAAGAAGTAAAACTAGATTGGTACAAAAAATGTAAGTGGTGCTTGGGCCAGAATATTTCAATAATTTTAATGCAATGCCAGTATGATATAACATGATGCTAACATGATGCTAGCATGATTTATCATGGTTCAATATGATGCAACATGATTTACCATGATTTACAAGGATGCTATCATGTTTTAGCATGAATTAGCATGCTAGGGTACCATAAATGGTTGCTATGGTGTAGCTTTGACAGTTAACTGTATTAAAACTAATAGAGGGACATGTGTCTGAATAAAAAAACATCTTCCATGTCTCTGTGATGCTCTGATGCTGAGATAAAGCCATTTCATGTTATTTGCTAGGGTGCTCTAAATGGTTGCTAGGGGATGGCTGGACAGTTTCCATGGTGATAATTAAAGACTACTTGCCAGACTTTGTCAAAAGAGGCCACCTACTTGTTTCTATGATGTTCTGATGCCTCTCACCTTTTTTAGTGGTTGCTTGGATACTGTAACTTATGTGAATAAATTACATTAGTATTGGTTGTGAATTAGTATTGGTATGTGAATTACATACCAAATTTTTTTAAGTATGCTTCACAAGCACCACTAATTAGCATGTGAGATAGTAAAAGTGTGCTTTGCCTTTGGAATTAAAGAAGTTAAAGAACCTAACTGTCATTTGTAATTAGAAGACATTGTCAGTATATCATGGTTCCATAAATTTACTTCAGTGAATTGAAACACTGATGGCAGTATTGGACTGAAAATGTTTTGTTATCCTGTTACTCTCTAGGATACTCTATCCTCTTCATCTTGGAGTAGAAATTATCAATAATTAAAAAATTGGTTGCCCTCTTTCGTCAAAAATGGATGAAACTGCATGTTCGATCAGAATGTTTTGTTTTCCATATAGAAAAAAGTTTTGTAAACCTGAACTTTTGTGTACGCAAGATATAGGCATTTTAGTCATAATGGGCCACACCTGACAAATATAAAAAATCATATCTGCTAATTGAATCAACCCATCAACATTATTTTGATAATTTTTTGACATGAGTGCCAACAAGATGAATGGACTGGGACAAGTCCAAAAAGTAAAAAGTAATTCCTTTAAAAAAGGAGAACTGTGGAAAAACTTAATCTCTAAATATTAAAATGAGATATGCATTACTTAATGCTCAAACCAGGGATGTTGGAGAAACAAAATTTTGATTTTATCACACGACTGCAGTGTTATTAGCAAAAATATAAAAATGCTTATAATAGCGCCACTGTGTAGCCAATTTTCACAAAATTTGGAATACATTCTTGGTTTTAGACAGTCTAAAAAAAATATATCCATTTTCGTAATGGTAGGCCATTCAGATTTGAAACTGCCAGTTAGCTTGATAGGATATGTTCAGACATCCACCAAAGATGTCCTCATGTATGCATGACTTTGCGTTCAGAAGATATTGGCCAATTAGTTAAAATGGGCCACACCAACAGATTTCATTGGCTTATATCTGTTAAACGGCTTGACTGATAGAAATTCTTTTGATTGCTTTTTGTCACAAGGGTCTCTAGATATTGAGGAAAATGTAAATTAGCTTATTACAGTGCCACCTAGTGTCCAACAGGCGTGTGCAAATGGCATCTGAGTAGCGGGTGGGATTTTGGTCTCTCTGGGACTTACGGTCTTTGATGCCCAGACAGCTTTAGAGCAGAAAAGGAATAATTATAAGAAAATCCTTAAAACAGACAACATTAAAACAATAGGATTCCAGCACTTTCTGCTTGGACCCCTAATAAGCATGTGAGATAGTAATAGCCTGCTTTACCTTTGGCAAGCACCACTAATAATCTTGTGAGATAGTAATAGTGTGCTTTTTCATTACATAGGTGCAACGTTTATTTTATTATTAAATATTTATTCAAATCAACTGACTCACTGCAGGACCAATACATATAATCTTACAGCCTATTATTAACAGAATTCATCAAATGTTAGCCAACCTATGTAAGCAACACATCAAAAATAATTAACAGGTGAGCAAAATTAACAATCAACAAATAACATAAAATCAGCTTTTGAAAAACTTCACATTCTCACATATGCTATTGATGCGTATGTGAAAATGCATAGATGGAAATGGATGTAATGTCTATTTTCCTCCAAATCAAAATACTCCCACACCTTGCTCGTCTTTCTAGTTGATATTCTGGAACCATCACAACTGAGACAGAAAGCACGTGAGATCTGAGGTAAAATAAAAAAATTGTTTCTGCTCCAGATGCACTTTAAAAAAAATGTATTATTTTACTAGCATACATACAAGCATAGACAGGTAGACTGTGTTACTCTGATAATTACCAGAGGTAATAGACAGCATTGGATGTTCACCTTATCATAATACACAGTAAATTCATCACTGTAAGGATGTAAAAATCTTTAGATTTTTTAGTTTGCTAAAACATCAATATAAACAATAATATATCTAAATTCATATAATACGTAAAAATAATATTGTCTTAATTTGGTGTATTCACCATTCAGTCTCTCTATAGCATCAATCAATCACAAAACTTCTCTGTAGGCTCCTCTTCTTTTCAATAGATGAACTGAATGAAATCTGCTGCCATCCGCAATTAAATGCATTTTACAGAGATCAGTATTAATTAACTTTTCAAGGACTTTTTAGAGACTTTTTAGGGGGGAATGTATAATAGCATGGGATGAAATAATAATAGAGACTATAAACTCAGTTAAGATTTTCTTTAATGTGTCTACTGAACCAATTATAACCATTTCAATTTAATGCTAATTAAACAGAGTACTCAGCTCTTGCAACACATTTAAAACTATTCCGCAGAATTCTACAAATTTTTCCAAAAATTCAGTGCAGAAATAGCAACAGAATTCTGTCTACTGATTCTGTTTGGCCCTGGCACTAATGTATCGTTTGAATCACAAACATGTTTAACAAGTTTGAGTGCCCATAAATGTGAGCTAGCCTATGAAGCGGCTGCTTTAAAAAGCAAGTGTTTGTTTACATAATAGATAAGCGTTATTTAGCATGGAAGCGTGCTGTTTTATATACACTCGTCTTATCAACCTTAATGTCCAGTTTGCTTTGGCAGACTTTTTGTTTTTTTTTAAATTTGATATTGCCACTTATCAGACTTGTTTGTTTACACAGATCAAACATTCATACAGCTCTTGTCGTTTACCATATATTGTATAAAATATCATAAATACTTTCAGTCCTACAAAACTCGGTTTGTAGGTCAATTGCATGCTGATCTTTGCTGGTTTATGAAGGTTAGTTTTGGTCTGGAGCTGATGGACCAGCATACCCATACTATTCAAGAAAACACTGATAAAACATGCTGACCAGTATTTTGGTTCTACATATGCATGCATACGTTACTTTATTTTTGCAGTTTTGTTTTTCAGCAGAGTTTGCAGCTGACCCTGTTTTTTTTTCTACAGCTGACTACAAAGAAAGCTTCAACACAATTGGGAATATTGAAGAAATCGCCTACAATGCTGTGTCTTTAACCTGGGACATAAATGAGGAGGCAAAGGTAAGCCAGACTGTACTCAATACCAAGGATTGCTATCAAAGGGGGAAATTGTAATGCTCAATGTGGCTGATTTAGCCAGGAAGTCTCACCTTAAAATGGAAAGAGCCAATCGTCAATCGCTAACACAAATGACTCTGTACAGGAGGGGCTCTGGACTGGACTTGCCAAACTTTGATGATGCACAGTAGTGACCTGGAAAAGTGTTTTTAGAAAATTTTAGAAATTTCAGCTTAAGAAACAATTCGTGGTACAGTTAATGTCAAGTTTAATAGTTCATTGAAAATATATTTGTTTGTGATCTCAGACAGTGATTTCAAAATCTGTCTTCTGCCATACAAGTAGATAAGACTGGTAAAGCTTCCTGGAGGTGTTGCAAATATGACAGTCGAGTACGAAGACGTTTATTAAAGGGACTTTGTCAGCACTCAGACGTGGTATCTTAATAATGGGACGTTTTCCAGTGTGTGTTTTGGTTCTGTGAACATCCTGCTACCTAATGATCTTCAAGGATGATGAAATGGCAGGTGCAGTTGTTCTACTGAACTGAAGGTTCAATTTACAGTCATATGACTGCATTGTCCCTGTTTTTGTCTTATTTAGACCTGTCGTCATTGTGTGTAATACACAAAATATTATTGAGACACAGTGAGGAGTGTTAGGACATCTGATATGTGTTTTTTACATGCATTGGTCTCTCTCTCTTTGTTGAACACTCCCTAAGAGTTGTGTAAAGCGTGACATTTGGTATTCAAAAAATACAAGTGCCTTTTCTCCAGTGCTGTATTTAGAGCTCTGTTTTCTCATTTATGGGGTCTCAGGTTTCATTTGTGCACTACCAAGTAAGGGAAATGGATCAGGTGTGTGTACCTGAGTCCAGATCCTCTCCACCTCACAGGCAGCCTCTGCCCTCCTATTGTGCCTCTTGTTTGGTTCTTCTGATGCAATAAAGATTAGTTCAAACACTCACCTCTGGAGTATTTTCAACTAAAGCTCTCCACGCAAACATTTACTTTTCATAACACAAACTCACACAGGTTAAACCCATTAGTGTGAACTATATGATGTGTGTTCACAATGTGTAGCCACCCATGGAAGGATATGCAATTGGATTTGATTATTTTTGGAGTTTGAGATCATATATATAAAAATGTGCAGTGGGTTGCGAAATGCTCTCTGATCCATCTGATTAGCATTTTATACTGTGACCTAACATGTTCTCCACTTTCATTAGTCCTTCAAAGAGCTTTTCATCATGGCAGACTGGAATGAAGGAAGCCATAAACTGAGCCATTGATCTATGAGCTGGAAATGATGTTCTTGGTGCAGAGTGAAAGGGCTTGGTTTCTTTTATGAGGGCTCTGCTGTAGATGTGCCTGTGTCAAACCAGGTTTACTTCTTTCACACATTCTAAAAGAATAATTCAGTGCTGCATGATAGAAAAAACATATCTGGCTAAAATGTGTAAAATAGCACATTTATGAAGAAAATGGTTTGTTTCTGTGTGGTTTGTTTTACAGAAAGTTGTGTTCCTTTATGTACAGTAACTGTGAATGCTGTTCTCTTGAATAATAATTGTTTATTGCTGCTGCAAGTGAACCCATATGCAGTGTAGTCTGGGTTAAATCTTCTTTTGCACAGATTTGCACTTGTACAGATTCGTTATTGCTTTAAGGAATATAAACATAACATTAATGATTTTGATTGGACATGTGGCCTTAAATGTCATTAACATGAGAAGACATGAGACTTTTTTGAAAGTTAATAAATCTGTTTATTTTGATCTCCTGGCTCATTTGCCATTGTTTTCAATGAATATGTGAATATCAAAACAGACCTCCAACCACCTTTTGAGTTTATTTTACATTACACTGTAGGTTATTCAGTATTCAGTATGTTGCTTCTTGGTAAGTATCCAGAAAGTATACCTAGGTTTATTGGAGCTGCAGTAGATGTTTTCCAAGAACCACAGAATGGTTCTTTAAGGTTCCCCAGTGGCATTATGCTGTAAAACGCTTATTTAAAACAACTGTAAAACTAGACTTTTATTTATTTATCCAGAGATCCAGTCCAGTTTTTAATCTCTCGTGATGTTGTACTATTCTGAGTTGTAGCATGTCTCACTAACAATGGCCTCTCACTTGGCCTCTGGCACTGGTAATGGTTGTTTAAATTGAAACCATCAATAACTAACCACATAAATATTTATTGAACAAGACTTTGTTTTGTTTCCCAACCTTTAAGGAGCTAGAGGCATAAGCACTGCTTTGGAATTGAAAAGAAGTTTATGAAGTTTAAGATTAATATAATTTCTTGCATTAATACACAACTAATATTACCTTTAGTTGGAGAGTTGGTGCACTCTGTGTTCTCCGAGATGAAACTACACGGTTTACTCTCTGAAAGTTGCCCGTGGCTCTGTGTAGCAGTCAGTGCTACTGCAGACGTGTTATAGCAGGCACCTCTTTTGCCTGTGCAGGTGGCTCCTGGGGGGAACAAGGTGCACTTTAAACAGCTAGGACTCAGTAGGTCAATCTGGGAAAGCTGTAAGGAAATATGAATATTGAGGTTCTCATACAACAGTTTCACAGGGAATGTTGCAGGGTTGAACTGAAATAGATCAATTGTATTCAATACCATTTTATTCCATCAGCTCTTGTGTTAAAAAACAGTAAACCCAAAAATAAAATAGCCATCATTTACCATCATGTTTTTTCAAAGCCTTTCATTTATTTCATTTATTTTTTGATAGTTCAGCAGAATGTTTATACTGCTTTTTACAATGCAATGAAAGTAAATTTTTGTTTTTTTCTCATTTATTGTTAGATCTTTATTACAGTAAACTGTCTGAGCACAGATTTCTCCTCTCAGAAGGGGGTGAAGGGTCTTCCTCTCATGATTCAGATCGACACCTACAGCTACAACAATCGCAGTAACAAGCCCCTGCACAGAGCCTACTGCCAGATCAAGGTTTTCTGTGATAAGGTGAACTTTGACCTTTAACCTTTCATAACTGCTGGCTGTGTACAAAATCTTAGGCAGCTGATTGCTGCCTCACTGCCCTATCAGGCAATGCATTACGAAAGTATATTTGAAATATAATCAGAGAGTGCTTTGGTGATAACCAATCAAATATTTAAAAAACACAATATTAGTTTCTCAGTAGTAATAAAATGATGTTGAAATAAGGTTATAAAGATGTTGAAAGTTTAAATTAAAACTTAAATTTATACAGAAACTGTCATCTGACCACTCTCTTGGGGACTATTTTAATTTTTTTAACTTCTTCCTGCATGACTAATAATTTTCCCTGTGGATGTACACACACACTATTGTGGGATATCAAAGGCAGTGAAGGATACATCTATGCTGCCCTCAAAAATGCATTAGATGAACGTGTATCTGGGGACAGGAAGTGAAGCAAACATTGGATTTGGATGTGCCTTGATGGCTTCTTATGCATCCTGCAGAGACATTTTACAGTTTTCAGACACAGCCGTTCCACTGTACTGTAAATTATTCTAAAATTGTTGTTCATCTTTGAAAACAGTAACCAGTACTCTGTCAGTATTAATATAAAGAAATCTCTTAATTTAGGAGACTTTAAACAGCAAAACAGACAAAAAAGCAGTTCTTATGTACAGAAACTGGGTCATTTAAGTGACTTCATTTAGATGCTCTATTCTACAGACAATTCTTCAGACAGTGGTGACAGTTCTTTATCACCACCTTGTGGTTGTGTTCAGTGCTGTTTCTTTGGACAGCCAAGACTACCTAACTTCCATGCAAATGCTCAAGCTCTCTTTTCTCTCTCCTGTTGTTGTGTCTGTGTGTTTGTGTGTCTCAGGGAGCAGAGAGGAAGATCAGAGATGAGGAGAGGAAACAGAACCGCAAGAAAACAAAAGGTCTGATGCCTGAAACTCTGACAAAATAGCCTCATTTTTGAAAAATAGTTTGATAATAAGGCCAGCAACCAGTTATTTTTTCATGTTGTGTAAAATTTTACTGTAATTAGATACATTTCAGTTTATTGGAACTTTTTACAAATAGGGAACCAGTTGTTTTTTCCATAGCTTTTTGTTGTAATAAAGACACAAATCTGATGTTCTTTTCTGATGAGCTATTTTAGTTACGTTAAATTAACTTACCTAAAATTAACATAGCAAATTTTAATATTTTATTTACATCACACACACACACATAAATAATGTGTGTGTACATACATTATATATATTTAGTTGAACAATATTAAACAATAGTCAGGATGAACAAGATTTTGTAAAGGTTAAGGGCTTTCTTCCACTGACCGTTTGTTGTCAACAAAACCGGTCATATATCAGGCCCTCTCTTTTTGTAGAAAGTGCCCATAGTGACTGATAAATAACACTGTTCTCGCATTTTCTAATGACATCATCTCAACAGGAAAAGATGGAGGGGTTGGAGCAGTAACTCTCCCAAAAAAATGCGATGCCACCTTCTTTAAAAGGATGACAGATATGGATGCCCAGCCTGTTCTGTTTATACCAGATGTGCACTTTGGAAACCTGCAGAGGGCAGGACAGGTATGAGTCAGTCTGAAAACACACCTTTGTGTTAAATATCCTCTGCCATTTGCAAAGAGTTGCTCTCAGCATTTGCTTGCTGAAGTCTTAGAAAGATTGTAGGAGCTCATTAAAGATCTGTCATGAAGACCATAGCAGTCCATTGTGCTTCTATAACAAGTCTGAGACTTATTAGGGGATAAATGACCTTTTAAAACCTGACATGAAATGTCATTTTATCTTCTTCATAAAGCATGTAAGACTGTGTATCTAGGATACTTACTGAACACTTGGTTGTTAGGAATGATATTTACTGTAGTGATTGTTGTAGTGTCTGTTTGTTTGTTTTGTTGTAATTGTTACACAGATGTTTGTGAGTATGAATGTTTATTATAATAATCTATAAACTGTTTAAAATTGTTTGCAGGTATTTGCCTTTAATACTGAAGAAATTGAACGAGAGGGGTGAGTTTACATTGCATTGCTTTTCTTTTAAACATTTTTAATGGTTTATCAGTAAAATTTACAAGTGACAATTACAGCCCAGTAGATTGCAGTGATCTTCATGACTGTTTATTAAAAGAGTAAAACTTTTAATCTTTAAAAAAATCTTTTCTCTGATTCTTAAAATTAAATGGGCCATTTAATCCAGTACGGTTTTGGACTTTTTTGACTGGCATTTTTACAAAGCCTGAACTACACTGCGACAGCCCAGGAAAATTTAATCCTCAGACATTTATAGTCAGAGAGACTTAACAGAGTTATTTTTGCTTCATTTGAAAGATTAGTTTATTTAAAAAAAATTTTTGCTTAGTTTTATAAATGTTTGCATTGGGTACAGAATGTTCTAGTACAAAAAGCTTATCTCAAAAGACCAAGGACATTTGCTTCCACATGATGTTTGCTCATTAAGATTACACTGATATTTCATTTGTAAGAAATTATTCAAACGTCTAAAAACTGTAGTGAATCATGTTATTCTGGATTGGTGACAGGAAAGCATCTGATTGGTCAGGTGATGTAATGTGTGACGTAATTGCTATGTGCTTGTGTTAGGAGCGTGCTGGTAAAGAGGATGTTCCGGTCATCTGAGGATGAATTCTGCCCCCCTCATAAACAGCTCAGAGAGGAGACAAACAAGAAGGGTTCGCTCAACACACTTATTCTACATAGACACACTTGAAACTGAAGTGGGTATTTTTTGTGTCTCATCCAGCACCAAATGGAATGTTAAAACATAAGAATGTCCACAGAGGCCATAAAATATTTTTGAGAAGACAAGGAAAAATAATAATGGATGACCTCTGGGCTTCAGTATGTTTGAGTCAGTTTTTTCAGAGTTTTTTTTGCAATTCCATTTACTGCTGTTTGTGGTACAGAAATTACACACTGTACTTTAAACTCAGATGTAGAGATTTATGATGACGTACTTTTTGTAATTTTCTTGTTGACATTCCTAGAACTTGAAGAAAATCTTTGAGCTAAATTCAGAAGTATGGAGTAATACAATGGGATTACTTCCTTTAGGGTAAATATAACACAGTACATTAAACAGTGTATATGTTGTTGCAGTGCTCCTGTATGTAAGGAAAGAATCAGATGAGGTGTTTGATGCCCTTATGCTACGGACACCCACTCTCAGAGGATTGATGGATGCAGTGAGTATCTGTTCCTCTAATCTACTAAAGTGCTGGGCTGAAATGTTATGAAATGCTTAAAAGATTTTGTATAAAGATTACTATAACAATTCTGAAAGTATTATGATTTAAATATATTGAAATTTGTAGGTTCACTTTCAGATAAAAATCTTAGATTTTCAAAAAATCATACAATCTTAAAAATCTTACAGTTTTGCATATTGCGTATATTTCAGAAATGAAAAACCAGCTTTATCAAAATAACAAATGGCCAGATTTCAGATGGGAGGTTGCATTGCATGTCGTAGTAAATAACTATAATCTAAACAAAGCATTAACAGAGATAAAAACCTCAAGAACACTTTTTTTAGAGAAACTAAACCGACAACGTTTCTGTCAAGTTCGGTGAGGAAGAGAACCCAGGCACATACAACTTTAAACAAAAACTTCTTTTATTAAACAAAAACTCCCACGAGGGGGCAGAACAAATAACAAAATAAGACCTGAAATGCTCTAAGAAGAGCTCAAACCACAAGACACACTGCAGAATACTGTACAACACAAGAAATAATACACCGGTACAAGATAGCAGACACAAGGGCATTAAATAGGGAAAGCAACAAGGATGGTAACGAGGGCAGGCAGGTGAGGGGCATGAATAATAATTGGATAATTAACAAGGAAACAAAGGGCAGGGTCAAGAGTCAAGACAGGAGAGCACATGGCACAAATTAAAAAAAAAACAATGGCCATGTGCTTCCACACAAGGACGAGCACCATTCAGATCACAAAAGACATCAAGCATGAGTCTAGATCCTGACTCAAGAACCATGACTAGGACTGAGATCCAAACGTCATGGTGTGACACAAAAACAGGGCTGTCAGGATCCTGGCATGAGAATTTATAAAAAAAAACAAAACAAGGAAGGCAGAACCCTGACAGTTTCCCTTTTGCTGAATTAATCTTGGTGTTTACAGTACATGCTATGCTCATTAAATCCACAGCACAACAACGCTCTGATAAATGAAATGATTTTCTTCCATCCTTACAGATTTCAGAGAAATATGGGGTGCCCATCGACAGAATGGCTAAGATTTACAAGAAGAGCAAGAAAGGGTAAGCTCTCGATTATTAAATGATGTCATATGACAGCCAATGAGCACAAGCCATTGATGAGTTTAACTTTCTCCAATGCAGGATCCTGGTGAACATGGATGACAATATCATCGAGCATTACTCTAATGAAGACACATTTATCCTGAATTTTGAGAACTATGCAGATGCATACAAAATCACATTAACAGAAATATGAACATCATTGCATGTGTTTCTAACATACTGTACAGTATCCTCAAGCTAAGTCTTTTACTTGTACTGCAGCTATCCAAACTGCAGTAACTTTTACTCTAATTTACCATTGTCAGCTGTCCACTAATTGAATTGAAATAATTTAAATCCAGCTAACAATTTTAGGTTAACTTTGAGAGAGCTTGTAGAGAACATTCTTAGAATATTCCCTGTTATCTGGGAAGTTGACATACCTCATTCCTGGAGGACTCAATTAATTTACACTTCAGTTGGTCCTAAATATGTCCCTAATATATTTTTCCCTGTGAATAGAAGTGCTATTGTGGCCACACCTAAAATTCATTATGTACAGGATACAAGTACAGTGGGTCACTAGGTTTTTGAAGAGCATCAGCAGACTCCAACTACCTTCCAAAGGATTTCAAAGGAGAATCTAATGGAAAAAATAACATTAGAGACCTATCAGAAATATCAGTTGCTCTAATGTATATTTATACATAAAGTTTTCCATTGGAATTTTAATGCTAAATTATATTTGTTTGCAGCACAAATGTGGAATAGAGACTTTGCTACCCAGCTACTGAGCTACTGATCTGTAAATGTATTGGACATTGGACAAATTTTATTTGTTTCATATTTTATTGTTATTTTTAACAGTAAATGTCATTTAGGTTCTGTCTGATAATTCACTAAAATATTTTTTGATATAAAAAAATGTTTTTTTTATGAAAATGATGTGTGCCTTTTTTTAAGTTTTTTTATGCCTAATAGTCAATGTGTATGAATAATGTTGAACTGTACAGTACCACAATACCAAAAGGACTTCAGTTGAAAGTCAGTAGATGTAGCCAACATTAATTTCAGCCATGTTTATGTATTGCACTCTTTTTTTAATGTGAAAGTCATTTTTAAGAGGTCCTTTGTTTTCAAATGTAAAACCAGTTTGAGATTTCATGAATTGTGCTATGATTCTTCTTATCTGCAATATCTTCACATTACCAGCCAAGATCTCTCCCTTTTCCAAGTTAATGACGATGTTCATATTCAACCAGAGCTTCAAGCATCATATTGGGCTGTTTGTGTTGTAATGTTTAAGTTTCTTTGTCTTCCAAAAGCAATTCTGTAAAAAGGCACTTAATAATAATTTGTATGTAAATAAATGCATTTTTATCAAGTGTTTTTTTGTTTCTGATTACAATCCGTGCATCCTTCCCTCTCATCCTAAGGGGATGGAGCTAAGACGTGAGAAAAGAAAGCGAGGAAAGGAAAGATCTGCAAATAAACTGAGAAGCATCCCAATTCATTGCAGGACTCACACACACTCCAAGGGCTCAGCCAGGACTTGAACCAGAAACCTTTCTGCGACCATTTATTTGGAAGTATTTCTAAATTCTTTTCAGGTTTTTTTTTTTTTACTTTTTGCTAATTGTACCTTTTGCTAAATGTTTCAAACAACAGATTTTAATGGGAATACAGTATGTTATATAGTATGTAGTATGCAATACATATAGTATGTAATTTATACTATATAAATTAATTTAGTGAAGAATCATTAGATTCCCTCAAAGGATTGTTAGCAATATCAGCTGTTATAGAGTGTGCAAGGATCTGCACTTTTAAAAATATCAAAATGAACAAAGTGTACACCTTCATGTAAGTTAACTGCTAAAAACTCACTCAGCTATGATTAACTTTATCAGTTTACTTATTTTTATCAGGACTTAGGAATTAGAAACTTTATAAGGACATAGGAATTAGGTTTTGTTTAGATTTTGTTGACCTCTCTGGAAGACTCATTGGAAAGTATGTTTTATGCAATCAGAATGACACATTTCCAGAATGACATATTTTCAATAAGACTTTATGATAAACCAAACAGATGCCTGCATTTATAATATCTACACTCACACAATATACAAGATAACATACAAAATCTACAAAATGATAATGACAAACATTTAATTAGACTGATAACAGTACAGCACAAACTGTTAGAACACTGTTTTGCTATTTATATTTAGCTGTTTGGCACTTGACCACATGTTGCTTGTCTTGTACAATTTAAAAATGAAATATCAAATGCTGTATTATTTTTTAAAGCTGCAGTCCGTAACTTTTAATCTCCTTACCTTACCCTCTTCCCAGCATTAATCTTATAATAATGATTTATTATGATCTGTCTGTTTAGATGGTGATACAGATGGTGAAACAGAGATGGTGATAGAGAGACAAAAGGTATGGATTGCAGCTTTAATGAAGATTGTATAAAAATGCAAAATCTGCAGGAACATCATAATTCTTTTGTGGTTTTCATGGTTTGGATTGGAAAAAGCTTCTGTGTGAATCTTCTGATCAGCGTGGCTGAAGAAAGTTCAGACGTCAAAAGCTTGATTTAAAGAAAATGTAAAGGACACCACAAAGTCATTCTAACAGAATTCCATCTTATATGTGGCTTCTAATAATCACTTGTATGTGAGGGTTTGTGTTTTTTTTGAATATGGATTTGCATTACACAGAAGCATGTCATTCCTTCACACAGTTCCTGGCCATTTAAAATAGACACCTGTAACCCTGAGGTTGTGTAGAAACATTTATCAACATTCTATCCTTTTGCTCAGACCTTTTTTTTTTTTTACACATTTTTGCTGCTTCATTATATTCATGTCATTGACTGCATGTCTGCATGTGAAATTTACATGTATGCATAGACAACACTTATTAAACACACCAATACTTAAAAAGCACCCCAGTACACACTGAGGCACATAATCGTCTTGAAACATAAGGAATGACCCAGTAAATGCAGAAAATACATTCAGTTTGAAGCACAGATCCACAGTTAGTATTTGCTAAACAACTCAAGCTGTAATTTTACCCAAGACATAAAAGGAAATTGACTAAAAAGACCCACATTTTGGAAATAAAGGCCAAGATTCAGTCCAATCAAAGATAATCTATTTTGCATGTTACATGTGTGTCTGCAATGAAAGCTTGTAGTATTTTTTTATTATTAGTTTGACAGCCGATGGCATGGGCAGTACAGTGACTGAATCAAGGTTTTGTTAGACTAAATGTGAGCTAGAAAGCGAGAAGTGATTTTATTGGCTGGTATCTGACAGTAAATGTTGCAGTGGTCTGTGGTTGGTTGAATATGTGCATAGTAACGTGTGGTCTTTGCTGTTGTCACAATCCTACATAGATACAATTTCACTGTACAAGTTATTACTTGAAACGAAAGAAAATGTCATATTTCAACAATAATAGCATAGTAGGGGTTTTTGTGGTAAAGATTTCATCACATACCCACCAAATAAAACCATAAATATTTTCTACAATTTTATTTGTCTAATACTTTTCCATGTTCCCTCATTTTTGAAGCAAAAGGATCAATATTATAGTTGCTTTGGTGCTGTGTTTTCCAATTGTATGATTATTGTCTGCCCTATGCAATTGTTTAAAACGATTTTTTATACTCTTTATTTTTTAAAGGTTATACTGACACTCTTAAAAGGAGCATTATCGTATAAAAATCTGAGCCCAACTGCCCCTTAAAGACCCCAAGAAAACAGAATTACGTGGCTTTTAGTCAATGTCTGCTAGATTTGAAATTATCTATATGCTAGTGTTTATAAAAATGTATTAAAATAAATTTTCAGCAAAACACATTTGATATTTTTTTCTTCTAGATAACAGGAAAAAAATATTAGTGATACAAATTTCCAAATTTTTGTTCAATCAATGACAATGAGAAAAACCACCAGCCACTCACTATGCTGAAAATGAAACTAAAGCCTGTTGGTAATTTTATAACTATAGACAAATCTCATAATATGTCCCGTGTTACAATGAGAAAATATATCAACAAAAAATGAGATTTCATGGGGTCTTTAATATTTCCTATCATGGGTTCTGACATCATAATGCAATAAATGTCGCAAAAAGAAATGGCAAGTAAAAAAAACAATCAAAAGATTCTGCTCACCTCAAAAGATTTATGTGCTGAATATAAATACTAAAAATAATATTTGTCATTAAACGTGTAAACTGATTAGATTTGTTGTTAAATTATATTTTGATTTAAAAAGCACATGCTATCTAGAAAGCTTGACAAAGTGTCACTTTGTTCATTCTTCTCTCAATCTCAGAGAAATAAAACTGTCCGGTGCATTTCAAATGCTTAGACAAGTGCATCATCCCTCATCCCTACCTTCAGTAGCACTTATCTCTGTTTGTGATATCTGAGGGAGTACATTTCAGTACCAAATGTTTACAACTGGAATTGGTCACTTACTAAAAAAGCCCTATATAAGGATTCCAAAGTGCAGTGGGACACATGAGCGCAAGATTTTCAGTGTGTGACCTTTGTGTATGAAACACTTTGCCTGATCTTCAGTGGGAAACGCATAGACACATTAAGTTGGGGGAAAATACTGCAGTCAAGGTTCTTATTTAAACTCATGTGGAACTGAAAGACCTGTGTGAGAAGGGATATGACAACAGTGAGGCACTCTTGATTCACTGGCCGGCACTGCTGGGGTCACACTGCAACAGTCGCACGATAGATGGGTCATTCTTTGCGCCCTCTACAAACTCCTCCAATGACAGTTTACCTGAGGGAAAAACACCACATATAAGGGGCTAAACAGCAGGATTTGAAAATAAAGATACCTGTTTTTGTCCCCTGAATAAATAGTATGTATTTTGTCTAATGTATTTTGACTAATGGCACACAAGCAACATATCATCTGCAAATATTTCATAATATTATAGTAGATGCTTTGCCATTGACCAATATTTTTAAGAGCTCTTAAAAGAATAAAATGGCTTTTGCTGTTTTTACAGCTCAAGGAAGGGCTAGTAGGTACAACTTAGTGACATCAGCCAATCAGAACTCTAAAGATATTATTTTCTTATCGCTCCTGAGTTACCAGTCATTTAAGGCTTAGGTGATCAGCTTAAAACATTATGTGCCCAGAACTAATATCAGGGGTTGATATTTCTCACCGTCACGATTTGTGTCCATCTGGCGGAAGATCTTTTCTGTGCGTTTCTCAGGTGTTGATTCATCCTCTGGCATCTTCATGACTGAAGACACCATTTTATAGATGGCCTTAAGAAAACATAGAGAACATCTAAATCAGCTCCAGTGTAACTTCATAACCAAAAAGTGACTGCAGTACACAGCAGTACATACAAATATAAGATGTATAGTGTATGTTTAATTAGACTTATACTTTTATCGAAGGGAACATAATATTACTGCATACTGTTTGGAACAGTCTCTGCGTCAGAAGCGTGCCTGTGATACCTGCAAATGCTTTCTAGGTAATTTACTGTGTATGATTTAGAACAGAAACAATTACTTTGTACCTATTTTGTCATTAGTGACTCAGAGAGATGAATGGGCTGAAAAGTAAATTACAGCTCTTTGGATGTACTCATCTGATTCAGAGAGTGTATTTAAAAATCTGATGCATCTAACCAACAAATACTCGTCTATTGCACTTAGCTCTCTATTTGAGCAAAAATGTTAGACACAAATACAAATTGCACAAAGAAATGACTTAATTTTTCCAATCTGTTAAAAAAATAAATCAGAATTATAAAAATTAATAGTTTAATAAAATAGACTAATCTAATAAAATAGTCTAACTTAAGTAATACAAAATTGTTGATTTGAAAGTCTAATGTATAGTACTGAACTGAAATTTCACTGCAGCAGTGAAACCAACTTAACATATTCTTTATACCCAATGGGTGATTGATAATATTGAAATTTCATGTAGAGGAGCCTATTTGGTCTCTGGAAGCTTTGTGGAATTTGGGTCTTGTTTCCCTAAGATTATGATATTAAACAGACCCTGACTAAGTCTTAAGAGTTAAACATACTAAGTCATAATATATGATGTTTAACATATAGTATATTGAGCAGTATTTTGGACCAATAAGATTTAACTGTGGGTCGAGCTATTCAGCACAGCTACAGAAATAGCAAAAAAATCTATTTAGCTGCTTGTCGTGGTTGTGGCTCATTAAGACAAAAGGTTTAATTTTAACCTTTAACTTGAAGCGACAAAGGGTGTTGCTGCTTATGTCACCTCAAATGTATTATTTGGCACATAAGGTTTTGTAGGGACCCTGTTTAACTCAACATTGCTGAAGTACATAATCACAATCACACACACCTGTACAATCTCCAGCATTTCTGCCTTGCTTATGTATCCATTGCCATCCAGGTCATACATACTGAAGGCCCACTTTAGCTTCTGGTCTAACCGTCCACGTGATGTAACACTCAGTGCAATGATAAACTCTCTGAAGTCTATTGTTCCATCGCCATTGGCATCGAAGGTTCTGAAAACGTGCTCTGCAAACTTCGATGCATCTCCATAGGGAAAGAAATTGCCATAGATCTTCTTAAATTCATCCATGGTGAGTGCACCACTTGGGCAGTCCCGCAGGAAGCCCTTGTACCACTCCTGGATCTCATGCTCTGTGAAGTCTGTGTTTTCCACCAGGTCCTGTATCACCTCGGGACGGAGCTTGCTGTTCTGCTTGCCCATGTTGATGGTCTTGTTTCACCTTGAGTTATGAGAGAGAAAAAGTATAAAGTTCCATTATAGAAAACAACCTATGAGTTTCAATATTTCAACTGTTTCTCCTAGGCAGCAATAGCAGCAATTTGAATGGAGAACTGAAGACTTGAGTTTCTTGCTTTCAATCTAAACTCAAACAGTTATCCTGAAAAGTGTTCTAAGACTAAATTTTCGAAGGCTTGCTATCCATAATAATTTAAGAACCCTTTGCATTTTCTGTAGGTCAATAATTCTCTCATTTGTGTCTTCAATTTTGATTTTACCCAACGAATTTTAGGAGACAAAGATGATACAGAGCTTGATACATAAATTGCACATAGCTAAGAACTCAATTAAGTCTTTTGCTTTGAGGAAGGCCACAAAACAATAGAAATAGCCATAAGAAAACTGCAATATATCATTGTTTGAAACTGTCATTGTGACTTTACTGATGTACAAGCAAAGCATCTGTCACAAATTTAAAACCTGTCTTCCTTTTCCCATCTGTCAACTGAACTTTCCATTGGTAGACCACAGTGATACTTTCAGCTGCTGCAATGTGTGTGTATGTGTGTGTGCTGCTGCACCAAAATCATTTCCTGATGCAATTCTACAGACCTGTCTACCTGTAGTTATTTGCAGTCACTGAGCAAATGATCCTGAGAACTCATACTGGGGTCATTCAAACAAGACAAATAACAAAATAACAAATTTTAAGTTAATAGCATTGTGTTATCTCAAGCCAAATATATATTACATGTTGGACTTTAATTATGCCTGCAGAAAAGTAACAGTGTTAAAAGTCACAGGATTGACAGTCTGACCACTTAAATGACCTTGTGCTCAAGGTCTTGTAATGACAAGGTGCTTCTTTATGCAGAATTTAAAGCAGATATTTCTTCAATGATCAGCTGTTTAAGACACAAAATGATGGTAACAAGGTTGATATTTTAAGATCTTCCCCACACACCAGCGCTTTGAGAAGCTGCTTTTAAAATCTCTTTAGAAAACCAAGTTTATTATTATTATTATATTACATTGTTCCAATCCTAATCAGCTAACCTGAACAAGCTAATCAAGGTCTTCATGGTCACTATAAAATTACAGGCAAGTGAGTTCGATCACCGTTGGAGCTAAACTCTGCAGAAAACAGACTAAAGGGCCAGAGTTGAGAACCTCTGGGTTAACAAATAACCGAGAGAAACGTTTAGTCTTTTAAAAAATACATTGTGAAATAAAATCTAAACAGAGAAATCATTAGCTTTATTACCATATACCAAAATGTTTATACATACACTGGAAACACAATGGGAACAGGCCAATAGTTACTAGAGTTTTGTGGATGTGTTCAATAAAACATCTGCACATGATCCATTATTCTCATCTATGTCCATTGAGATGAGAGTGTACAGAGTGATGGTGGGCAAAAAATAACATTTAGAAAGACAGAGAGAAGGAGAAACTGAACCTCTTTTTGTAAACAGGAAGCAGTTCATCAGTTTGCCTTTCAATGTTCCTCACGTAGCACATATGTGACCATCAGCTCCTCACTATATATAGCATGTTTATTCATTCCTTATTCAATACAGAGAATAAACACGAAAAAAGTAAAAAAATAAATAAATAAAAATAGCTAGAAATGAGGAACAAAATTCCTAGTTGTTCCTCTGTACCATCCACTATGTGCATGTTTATTTGGAAACTGTCAGTCATAAATGGTTTATGTCAGCTGACTAGTTTGGAGGATGTTAATCGAAGCAGTGGGAGTGTTTTTATTACACTTTTGATAATTTCTGTGAGAAAATAGTAATGTCTGAATGGCTGGTCATATTTATAAACCAGTCAGAGCAACTCATATTTTGATATTTACATTTTGATTGGTATTGCAATGACAATAAATATAAATGACAATAAATATTGTAATTTTGTATATATACAAATAATATACAAACTGGTCAAGCTTCAGACAACTTTTAAAAATTCATTTATAAATGTCAACTTTATCTCAGACGTTTGCCTACAAGAAACAATTGAGACAATTGTTGACATACAGTACAGTAGTGGTACAGAAAAAAGGAGAAACAATTGTGCTAATAAAGAGACATTGTTTGACACGTTTTTCTTTTTTATGACAATGTCCTTTTAGTGTGGTAACCATATAAAGGTCAACCTCTTAAGCGGCTTTATGTTTAGAGCCATCATGTTAAACACCTAAAGCTTTTCTTTAAGTTGTGTTGTTCGGACTCCCCTGCTCCTCTGGAACATGACTGAATCAAATCCTCTATCCACTTCTTAGCTAAAGAGCCCCTGTTCTGCTGTGTCCCCTCTGTCAACAAACCAAAACCCTTCCTCATCCCCCCACTTATTCCACCCCTTACACTCACTCCACAAACCCCCCAGACACACACTAAGCACTAGACCCCAAAAGCATAACAGGCCAATTTGTCATCTGTAAGCTTTTATTCCACCCCATGGATGGCACACAATCATGAAATTGTCATGATTAAATTAAGTTTAATTACTTAATGGATATGCTGCATTTGTATTATGTTGCAGCATGTTGTCATGGTGACAGACCGTCTAATATTGCTGTTAGGTGAAAATAAAACATCAGACAAATTGTCTGATGTAACACCAGTAATGTCACACCTCTCCTCAGTAAGCACAATTTGAGCAGATGACAAATATTTTGATTACACTTTATTTGAATATTTCGCTTTAAATATTATACTAATAATTAGTAAATTTTAGGTTAAGGTAAAATAAGCTGATATACTTGCAAAGTTATAGAGTCAGTAGAATGTAAGAGACTATTAAAATACAGTGTTAGCAGATATTAAGCAGACAATCTAGTAATATGTGTAGACTGGTAGTTGACAAGTAGTTGCAAAATTGTCTAAAAAATGTCTAAAGTGGACTATCAAAATAAAGTGTTACCAATATTTTTATCCAAAGCAACTTACAGTGCATCCATGGTTTACATTGGTTAATATGTGTCTTTCCTGAGAATCAAATCTGTGAGGATTTTTTTTGCAAAGTTCTACCAGCTTTTAGGACCCCACTCCTGATCTCTACTCAGGACAGCCCATGTTCTTGAGAACCTGAGCTTATATTGTATTTATAAAGCAGAGCAGCTTCTTGGACTGTACTTCCAGGGCCAACAGCTCAAAGATCTCTGTCTCAAATTAACCCTAAGACTCTTAGTGTCTACGAAAACACTCTGGTGACGCCATGCTTACGTAATCACAGGCCAACAGCAGCTTTCCCCATGTGCTCCTGCAGGTGGACATAACGTACTGATGTCCTCACAGTGAAGGTGAAGGACAGGTGACTCTGGTAACATTTGACAGTCACCAAACAGTCATACATCTGTTTTTGTGAACTATTACTGGGAACAACCAATTAAAGCTGTATATTAGCGTCATGCTGACAAACTAGTCATTGAGCCAAAACATGATCCATTGTATACCTACCTACAGCTGAACAAAGCTGACCGACTGTAGGCTGTAAATACTATTTTATTTTATGTTTTAAAAATATATTTTAACTTTTTGTGTTTTATTTATGCGGACCATAGAGATGACAGGAAACAATAGGGAATACATATTTGTAAAGGTTGCATGACAGAATCAAACTCACACTGCCAAGAAGAGCAACAGAACTCAACACATCAGGAAAAAACATGTTGGTATATACAGACATTATATAACATTTACCTAAACTTCAATACATTATCAGACAACAAAATGAAAATTCCAGCCTGACTTTTAAAGCAGACTAATGATTTAGCCAAATTCTTTGCTTGATGATAATCTATGATTTGTGCTTATAGCCCAACAAATAACAATAAAAATTTATAAAACACTCAGATGGGAGGATATACAAACGATGTGGAATTCAGCACAGGAAGTTGAATGTCACATGACAGAAAGGTTGATATCTTCCCCACACACCTACTCCACCCCTTAAAACCACAGCAGGCAAATAAAACACAAGCCGAAAAGCTGAACTATGACTATGGAAAAAGTCATATGCTGTGTTCGTTGTGAGGGGGCCTGATGCGGTCATGGAATGAACATGTGCAAGACTGTTATGATTTCCCTCTTCTTCTCTGTGCAACTGTGCAAAAACTAATATCACAGAGCTTATCTGTTTATGAGTTATCATAGGCACATTTAGTGGCATGAATCAGTGGGGAAATTTCCTCACTTCCGTGGCTAGTTTCGGTATTTATATGCTAGATTAGAACTTAGAAGTTAGAAGTTCATAAAATCGATTCTGTTATCCCAGTATAAAAGTGTACTGTATCAGGATCAGTCATTCATTGCAAATGTTGTGTCTCTCACAGATAGCGTAACGTATGACCCTTACAAGACTTATGGTTTTGGTGGGCACACAGCTGGCACTGTTAACCTCTATATTTCTACACATGTATGTCATGCTAACACCAACACCACCTGTAATATATCAAATATGCCTCATTTGTAACTATTTCATGCAGGTTTTATCTGTTTTCAAGTTGGGACGTCTATAATTTTAAAGGTGCAACATGCAAACTTAAGATCTTCCATACGTAAATAATAAATGTAATTAAAAGCTGCCTTTACATGCAAGACAGCTTACCTTCATTTAAAAGACTGTAAAAGTAAATTAGATTTAAGACTGAGCTGGCCAAAGATAACAATCTAACAAAAATAAATGTAATGTTTGAAGTCAGATAAACTTTTTATAGATACATATAAAAAGTAGGCACTTTTACTTTGATTAAGCTCTCTCTCTCTATCGCTCCCCTTGTACCTGTAGAATTAACTCAAAGGCCTTTGGGATCTAAAGTGATAGGATAAAAATATAGACTTGTGTCTGTTATGTAAGTGGCACTAAATATCCAATAGCAGGAATAGGTAATAAAGTAAATGCAGCAGGTATATTCCACTGGATTCCACTGATAACACATATAACAACTATTATATTGTCTCAAATGTGCGTTTGAAAGTCAAAATGACAAGTTTGGAGACATAAGTAGACCAGGAATTCTAATGACATACTATCTGCATTTTCTGTGAATTGTGCATAAAGCTTCAATTTATGGACCACCCAACAGTAAACATAAGATGATTACAGAAAACATCCAAATATGTTATACAAAATAAATCCTTTATGATTAAAAGTATCAAGAGCTTAGAGATAAGCTTGAATTCTACACAGCTATTTATAGTGGAAGATCTGTGATGTTATATGAGGATTTCGAGAGTCAGGATAAACAGTGACCTTCTCCTTGTGACCTCTGCTTTGCCTTCACAATTTATTTTAATACACAGAAAAACAGTGTAAATGGCTCTTCAGAAAAACATAACCCCAAAATAATAAACTAAAATCAATAAATGTCATTTAACACAGCTATAAATGTCACATAACTTTACCAGTAACAAAAGTCGCAAAAAGTTAGCCTAACAAATTTCATTCTGACAAAGCAACATGTTTATATTATTATCCATACTTTTGAGATAAACTATTTTTGTCCAGTTTAAATTTACTGCTTCATCTCCAGCTATCAGTCAGCTTCTAAATTCAGCGCTAATTCTTTGTAAAACTACCCTTGCTTCACCCTGACACAACCCTCCATCATTCTGTGAGAAAGGCACCAACCTCCGCCATCACATTCAACATGTGGCAACTGATTTCTGTTACATACTGTTAGAGTAAATATTTGTTAAGCTTCTATTTTTAGAAACCTTTTTTAGAAGAGGTTTACTCTCAGAGTTTACAATCATGGTCAATTACAGCAAAAGTTATGTGACACTTCACACGGTCAGAACAAACAAAAAATGCTTTTGCAGTTATTATTTCCAACCTCGCAAACTGAATGCAGAGAAACTTGGGTGTAAAATCACTATCACTCAAAACTGTGGCTAATTATCAAAGTTTTATGATGCCTTATTACTGTTCTCAATTGCCGTCACTGAATGTGTTTACTTTGGCTTATCTGTGAAGTGATGAATTGTGCCCTTAGCAGATAATGGAGCCTCATTAAAAATACATAAATTCCTGACAAGATAGAGGCATTCTAATTGAATACCACACACATTGGCATTCCACTGGGCATCATACTGAAACCTAAAAGACCTTGACTTCAGCTATACGGAAACTAACACTGAAAGAAAGTGAAGAGTTTGGAATAGCTTAGGTTTAAGAAGCAATCTGGCAACCATCATCATCTGTCTACTTATGTACATGCCACCAAGTCTATATTTTTACTTTCTTGAGAAATACAACCAAAAACAACACATTAAGGGCAGCACTGGACCTTAATGCCAAACCAAATAAACTTCCCAGATGATGTGATTAATAAGCTAGCAATAGACTAGACTGCATAAACGCTGCAGTAGCTCAAAAAACATTTTTGTTACTAACAAACTAGTACTGTATATTTTAGCTGCTATAGTCAGTCAGCATTATAAATCAAGTACAAATGCACCATGTATTCAATTATTGTGAGATCTTAAAAGGTACATTTATGATAAACACTTGAAATACTTGTAAAAAGTAGCATGTTACACTACAGGACAATCTCCTCATCTTCCCTCACCCAGATTATTTGACTCCCTTTACCCACCTTGACATATATGATCTTATTCTGTTTCACTTGTTCCCTTTTAGGAGTTTTACGATGCTCTCAGTTTTCTATCTTTTCTATATGTTGCCAAAGTTTAGCTGCTGCAGTTTTTCTCAGAAAGATTTTTAATGTACACTCCCCTCTCGTATTCTACATTTCCTTTTCCCTCTCTCTTTCTCCCTCTCTTTCTGTCTCTCTCTGGGGCTTTGCTAAACTCTCCCACCAAGCTCAGCCTCTCTGTTTCCACATCCCTATAGACCGTCACATTTTTCCTAGCGCCCACGTTTCTTTTTAAACAGATTGTGGGCCAAAATTCTATCAGATGTTTTTTTTAAGGTCTGTGAACAGCCTGTCATCTCAAAACTTCACTTCATGGTGCAGCCTACATGCGTGCCACAACTATGCAAAAAAGGAAAAAAAGGCTCAGTGACTTCCTGCAACCTGAGCTGTTTTGTTAAATGTTTTGAGAGCACCTGCCACTATGTACATTATCTTAAGCTCTAGAAGTCTCCAATTCTGCCCTATTGTCCTTTATATTTCGTTGTTCATCTGTGATCATCTCATAAACAAGTGAACAAATGTAAATCTCTTGAGGCTAAAGCAAAAGGCTTGTTTTCTCTTCCCATAAAACCATATGACTTTGTGAAACAAGAGGTAAGCTGTTTTAACTGTGAGATTTGGAAATATTTGCATATATATGAAGAACTAGTTCCAAAGACATTGCTTGAATTTTTTACACACTGGCAAATCATAGTTGTATGTACTGTAACCGATGAGGTATAATGTTTAGGTGAAAGATGCTGGCTCAAAGTTTCAAACAGGGTTCTCTCCTGACCTTATGTTCCAGGATTTATCCAAAGCCAACAGGTCTCAAATCCTCTCAGGTCGGCTTTTCACTCATTCAAAGCTCATTAGATACCTATAGTTTGAATAATCTCTGCTGTGCCTTTTAAATTTAATGTCCTCTTCCTCTTTTCTTCAGATATGGCCAGAACATAACATCACTGAGACCTTTCCTATAACAGAGAAAAGAAATGAAACTCACCTTAGGTGGTTGTTCTGGTGCTGTGTTAAGAGGTTTTAGATGGCCATAACCTGTGGACCTCTGCGGAGAAGAGGCGTTGAGGAGCCTCAGTGAGGAGATGCAGCCACAGGTGTCAGGAACTTTGTGCTTTGATGCAACCAGCAGCAGCACAGAGAAACTCCACAAGACTCACTGTGAGCAGTCCACCCGCAGCTTAGTTCACAGCACCAAACTGCCTCCCTCGCTGACGTCAAAGCTGCTTGTCACATGATCCATCTGAGAAGCCTATGAGAGCCACCGTTGCCCTGGCAACAGAAACTTAACATTGACTCTTGCTGTCACTGTAACTTTTTAATAGGTCAGAAAAATAAAGCTATTACATTTAAAAAGTGTTTAAAATAAAACCAAGAGTACAATTAAAATGCATTTAATTTCTGCATTTTTCTTAGAAAATATAGAACTTGTCCAGTAATGCATGCATTTGTCACATTTGTGGTTGCATTATTATTTTATTTGTTTCTTGTTTTTTATGTTTTTTTGTTCTGCAAAGACTTTCTGATAAAGATCACATGCAATAACATGCTTTATCTAAGCAGATTATAAGAAAGTCAAAGACTCCACTCATTAGCCTTAACGTACAGACACTTTTTTAAGCAGCAAGCTGAGTCAGTCATCTGCACATGTCCAGTCTGAACAGGCCCTCAAATTACAGCCAGAAGTGACTGCCTTCGAATAAAACAGGTGCACATGCAAAACACACGTAATGCAATCTTATGCAGATATCCAGGGTTTTATTTGCAAGCATAATGCATGAAACACAATATATCATAATGTTTCTTTCATAAACACTGATGCTTATAGAGTCTAGAGGTATTTGCATTAATTTTCTCAGATTCTGGTGCAGAATCAGTAGGTAGCCTGAGGAAAATATTATTGCTCAAAGATTTTATTGCTGAAAGACTTTGAGTTCTCAGTTTCATCTAAGTATTAACTTTGCATTGGATGTTTCTCCTAAGGGGAAATAAAAATGGGAAAAATTAGTAATACAATAAGAAGAATTTCCCAGCTAACGGAACATTTTCACATATATCAAAATGTTATTCCTAAATTGGTATTGAAACTATTTAAAGTTACAAAATTAAAAGAAACATTTTAATAACATTCTTATAACCAAACAATAACCTTAATACAAAAAACTTCACATTTAGAACAATCCTAGAACATTCAAAATAACATTTTTAACATTTTTGTTACTTAGTGGAAACAAGGGTAACATTCTTAAAATTGTTAGCTGGGTTAAACCCCAGTCTTGCATGCATTATAATAAAATTCATTTATTCCTTTTTAATGGCATTCCAGAATTTAGGGCTATATTCATGGCAGGAAATGGTTAATCTACACAAAAGTTGGGGAAGGGGAATTAGCATGTCCAATTCACCTAACCTGCATGTCTTTGGACTGTGGGAGAAAACCGGAGTTTCCTGTGTGGCAAAACCCACACTGACAGAGGGAGAACATGCAAACTCCAACTGAGACAACAGTGCTACCCACTGAGCCACCCAGAACAATTCTAATAAACTAGCAATAGAATTTGTGAAACATAATATATGTGAAACATGTATATGCTACAATGTCTTTGCATTCAGGTTCTGGTGTTTTGTGTTCTGGTTGTAAAATTTTATACAAATGACAGTGTCCTTTGAAGTCTGCAGACTGTTATTGAATCTAAGCGCAGTGAGTCATTGTAGAGATTTCTGAAAAGACGTGACATTCCTACGGTCTTTTTAAGGAGAAAAATCATTAGAAGCAGAAAACCTACACAGAAGTCTCAATTTGTTTCTATTAAATGCCACACTTGTCAAGAAGAATCAATTGCAAAATTGACAGATTTTTTTGTGTCATTTTTCTTTCTTAAGTGTTTTGACTTTCAGTAATATAAGATCCACATATTTTCTGGATAAGAACTGGCCTTGCCCATCCTGTAATGTTCCTTTAGTGTGAAAGCAAAAGTTTGCTGGTCTATGCGGGGCCACTGGCTCTTATCTTTAGAAAACATCAGCTTTAACATGGACATTGAGAGCTCTGTGGGAAGGCCAAGCTCTCTCTGATTATCTGTTACCTAACCGCTCACTTACACCCCACGAGTGTGAAGAGCTACTATTTCAGTCAGAGGTGAGGAGTACTTTAGGCTACTCTTCAACTACAGAATGATACTTGTGATTGGGTGTGTTTTGTAAGGTGTTTTTGTGTGTGTGCAGGTTTGCCTTTTGCTTAGTGTGTTCCAAAGACAAGGCTTTGGAGGATTAATCCTATGAAGACATTGGAAGACTTCAGGTCGTGAGTCTTTGCAATGTCAGCAAAAAGGTGATGGCAAGGCAGAGAGGATTTCCTCTTTAATACAACACGTCTGCATGCTGAACCGAATGTGGTTAGCATTTGTAGATGCTGTTGATCAAATCACCCTGGCAGCAGTTCTTAAAACTTTAGACTACAAATAATGAACATTGTAAATATGTTTTTAAATCTGTATTGTACAATGTAAAGCAAGAATTCGATTTGCTATCACTGTAGCTTAATCAGTGGTGAAAAATAGGTATTCATCATTATTACCCTTGCAGGTAACTACCACTGCACTCAGAACACCTTGGCAACCACACATGATCTGGCAACAACCCATAACACTATAGCTACAACACCCAAGCATTTTGCACAGGCAAAACAACCCATAATTAAAAAAATCCAGTTTCAAGATGTCTAGTCATATTTCTAATGCTTCAAAATGCCATTCCCACAAATGTACTTTATCTTGCTTCTCAGACAAAATTAACAGTTGTCAAGAACGAAGGGATTTAGAAAACAACAAATGCAACAGCCAAAGCTCAAAGCTAGTGCAATGCATGGTAGCATGCCAGACAGGACACACAATTTGATAGCCTTTATTCAGCTGTCATTTGTGATTAAGGTGCTGACTTTAAGGTGTAAGAGCCCACAGCACCCAAAAAAGCTGGATTAGGTAATGTGATCTCATATATGTGTGTCTGTGTGTGTGTGTGGGGGGGCAAACAGTTGAAGCTATTCAGAAACAAATCATGCTGGGTATGGTAGAATATCTTGGCTTTTTAAACTAAATTAGGTCGCAGGTCACATTGTTCTTTAGGGTTTACACCAGCTAAATAGGTATCATTGAGATGGACGGGAATTCCAAAGGACAGTTCTCTCATTTTATGTAAAGGTCATAGTTTTTAATGCAGAACTCTTACATGTAAGAATTGAATTTAAGAATATATATATCCTATATATTGTGAATGCCTTTGACAAAAGCAGTAAATATGAATGCAAAATTAAGTTTAAATTGGCACATTAAAGCATAATTGTTATACGATAACTAAAGTCTGTGATTTGTTATATTTTGTGGTTAAACACTAAATAATTTTTTGTGATGGGACATTGAGACCTTGATATATTGAAATAATCACAAGGTGTTACAGGTAGGCTGTGTTTAAGATGTGAACAGAGGGGGTTTGTTCTTACCTCTAATGTGAGGTCATTATCTAATGCTCTATAAATAGCACACAGGTGAAGTGTGGCTGTTAAAGTCACTTTGATCCACCCTCAAGCAAACACACACACATGCACATGCACATAATAAACTCATCAAAACTATAAAATAACACAAATGTAACTTTGGGAATTATATTGTGACTATAGAAAATTGAAGATACAAAAGCATATATCTAGCATATTCAATGTTACAAAAATGTTTTCTTGACATTTTATCATCCAAATCTGACATTTTTCTTGTGGAATCATCCTGAGATTTCCCTTCTATCCTATGCTTTTACTGGCTGCTTCTTCTTCATTATTTGGTCCAAATCATCAATATCAAAAACATTTTTAAAATAAAATTGTAATTTTCTAGTAACAAAATTAATATATTGGCACACTTATATTTTTGTCTACAATAACAATTTTAAACAAAAGCAAACGTTTTAAACATTTTAAGTTTCAGATGAAAAGATTTTAAGATGATAAGAAACATTTCAGTCAAATGGCCGGTAGTGAATATATAATTCAATTGTCATTTTGTGACTAACTATAGAGTATAGCATGCCTGTAATCCAACATTAGACTGCTAAAAGAGAGTTTAAACAAATCGGAGATGCTGGTGACCCTGTGGAAGGTGCACTTTTATCACATGCAGCTAATGAGCTTGTGACTGCAGAGACCTACAGTATTAAAAAAAATTATAAAAAAAAAAATTTTTTTTTTTTTTTTTTTTTTTTTTTTTTTATTTTTTTTTTTTTTTTTTAAAAAAAAAAAAAAAATTTTTTTTAAAAAAAAAAGATTTTTTTTTTTTTTTTTATTTTTTTTTTTTTAAATAATTTTTTTTTTTTTTTTTTTTTTTTTTTTTTTTTTTTTTTTTTTTTTTTTTTTTTTTTTAAAATTTTTTTTTTTTATAAAAAATTAAAAAATTTTCCAAAAAAAAAAATTTTTTTTTTTTTTTTTTTTTTTTTAAAAAAAAAAAAAAAAAAAAAAAAAAATAAAATGGTTGTAAAATTTTTTTTTTTTTCTTATTTATTAAAAAAAAATTATTTTTTTTTTTTTTTTTTTTTTTATATTTGAGTGGGGGGGGGGTTTTTTTTTTTTTTTTCTTTTTTTGGTTTTTTTTTGGTTTTTTTTTTTTTTTTTATTTTTTTTTTTTATTATTTTAAAAGAGGGGGTTTACAAAGCCGCCCAGCCTTTTTTTTTTTTAAAAAAATATAAATGAAGGTTGTATAGGGAGAGATTTGCTTTTTTAAAGATCCAGCTGATCTGCTTTATGGACAATTAAACAGGTGAAAAGTTCTCTAGACTTTGGAGACATAGCCATGTCTAAAGTAATCATACAGAATTTAGGCTTATTTGACTGGTCCAGGTAGCAACCACCTAGCAATATCTTAGCATTTGTTTTTTCAGAAACTGTGAAAATCAAGCTTTAACTAAGTGCTCTGTCTCCAGATAAAAACATGTGGAAGTCCAGCAGGCTCAGAGAAGTGCTGAATCCCCCTGTGAAAACCTGAGCTGTGTGGATGAGAAGGGAAACCAAGTGTGGAGGAGAGGGCTGTGATGTATTAATTTGTAAGGGTATTTAATTTGTGTCTTAATTTGTAAGATAAATAAAAGCAGACAAAGCTAAGCCTAATGCACAGAAAGTTCTAGCAAAGACCAATGAGACAAAGTGACATGTGAATGACAGCAAGGAGGAGCTGCACCAACTCATCAAACAGATCTAAGACTTCCTCATGCATAAGTCCCACTTGGTTGTTTTTACCTAGATGATAAGCAAATCAGTTGTTTGAACGATCTGTTCTGTTCACTTAAATATTAAACTCTGCTTATGTCACTTGTTTCTGCAGAAGATCTGAGCTGACCTGGAGAGCATTGAGACTGTGGCAAATGAAGTCCTGCAGATGCCCACAACACTGGCCCAGCTGCAGAACCTGACAGTGGAGATCAGGAAATGTGTGATCAAATGGGAAGGACATCCTCAAAGAGCTGCTGACATCCTGAGAGCAGAGGCCCTGTTTGAACAAGCCTGCAAGGCCAGGTTCCATACATATCCACACACATCTCAGAGACCTAGTGTACTCTTCAGCGTATAATATATCAGTGATACTTGATTATGGTCCTGCGGAACCCTATCACATTTTGTGTCTCCATTATCAAACACGCCCAAGCTGTGTTTGTAATTGGAAACTTAGTGTTACAAACTGTGCGGTGCTGTCAGTCCCAGGATCAGAAATAAAAATAATATAGTAGGGCCACCTAGTGACCAGCTTGACAAACAACATCTGTATGTTCTGTATTTTTGACAGGAAAGAGGCCACAGATGTAAAAGATTCAGCTAAGATGGTGGAGGCTTTGCAGAAAGCTGAACAAGAACAGATTTTTATAACCAAGGCCTTAAAATACACCACAATGTTTAATGTAAAATATGAATCTAATAAAATTTTTAGCAAAAGAATTGAGAATGCCTTAAACTAAAAAAAAACCACTTTTAAGTTTCATTGTAGTTAAAACACATTTCTTCTGCTTTTTTGTAAGCCAGAGACATACTTGTTTGTAGTAAAGCATGGAAAAGATTGTGTGACTTGTTTTACAAAGATCTCTTCATTTTCCCAAGTTTCATTTTTCATTATCTTCACAGCCTGTGTTTGAACACTATACCAGCCTTAAACTTGATAAGCCAAAAACTTTATTAGCAAGACATTTAAGGGGTAAGCAAGGGAAGTGAAAAGTGAATGTGACATATTTGTCAGATATGGTAACCCATACCCAAAATTTGACCTCTGCTTTTAACCCATCAGTGGTGAGAAGTGAAAACACACACACACCCCTCAGGCAACAGAGCAGTGGGCAGCACCGCTGTGCCCGGGGAGCAATCAGGGGTTAGGTGCCTTGCTCAAGGGCACTTCGGTTGCTACCTGCCAGTGCTGAATTCAAACCAGCATCATGGTGCTTTAGAATCATGTTAAAACATATTAGCATCATGTGCATGTTAGCACCATGTTAAAGCATGTTAACATTGTTTAAAAAGTTTTGCCACGGCAAGCCTAGGGCTCCTAGTGTTTAAATTTGACTGCTGGACAATCGTATTGGTAGAGGGGTATTTTCTATGATTGTTCCACTATGGCTTAGGACAGAGACTTTGTCTCTAACAACATTTTGTCTCCCAATTTTATCTCATTAAAACTAATTGGGACTAATTTAATAATTAAAAATTCAATACAAATATTGAATTTATTAGAATAGTTAAGGAAACATCTTAAATCTTCTGATATCTCTGTTCTCCAAAAATTTTTAAATAAATAAAAAAAATTTTTTTTTTTTTTTTTTTTTTTAAAAAAACTTAAAACCCCCCTTTAAAAAAATTTTTATTTTTTTTTTTTTTTTTTTTTTTTTTTTTTTTTTTAAAATTTTTTTTTTTTTTTTTTTTTTTTTTAAAAAAAAAAAAAAAAAAAAAAAAAAAAAATTTTTTTTTTTTTTTTTAAAAAAAAAAATTTTTTTTTTTTTTTTTTTTTTTTTTTTTTTTTTTTTTTTTTTTTTTAAAAATAAAAAAAAAAAAAATAAAGGTAAAGTTTTTTTTTTAAAAATTTTTTTTTTAAAAAACACCCCCCCTTCCTTTCCCTTTTCCTCACACCCCCCCAAACAAGTGCGAAGTGTCTTTGAAACACATTGTTCTGAGCCTGTGTCTTCCAAGTTCTGCAGCATTTAGGTCCTTGCATCAGACATGGCTCAGATTTCTCATTCTCTGTCCACGACCTGTTTCAAAGTGGTGTCACTCATTCTCCATACAGTGAAGCCCTTCAGCTGTCTTTACCGGTGGTATGCCCTTCTGTGCATTTCAGAATGGGTATTAAAAACTGTACATGGGGTACTCCCTTTAGTTTCGATGCACACCACCCTGTTTCAACAGCATGTTTCAGTCAACAGTTTTGGAGCAGAATGCTCTTATTTTAAGGGCAGAAACAGATGGTTCCCCCAACAGGAAAGAGGCTCTCTTCTACAGAGTTATGTAGAAATGAGAGCAGTCTGCCTAGCTCTGAAGAGCTTCCTTCCTCAGATCAGTTAGGCTGCCCATCAGCTTCTATCAGAGCAGTGCATATTTAACATCCTCAAATTTCTACAGCAACAGCTGGATGATGGTAGTAAGCCATCTACCTTAAAGGTTTATGTGGCTGCTATCTGACTGATCGGCATTCAGTGAGCAAGAGTTGTGAGTTGTGGCCAGGTTTCTGAAGGGTGCGAGATGGCTGAATCACATGTGCCCCCCAACTTGCCTTTCTTGGGACCTAGCCTTGGTCCTGAAAGCATCTGCTAATGGCTCTCACCTCGGTCAAATGTATAGTAGACATTTGAACGAGTTGTAGATTTTGCTTGCATGCAGTTTGGACCTAACGATTGTAATTAGGTTATGCTACCAAGTAACTTTCAACACAGTTCAGAGAGCAGGCTATTACACTGCCTATGTTTTCTCTTAAGCCACCAACGTCTCATAACAGTCACACTTTATGTGCTTTAAGCCCGGTTAGGACTTGAAGTTGTTACATTGAGCTCTCTGCTCCATTCTGTCATTCTGAGCAGCTCCCTGTATGATACAGGGAGGTTCTAAAGGGTATATATTGCAGTCTTCCTCACTAAGCATAACTGTTGCCCTTCACTGTGTAGTGCATCTGGGGTTAAGTTACCACACACAAAGGTCCAGGTGTGCAAGTTCTCTAGATCAAGTGTCACTTCTGTGATTGGTGCCCGTATTATGACAGTAACCTATGAGGGTTGAGAACATTCTCCTCTTCCTGATCTCTTAGCAGATTATGTTGTGCTTGGCTATTTGAAATATAAAATAAAATGGTTCCCCAGCTAGGATCCACCAAGTGAATCTATTATTTCAACTACTGTGTATATAAAGCTGCAATTCCTAACATTTTTGGTTAAATGAACAAAAATCAGTTAAGCAAGAACAACAGATCAGTGTTCATAATGGCATTCTTTCCTTGTTTCAAAGGCAAGTTTATAATTATTATTTATAATTTGGCTGCCAGGTCTGATTTTGCAGGAAATGTCAGTGTGCAAATATAAAGTCCCAGCTAACATGTGTGTGCTAAAGGGTGGTGGAGCATTTGTAGCTTACAGCAGTTGTTTAGAATTTTAACTTGTTATAACTGCAAGTAACTTGCAATTTTATGTTACAAACAAAAATTGGTATAGAGAGGCAAAAGTTACATACTGTAAACAAAACACTACAGAAAATAAAGAAATGAAGAGTTTTAATTTTAAAAATAATTTTAAAGTGATTTGATTTATTTAAACTGATAAGAGTTACACTAATCTAGATCTGTTTAACCCTAAATGTGATACAGGACGCAATTTCATCCATCAATTTTCTAACATTAATACATAAATTAATATTAATAAACCGTGAAATTAACACGGTATTAAATCTAAATTAAGTGTGCTTTCATCAGCAGCTAATTAAAATAAAATATTTAAACAATTAAAATAAAATAATAATTTGTATCAAGTCACTGATTATTATTTGTATATTCGTATTTTTTTATATATACGAAAAGTGATAAAAGTAGGGGCAAACTAAGTAACTATAAATGATTATTAAATGTCGGCTGTTTTCCGACGTCTGAGAGACCTTTATTTTGACACTTTTTAATTTCAATCAGGCGGCTTACGATCAGCAATAAACTTTCTTAAAAGGTTATTTTTATATCAGTTTTATTCTTATTATCATAATAATAATTATTAATTATTTTAAATATATTTAGAATGCTCATGTCACAAATTATGATTGCATTCTGATTTCGATCAGGCATTAGGGTGCCCTGGTGAGGCAAGAAGCAGGTCCTAGCTCAGTACAGAAAACTGAAAGTAAAATTCACTTCCATTGGAAATATTTTACAACGAAAGCACGCATACCTTATTCTAAAAATGTTTATTTCGACAGGGGATAGTGTTCCGTCATTCAAAGGTTTTACACTGATTTTGGTAAGTGAACTGTTTAACACTTTTAGCATAAAATAACTTCAATTACACGTGTGCCGCAGTCACTGGTCTTGCAGATATTTAACACTGATAAGTGCATTATTATTATTATTATTATTATTATTCAATATACATAGCCTGCAGTATCTGTTGGAAATGTGGGGCAGCTCGCCGTAGATCTCATAATCTCAACACTGAACATGCCCAGAGTGGGATACTTCCACACTGATTGCATCATTCCCATGGCAGGGAATAACCCTTACGCCACATCTACTGAAGATGCTTCCCATCTTAGTACCAATGCAGAGGGTAATAGGATAATACCGCTTTAATCTTGAATATCAGTTTTTCTCTTGTATTATTAATCCATGTGGATAAGTATTTGATGCTGTGAATGTGTTTCTGTGCAGTATACTCCCACAGTGACTTACAACTGGTTATACTGCAGATCCGGACACCCATCATCCAGGTTAGTGATTGCTTAGATATGCTTCTGAAGGGATAAAAGTTTATCCATTAAAGTAAGCTGCTCAAGCTGCCCTAACAGCTGGTGTTTACTGTCTGTCATAGACAAAGGTCAGATCATTCAGAAAGTTGCTGGTTTCCTGGATCAAGAGCTGTGGATTTCTCAGAACTGTGCTGTTGTCCAGCAGTCATGCTTATCAGAGAGATGACCAACAGCTGCTTGGGTAATGACATCCCAGCTTTAAATCACAGCTGATTTTTTTGGGGAACAGATAGAATGTGAACTAAGAAAGTGTTATAGGTGCTACACATTCAAAACTCGCCAAAGATGCTAGGGTTGGTTGTTGCCCAGGTGTTTTTATTTTAGCTTGTTGCAATTATGTTCAGGAAGATCTTTTACTTGTCCAGTAATCTCTATCATATTTTGGTACCTATATTTGACTTGGGTTACTTCTTCAATGTTAATCTATTAGATTTCTGTCATTTTCTGCCAGACCAAAATAGTAAGTCTAACCACCTAGACTTTAATAGCTTAGACATTTGACTTTAATGGAAAGTACTGTCTTACTTCTCCTCAAAAGCCACACAGAAAGTTTAAAACATTTTGTTAAAGCTTTTTTAAAGATCAAATTATACATAGTAATATTTAACAAACTTGTGGCACGCACAAGTATTGTAAAAATCTGTGTATTCAGAAAAGTGTATTCAGATGTTTGTGTTGTGTGGCTGATGTTCTTTTCTTTTTGTTGGGCAGGACTTCTGTGCGGTATTTGTTGACACCATCTCTGCAGAAGGTCGAGGGTCAGAGAATAGAGGATCTGGGCTGGAAGGAAATGGAGAGAATCAGTGTGTTTCCTGACGTAACAGACTCAGATCAGCGGCTCTATATTCCTGGAGGAGGAGTGACTAAAACCCTTTACACAGACTGGTAAACGCTCTTATTACAGCAGATTCAATGTTTCTGAATCTTGCTGAGCAAACATTGAAGATGCTTATTAAACCTACATTTTCCAAAATATAATGCTATTGTATATTTATGGTCATTTTAAAGAGATGTGACATAAACGAACTTTCAGTTTTGCAACAGAGAAGACAAAAGCTGTTCTCACTTTTAAAGCCTTAACACATTGAGCACAATTAAATGCAGCAAATGTTAGACTCGATGAAGCTTTTAAATCAAAACAATAAATCCCTATGGAGCCATTCACACCAGTTGTGATCAGTCACACTGCCACAAAGCGAAGTTTTGCAGAAAGTTACTGTAAACAAAACTCTTTTACAGTAAACTCTTGCAGTAAATAATACAAAGTTGTGGAACTCCCCATATTTCTCTCTTTCAAGAACATGTGTACACAAATATCTTTTTTTTTAGCAAAACAACAAACTCGTCTGTATTGCTCCTTCTGCTAGAGAAATCCATTTTTTATGGATAAACTTTTTGTTACATGTGGTTGTATGAGGTTTGGTAGTGTACTAAGTTCTCTATAGTGAAAGTCTGAGAGCTGATCAGATGGAAAGTATGGTGCATTGTAAATTTATTGGCACACTTATTCCAGCCCAAATAAAAATCATTTCGGTTTCATTTTTACCATTTTATGGGCACATTTTATTGACAAACTGAAATGACTGATGGTAAATTCCTGGACTGTTTTTTTTTCTCAGTTGCACAGAAAATATCTCTATGGCTGTAGTGCTGATCTTCTGTTCAGAAGGGGATAACATTCCTGATGCTATTACCCTTATTAACCATCTCAATGACTGGCTCCACCTTCAGCAAAAACATGTAAGTGCTTTATTAGAATTAACTGAACTTATGTGTATTATCTGATTAATCTAAATTATAGTATGAGATGAAACAGCAAATGTAATCTGGCTGTTTATAAAATATCATTATAATCATTAGTAGAAATGTGCATCTTTAGGCACATCCTTAAGTATTTTATGACTGTGATGCTCAAGAAACGTTAGAAATAACTTACATGTGTGAGGAACAGACTAAAATTTTGTCACCCAAATTAACTGACTTCAAGAGCCTTGTATTAAGCTTGTATGCTGTATAAACTATGTTTGTTTGGTTTTTTTTTTTTACTGGAGCTTGATTCATGTGGTCACCATATATGGTCGTTATGTGGAAAGAGCTGCATTAAGAAAATCTTCTCATTTTGTTTTCTGCTATTAAGTTGTTGTTTTTTTTGAAGACAATTTTATTAAACCTTTGGTTTAACACATTACCTGGTGTTAGTTGAAAGTGATTTCAAAAGTACATTACCGTGTCTGGCAGAAGTTATACATTTTACGTGTGCACCACAAATGCAATGCTCCACCATCTGAGCTACAGGAAAGTAAAAGATTATTCTACATTGTTTGAACATTGGGGTTGCTTTTCTCTCAGACACAGGGGTCCTTGCAGTGGAGGGTCCCTCCTTCATGGAGTCTACTGTTCGGCAGTGGTATCCCACCTCTTCTCTTCTAAGCACAACAGAAACATCAGCATGAGCACTCAGACATGCTGTTTGTAATAGTTATTGTGCTGCTTTGCAATAGTTTTGACTGCTTTTAACATACGAACCACAGTAATAATTAAATCTGATGTACAACTATCACACTCAGCTTGTAAATAAGTGAAATGCCACAAAAAATATTTTTTGCCAAATCCAATGTTGTTGATTTGCTCAATGACATGCTGTGCTGTTCTCATCTCTCTCCATCCTCTAGTGGAGGACAAAAGCTACCTGGATTTCTGCCACTTGAGTTTCCCAGCAGAGTTACAGTTCTTGTAATATGACGCTGCTGTAAACCAGCTGTGACCTGTTTTGTGTGAATCTAGGCTTTTGTGGGACGAAAGTGAAAACATTAATATATTTTAAACATCCAGCATGGCTGTCTTAATGACTTTACTGTAGCTTTACACAATGAATTACACCATGAAATCAAATACTATGGGTGAATGTCAGTAGCTCCATGAAGAAATGTGGTTTCACTCCAAGATCAAAATAAAGTTTTCCATTAAGAAATAAAGCCTAGTTGATTTTAATAAACCACTGGATATGGGCAGGATGGTTTTTATTACTGTATTAAAGTAGTAATCATTTGATTTTTTTTACAACACAGTAAAATACATTTGGGATTAAATGTACACAATGAAACACAATGATTCTAATAGTTTAAATTTGATTTTGGGGTGAAAATCATCTGCACATTTCTTTGTAAGATTTACCTCACACCAGAAGCAAAGTGATCTAGCACTAATGAGGGAATATTACAGTAAAATATGGCTGACTATCTAAATCATAGCTTGAATGCACTTTAAATTGCATAAAAGTGTCTGCCAAATGCATAAATGTAAATTGTTTGGAAAAAGTGGACAAGGCAACACATTATTACACAAACTAAATGATGTCACTTTTATTCATGGATCCTACTCTTGGATAAAGAAAAGCCTCTTCAATAATAGACACTGCTGGTTTGTTTGGTGTGCCTAGACAATGTTCATTTTGTAAAATCAATTTTTTTTTACAAATAAGGTACAATATGTACACAATGTGAGCGCTCTTTAGCATAAGACATCTAACAATTTCACAAAACTGAATATGAGCATACAGCCCTGCAGATTTGATAGGAAATTTCAAGTAATTTCTTATAAAAATAGAGCATTTCATTTTGCCTCTGAAAAAGTTGTCTAAAAATACAACATATGAACAGCAATAGAAATACATAGGCCTGCATCAGATCCTGCTGCTTTCTTCTAACAAACACATAAAGCAAAGAGTAGAAAAAGACATAAAATAGGTCCAACGAAATGAAAACCAATCCTCTTGACATTGAGTTTCATCCACTGCAAAACTGCTGGTGCGTACTGTTGTGCGGCACGGAGATCTTTTCTTGTGAAGTTCATACTGTAAACTGTTTCTAAAAACAAGTGGAGGGAGACAGTTATGGGATGGAGGCCTCTTGCTGAGGTTGCCATGGAGTTGAGTCACTGGTTGTTCTTGTTCTGTGGAGAGAGTCACAGAATTCCAGGTCATATATCTAAAACCATATTTTAAAGGAATAATTAGTCTACCTAAAAATAACATGTGTTGTGTTGATGTCACATTGTCACACAATACAAACGTTGGTAGGACTGATCAACCCTAACGCTTAAATAAAAATGTTCAGCCTTCTTGGCAAATTTTTTAGAGAGTACATGAAGGTCTGAAGGTTTCATTTTTGGGAGAACTATCCACTGTTTCGTTCAAGCACTCTAAATGACAGTCTTTAAGGAATTATGGGTAGTTAATGCCCCACATGCAGCAGGGGCATAATCTTCTATTATAGCTATAACAGAATGGCAGTCAGGACTGTTATATTGTTCTCCACTCCACTGCTCTTTGGCTTCAGTGGTTATAATGTTCCAACATGGGGTACATTTAATCTTGATCCTTTTTATTCATCTGATTGTGCTGCTCTTATTAATTTTGTGCAATGGAGAATATTTGGATGTTGAAATGGAGCCCAAAAACTTTTTCTGCAGCCTCAATTCTACAAGTATTTTTCCTTTCATTTTCTCCATAAGCATTTCAATACATTCTTAAATTTTCACAAGATAGATTTCATGTACCACTGTATTCCAAAATAATCCTACACAAGTAGGTTGTATTAAACTTTCTGTTGCATTGTGTTGGCCGAGAACTTGTGTCTTAAACCAAAACATTCAGATAAGACTTAACGTCTTATCCATAACGTCACAACTTTGATTTAAAGAAAAGTGTTTAAAAATACAACAAAATTTCACTTTCATGATTAAGTAATTCTTATGTAATTAGCAGAGCTTTATGGGTATGGGCTATTACTGTTGAGCTCAGTTGTCACTGTTCCACTTCATTTCCATGGTAACAGCCATGGAAATCCTTTGCACAATATTTCTAAGTTAAAAAAACTTCACCTTGACTGATAGCTTTTACAGAGGCATATACTATGGTTTTAGAATCTCACAGGTCTGTTTTGAAGCATTTATATGTAATTGCTAAAATTCTATTTATGAAGAAAAATGGGATGTGTACTTCCAGAACCTTGTTAGACTATTCCAGTACTGTGGAAAAAAATTATCTTCAAATATTAACTTCAATGTGATTAGCATGGCAGGAAGGCAACTGATGAAGTTGTACACTAGACAGATTGTTTCACATGCATCCTGTGTAGTGAGTTTCAGAATAGTAAATGTAAAAAAAGATCGCAGCACACGTTTAACCAAGCAAAACACACCTCAGAAACATGCAACGTCTGCCGGTACACAAGGTTAAATAAAAACAAACCACACACACACTCTTAAAAATGAATGTGAAAAGACTATCAACCAGCATAACAAAAATGTTTCTGAAAAAATTTGGTTACAATTTTTACCAAAAATAATAAACAATGTACCATCAGGATAAAGCTAAACACAAATCTATGGGCTTTTATAGGATCTACCATTTTGTTTTAGTAAAATTATAAACCTAGGACCCAGCCAATTTCCACAGAGAAATAAATAAAATGAATAAATAAAAGCAGAAACATCACACCATGCTGAAGCTCAGTTTAAAAGATCAAATGAAAGCACAGGCATGGCCATGACAGCAGCAGTCAGCTCATCACAGCACACAGGGCTTGAATGAGTCTGCCTCTCACGTACAGCCTGACGATTTTGAGGAGCCTGGACATGTTTTATAAAAATCCTGCAGATACGCCACTGCTGCCTCATTAGGGAGGTTTCCCAACAGGCAGCACTCACTGTGTCACGTACAGCAAATACAGCCCAGACTGCAACCATAACATAAGACACAGTTACACATAAGATGTTCACCTGTACTGAACACAAAGCAGAGGTTCACCAATAGTGAAGATTAATTAGCCCACTGCCATCACATTATGTAAGATGAACTATTATAAAATTAACAATAATGACTTAAAGGGATGGTTCACCCAAAAATGACAATTCTTCCATCATTTACTCACCCTTTGTCATTCCAAACCTGCATGACATTTTTATTTCTGAGGAGCCCAGAACAAGTACACTCATAACCAAACAACAGTGGCACCCATTGACTTTCATTTTACAGACAAAAAACATTTCTCAAAATATCCTCATATCATATAGGTTTTTTCCATTTTTGGGTGAAAAACCATGCAAATGTTTTTAATTAAATGAAAAACATTTCATTTAATTAAAAAATTAAATGAAATGTTCCTATATTCTTAAAACTGTTCCTATATTCTTATATTCCTATATTCTAAAAACTGCTGATCCATAATAAACCACATTAAATGGATAGTTCCTGTCCTTGATGCTGATTGGTCAATACAGCATTTCAGCTTTGCTAAAATAATATAAGTATTTATAATTAATATAGTACAAAGTATGATGTTAAACACCTGTTCATGAATATGTGTATATGACAGTGCCGCACCCAACAGTAACCTTTCTTTACCCATCAGGGACTATATCTGGTTGAGGGATAACACTTATCATTTTAAAAAATGTTGTTTTCTCTACTAACTGTTATTATAAAAACAAGGCATTATTAACTACTTAGCATGAACCTTCGTTTCAAGTGGCTTGATTATATTGTTCTGATGTCTGATTTAACTTGAAGCATATAAACTTCAAAACGAAAAACACACATTTTGATTGCCTATTATAACTGATATTAGTCAAAAGTAAATTGCCAGCTATTGTACAGGCCAAAATATTAGTGCCATGGTAATGATTATTAATAAATATAACAGTATGATCAGTGATGTCAGAGCCTTAACCTCAACACACAGAAGCATGTTCTATAACACACAGACACTTGAAAAGCAACTGTCTCTCAAAACAAGAATCCCACAAGAATCATAGGTACAAACATAGGAATTCCAACAAACACAGGAATACAGAACACCTTTACATTGCTCTATACTGGTGGAACTGCGCTACATCTGTGCAAAAGTCCTACCACAGGATATCTACTGCAGATATCAGCAGTGGCTAGAATGGCTAGAATCCTTGCTTGTGAATACAGTCTGAAAATAACCCATGATTGGTCCAAACTTGTAACAACTTCATCACCCTCATCAGATCTGAGACACTAACTTACATTATGAGAAGAGTGTGGGTTGAGGAATCTGTGGGATATGACAATACATCCACACAATCAGACATGTTGTATTGACTGAATGAGTCAGTAAAAGGCAGAGCTTGCAAAATCACATTCCTTTTGGCTACTCTCACCTTTTCCTTTTCTTATCAGGGTCGTTGATCCTGGGCTTTGTCTGTTTTTGACTCTTCTGTGTGGAGCTGGGCATCTTCTCATCCCTCGGTCTCTTACGAGCACTGGAAAGAGGAAACCGTGAACATGTGAAAAGTTCTAGCTAATTCCAATGCTAAAGTTTCCAGCATTCAGTAATTTTTCTGTCCTCACTGTAACCAAAATACATGGTCTCAGACGGTTAAGACCTTAAATTAACGTGAAAGAGATTTATTGATCTGACACAAAGACATGTCTAGGTCGCATTTAACCCTAAAATGAAATGCACAAAAAATATTAACATCGATATAGGAACATCTAAATAAATTATATTTTCCATGAAAAGAAGGCTGTTTTAGGTCCATTACAACTTTTTGCATTTTATGCATTATATTTTTGTGTATGACAGTTAAGCACATTTTCCCCAAAATCTAACTTTAACTTAATTAAATAAATGTATTGTTAATGTCATAACATTAATGTCATAACACTGAATACATACAAGGTTCCAGGATCTTTCTCTGGTTCTTTATTGTTGGTCTCTGTTTTCTTTGCTGTCTTTGCATCCATCCCATCCTCCAGACGAAAAAGCTTGCTGCCGTTGTAGCGCTCTGTACACTTAGCAGGTTGTGGTGGTGGTGGGGACTCGGAAAGGGGCTCCTGGTCCTCTTTGGAGAGCTCTTGCCACTGTTTCTGCATGACAACATATTCAAGAGAGTCAATATTTGCACTGCAAACACATACAGTAAGTCTAGACCAAAACCCAGCTTTTGATTCTACTGCAATGAGTTCTCTGTGGTGCACCTTTACCTGCACTGAGAAATCCCCCATAATGTACTTGGCTCCTTCCAGCACAGCCATGTAAGAGAAACGCAGCTGGTCGGGAGTTTGAATCAGACCCATTCGGTACTTTCTCATGTCCAAAAGAATCTTTTTAATTTCCACTGCCAATGGGTCCTTCCTCTTGTCCATCTAAAAAACATGAATGAAGAGTTTAGGTCACCTCTAAATCAGGATACTTGGAATACATGACAAGAGTTGCATGAAGTTATTTTAAAATGCTTTTTGTGCCCTTTTGAAGCTTGAGAATGTAGCCATCCATTCCCACTGTCAACAAAAAACCTAAACAACCCCTTTTAAACATCTCCGTTTTGGTTCCAAAGATCAAAGAAGCCATGAGGGGTCTGATGACACAAGGGTGAGTAAAGAATTACTAAATATTACATTTTGAGTGAACTATGCCTTTAAGTAACATCAACATCAGGTATGCATTAATTATTAAATTGATTTTTGTCAAACAAACTGAAGAGTAAAAATTCCCCACACTATACCTAGATTACAGCTCTGCACACGAGGCATGAGGCAAAATCCAGATTTATCTTACAGTAACTGCAAACATTAAAACATGAGCCAATGGCCCACTCCCTGCCAGTTTTCAACAGTTAAAATTGTTTTAAAGTTAAACTCTTAAGATTGGTGAATCAACACACCAAGACAAGACATGTGTCGACCAGAGAGAATGTTCCAGACCGTCCAATTCCTGCACTGCAGTGGACCACTGCCGGACCATGGTCCATCCCGAGTGAACCAGACTCTCGAACCTTAAACAGGAAATTCAGGAAGCTGGCAGGGGATTCTGGGACACCAAAGTCAGGCCATGTGGTATAATGAAAGTGGTAGATCTCTCTCCTCTCCCCCGTCTAAGTGGATAAAATTATTATTTAAAAAAAGTAGATTAGCACAGAAAAGAATAATAAATGTTGCTGCAGCATTGAATAATTACAAGTAAAATGCTTAAAGAAAAGGAAAACAAACTAATATGCATATAAAGCCTTAGAGAGGATTCTGTGAGCAAAAAGGATTCAGTGGTCAACGTAAGAATCTTACATTTGCATTTTGTAGTTCCAGCACTCTGGTGGTGTAATATGACTTTACATCCTCTGACACTAGTGTTACCACAAAACGAGTGTCACGGAACGACATCTCACGCTCCTCTTGTGTTGGCCAGTACTGTGCACACTTTTCCTGCATTAAGGAACATGTAGAAAGAGCCATAGAACATTACAATGCATTTCTCTTCTATTCTGGCTAAATGAAATAGAACATGAAAATTTGTTTTTTAAAAAAAACATTAAATACAAAAGCCTGCATTGATAAAAAAAATGACTCTGAAGGTCACAGGACATCAACAGTCATACAGTGCTTCACTAATGTTTTGTAATAGTCTTATGATTATTCAAAATCCTGGTTCAAAACAGAGGGTTTGCTTTTACTGCCTGAAACACATGACTGTCTATATATACATGAGAACTATATTTTAACATTGAGTCAACTTTTAATTTAACAGCAAAAGAATAAGCCCACAGCTAACACAGCTAACACAGAACATTCAATGAAATATTCTTAAGATTATTCCTTTTTAACAGTATCCTTCTTTTAACTATTTTTTATACAAAAACACACAGACATGAAATACAGATTTTTTTTAAATATAGCATTGATTATCATCTTGCTTAAAGAAATTGTAGGGAGATAAGAGAACATGAGCACAGTACTGTCATTACTCGGTCAAATTTAAATGCAACCACTAATAAATAATTACCTTGACACCAGTTTTAAAGCTACTGCAAACATTGATAGAAAAGCTAGTTTTGACAAAAGCTCTGTCATCATTTGTTTGACTGTTACATTTGGTTTGCACTTAAAATCAAACTTTTTCACATGTGACTTAAGTGTCTAAATACCTCATGGACCAAACACTTATTGTACATAATCCAAACACTGCACAAAAAATGCTGCACAATTTTAGGGCTGCATGATATTGAAAAAAGTGATATGTGATATTCAAAATGCGATATGTTACTGCTTTTATTTTGTACAATGCGTTTAAATTATATTAAATATATTTAAAAACAAAAAATGTATATAACCAATATACGTTTCACATTCTTACGTTTATATTAAACTTTGGGTTCCAGTCTATCTGCATCGACTTAAAACTTTATATATAACACTGATATTTTTAAATTAGTTATTGCAACCCATTGTGATATGCACATTTTTGATACATCTTACAGCCCTACATAATTTCAACACCATCAGCCATCACAAACCGCACATCATGCTATTCTATGCTTGAGTGTGAACTCAAACATCTCAAAGTCTTATAATATGAAACAGGATTGCAATTCAGCTTAATCTTGGTCTTACAGCAGTAATATTTGTTTTAATATCCCTGTTTGTATGTTTCTGTATATATAGCACTGTTTCTGCTACATGACCATTATACACAGTTATTAATGAGATTCATCTTTCACTTTTTATTTTAGAAACATTTTGGTCCAGGTTTGGAGCAGTAAAGCTTACCGAGCCTTTCTCTATTACTCTGTTAAGCATGATAACTGCTTTGGTCTTCTGCTCCCAGATCATCAGCCAAAAATGACCACATGTGTTTCTCAAAGGACCCTGATGACAGAAACACACAGAAAACTTGCTGGTTAGCAGGGATGGGTCACAACGGTCTACTAGTCATCCGATAACCAACTAATTAATTACATTTTACACATATTTAGAAATTAGCAGACACTTATCCAAAGCAACTTACACACTGAGGAGAACAGAAACCATCAAATAAATAAAAAGGGCCACAATGTGTAGTAAGGGCTGTGACATATTCCAGTTAGTCTGGCTTAAGTGTTAAGTGTTTTAATTAGTGATGTTGACAAGCCTCTAGATTTAACACCTACATTTTTTCTTTTTCATATTTATAGAGGCAGTGCTTTAATTAGTGTGATTAGCTTTAGCTGTTGGATAGCTGGCATGGTAAAAGCCAGCTAAAAGTGGCTAAAACAATAAAAATCATGAGGAACACATTAAATAATGTGCTGTTGTATTGTCTGCAATGAAATACAAGTCAAAGTAAATTTAGAAATCACTACTTTTTTTATTTGTTTTCCATACTGTCCCAACTTTTTCTGATTTGGGGTTGTACACAATGATGTTAAACATACCAATTTATCCTGTCATTTTGAAAGATTACTTTAAACAATGAAAATTAAATCAATAATTACCCTCATGTCGTTCCACACCTTTAAAACCAAATTAAGATAATTCTGATGAAATCTGATAGCTTTCCAACACCTCATAGACAGCTACAGAACTACCACTTTCAAGGCCCAGAAAAGCAGTAAAAACATAGCAGTTCCAAGTAAGCTTCCAAGTCAATGCTCACCATAGGTGTATTAAGCTACATTTGTAAAAATGCACTGAAAATATCAACAGGATACAGAAAACTTCATTTCTAAAACAATTTTTACTTATCTTCAAGGCTACATCAGATGTATACAGTAAATTAAAGATGGTGTGCAAAAACGATACGTATGAATTTTTGCATAAACGTGGAGTTATAGTAAATGCTATGAGGAGTAAGTGCTATGAGGTGGTGATCATGGAGTCTGTTCAGAAATCTATTGCTCTTTGCTTCCTATTAGACACTGTTTAAGTTCTTTTTTGTCTTCTCAAAGGTGTTACTACATTAAAAGTGAGTGGAGCCTTCAAAACTACATCACTCCAATGGTGTGGGCTTCATTGATTTAAAGGCAAAAGAATATTTAGCTGATGTGTTAATTGGTTGATTGTGGATTAATTCACATTTTTTCATCACACTCAGTCTAACGTGCAGAAGCACTGAATGTGAGTAAGCCACACCCACTTATATTCTGTGGTATACACAGAATAGAAAGATCTGTAGCAGTTGACATTATTTCACAGTAACAGTACATACCATTATACCACTCAGCCCTAGCTGTATATAAAACAGTCTTTGTAAACATGTATGGAGATTTCGACACAGCAAGACTTGCTTTTTTGCCCTCTGGGTTCTGTCAGAACACCAGCACATGTGTTGTGGTGCTCTCATGAACACACATCGGAGACTGACATAGATAAAAAGAAGAAATTGTGGAAAAAAGTCATTACTTTTGTTGTTTTTTGCACACAAAATGTGTTTTTGTTGCTTTGTAACATTAAGGCAGAATCACCGTAGTTACATGGACTATTTTAATGATGCCTTTACCACCTAAGGTTCTGTAGCTGTCTATGGGGGGTTGGAAAGCTCTTGGATTTTATCATAATTATCTTAAATTGTGTTCTGAAAATGAATGAGGGTCTTACAGGTGTGGAACGACATAAGGGTAAGTAATTGATGACAGAATTTTCATTTTTTGGGTGAACCCTTTAACACTACAGTACACTGCATGCTTGGAGCTCCAGGCCAGTACCGTGGCTTAAAGGCTGTTCACTCACCTGGGTAAGTATGTATCTTCTCTGGGCTTCCTCCATGACCACTAGGCTGGCATTGATGTAGTCATTTTCTGTGTTTTCTAATTTCACCCGACTGTGGTCAACTGATGTTTGGGGTAAGAGTAGAAAACTAATTATTGATCACTGTTCACACTCAGTAAATGCACCATGCAACATTTGTTTCATTATTGCCCTGTAGAAAATATAGGAGGAGTATGAATACACTGTAGGAGTATGAATACTAAACCTAGCGCTTGTGTTGGAGATGTTTGTGCTTTAATTGATGTGACTTACATGGACTAACATCTCTATATCTGTTGCGGTTGCGATTCTCAGGATACTTGGCCACTTTGAAAGCACATTCATGTGACTGGTTGCGTATCTCCTGAGGGGAAATGATATAAAGAGCTTCAGTATAACCGATTAATTTTGTCATTACTGGCAATGCATATGGTACATTGGCTTCATCAAGTTTCATTTCAGCAAGTCAACAGTCATCAAACACAGACAAAAGTGATTTTAAAGAAATTTGCTGATCATGTTGATTGTAACTGAGTAATTTCCAGAACTAATACCTTAACATTAAGGGGACATTTAATTAAATGAGAAACATGTCTGGAATTTGAGTGAGAAACAAATCCATAACAGCAAAAACAAAAGCGCTCCGTACAGCTTCACAATTGCAGATTGTGTACACAAATTATAAGAAGATAAAACAAAAAAAAACTAAAAGACGATGGCGGTTTCTCAACATAATAAGAATGTAATAGTTATCTCACTGTTAACAGTAAACAAGAGTGTATGAGTTATACTGCTATTCTTATAAACAGAGAGAATGTGTTACTGTGATGTTGGACAAATCTGGACAACAATGTAGTTAAAATTCTGTTTGGACTGACAGCTTGCTAGGTTTGACACACTGTATGTTGTCTAGTGTAGAATCCAATCCCTGCTAAACTTCAACAGTACCTCTTCTTACAGTCCACCAAACATGTACAATACATACAATACAGTACATACAATGAAACAGATTATGATATCCATGCATGCTGTTTAGGTAAAGCAGCACCTAAAGTTTTGAGACAGCCATAGTTTCACTCAGTGACAATGAGTTTTAACATGACCAGTATAACATCATCTCGCGCTTCACTTTCACTTTTCCCGTCAGTTCAACAACAGAAAAGCCAAGAGAGATGCGAAACCACTCAAATGAGAAAACAGATGGATTTATCGACAGATCTGTAGATTGCGTGTCTCATTAGCATGCTAGCTCAAGTAGCTATACTTACTAAATAAAGACTGTGCCAACGGCTCTCTGAATCAATGTCTTCAAACTCCTGCTCCATGGCTGCGTCAGCTCCTTCTATTTTAAGCTCCTTTATTATTCAAAATATAGGTCGCAGCTAGAGACTTCACTCATATCTCATCTTAACAGTCGCCGAAAGAGTCTGTCAGTGTTTTCTGTCCGTCTCGCTGACATTTGCGACGAGGACCCAGACGCTCTGCGCAAATGCGGCAATGGGAGAGCGACGCTGGTTTGCGCATGTGCGGCAGCAGGAGAGCGACGCAAGGTAGCGTCTTCAAGCTGTCAAAAGGCAGAAATGGTCAAAACTGTTTACACTAAGCATATATATATATATATATATATTTATACATGTGAAGACGAGCGGAGAGCAAAGAATACTAGACTAGTAATACTAGTTCAAAAACTAGCTAGCTAACAAATACATGCATATTAACAGCGTAAAAAGAAATACTAGACTAGTAATACTAGTTAAAAAACTAGCTAGCTAACGAATACGTGCATATTAACAGCGTAAACATTAATTAACCATGCTGCGACAATATATGATTAAATGTTAATAAATTAAGTGTATCAGCAGAGTAATCATAAATCAAGAACAATTTTTTTAGAAACACATTTTACCTAGGATCACTCAGTCGCTATGTGTCAAACTCAATTGCAGTCACGGGGTTTTTGACCAGCGAATGTGTGAAAATGTGCATTTTGTCCGTCATTAAAACTGCGGCATTACATTGAAAGGAGGGAGGGGGGGGGGGGGGGGGGGGGGGGGGGGGGGGGGGGGGGAAAGTTATTATTTTTTAAAAAAAAAAAAGGGAGGAGAGAAAACCAAAGGATAGGCTTATTTGACTCAGGCTGTCAGTGGACTTTGGGTATTGCCCTGGCAATTTCCTGACCAAACCCTAGCAACCATTTAGATCACCCTAGCATCCCTAACATCATGAAAAAGCCATATTTTACTATATCTATCATGTTAAATCATGCTAGCATTATGCTAAGTCATGCTAACATCATGCTAATTCATGCTAGCATCATCTTAAAACATTACCATTGTTTAAATATTCCCTAGTTTTGCCACAGCAAGCACCACTCACATTTTCTTCAGAAAACGTATCTATCTATAGTTGGTTAAATACAATTTTGCAAGAAAATTTTGTCTGCAATTCCAACAAACATAAAATTGGTTGGTATTTTGTAGTTTTTTTATAGAGGCCTTGTATTGGTAATTTGTATTTTTTTATAAAGGCTTTGTGTTGATAATTTGTATTTTTGAGGCTTATGTTTAAGAAAATGGTCTCATTTGCTAGGGATTTCCATAATTCTCTGTGCATTAACTTTATTATAACTATTGTAAACCTGAAATATTTTCTTCTTGTATTATGTACAATGTGCTATTTTTACTTCTCTCTTCCTTCTCCACAAATGCCAAAAATGACATACTACCAATACAAAATTAACAATTCTTCTGACTCCAGCTTAAATCTCAGTTAAACCATTTTTTCCTTGTTTAGGCTTGTAGGCGCATGCTTTTCAAAACCTTTTCCTCTCCTGTCTGATGTGTTATGGTGCAGATCAATGCGTTGTAGTTTGATATTAACATTTTATCATTTAATGGTATTTATGGTTATATACAGTCCCAGAAATAACATCCCATACTTTTTGAAATGGTGTCTCTGTTTTTAAGTAAATTTAATGTTCTATATAATATGTTCTATGTGTAATGTGATATTTAAGTTTGTGTTAGTAATTCTAGTTTTATGATTGCTCAAGTGCTTTTTTGTTGCAAAAAGCAAACAAAACGTTTTTGTTTGTATTTCATTTTAGGTGGGTATAATGAGATGTATATGTATGTATGGGACAAAATATGAACTGTGAAGATTATTTTTCCTTAATAGTTGAACTCTGGGCGGTATATATAAAAACAAAGCATGGAAAACTGACAGATGTAGTATCACATGCGCTAAACAAACAAGCTTTACTTTCATTTGCTCTTGATTTAATCAAATGTGTTTCTTCAACAGGTGTGAGTCGCTGTTTCTAAGCAACATCATTTCTTATTAAATACCTATATTTATAAATAACTATATTGAGAAAATCACTATATTATTTAAAGAATTACTGAGCTATCTATATTGCTGGATCACACAGTTTCACTTTAGAACCAATAAGATTCATTCCTAATCCAATTCTAAACCCAGAATAGAAAGGCTGAGTGAATGTAGTCTGGACTCTGTGAATCAAGGTCATTGTGTCAGAGATTCTGTAGAAGGACAGAGTTCCTGCATTGTGATCCACATAAACTCCTACTCTACTAGATCTGCACTTTACAGGGAGTTCAGTTTCTGTTATTGTGCCTGAATGAGTAACAGGAAGAAAGGCAGAACAAACTCCAAGACTGATCATTACATCCAAATCCACACTCATTCCCCTCTCCCTTCCTGCTGATGTTCTTATAAGACACTGATAAAAACACAACACAATAATCATTCCCACTCCACTCAATCTCCCAGTAACAGCATCAACACATACTTTCTCTACACAACACCTAATCCCAAATATCAAATCTGTCTGGGTGATCAGGATGCTGCTGGACTTTGCCAGTGTAAGGCACCACTCTGTTCCTCTCAGTGAGACGGAGGCATTGATTCACTGTGTTTGGATCCAGACTGAAGTGATGGAAATCTGATGGAAATATAAACATTATCTGCACAGACATCTGGATCTTTAATTTTTCATTTTTAATAAATGAAATACTGTATGATGATGTGTTGATGTTTAGCAACACAACACTAGAAAGACAGAACAAATGGATCCTTTACAGCTCAACTGCCAGTAATGACAAGATAAAAACAACATTTAAAACCTGTTATCTTGCATACTGTTAAGTACTTAAAGTATTAAAAGTAAAAGAATGTATTGTGCAGAAAAATGGTCTCTTTTTACTATTATATCTTTTTTGCATTAATATTACTGCATATGTTGCATTTTCTTCTGTTTATGTATATGGTTAGTTAATTAGATAAACTCTTGATAATTCAATCTGCAACAATACATAATATTCTGTGAACATCTGGCTCAATCTTTGTTTTAAAATATCTGCCAAAATCATCTCTGCTGTGTCCCAGTGGCTGCCATCATGGCTACAGATGTGGTGGGAGGGACCAGCTGGTGACAACTAGCAAATGCTCTGTAGGCTAGACCATCTCATTTAGTTTCAACCTTTGTGCACTTCGGAGGCCACTTTGAAGCCTGGGCCTTTGAAGAATGCAGCCTCTGAATTGGGATGCAACTTATAGCATATATGTGGGTGCTGACGATGGTGGCACATTTGTAGTTTATTACAACAGTTGCTAAGAATTTAATTATGTTAAAAGAAACACTGTGGCTATATATACACAGACTAATCAGGGGTAGCAAGGTGAAAACAATCAGGGGCAGGGGCACAGGGACAGGACTATTAGACAAGCACAAAACTACAAAGCAACATGGAGAACAAAGAAGCAGGAAGTTCTTTGCTAAGTCAGTCTTGTTCCTTGATCTTGGCCAAGGGATCAAGGCTGATCCTGCTAAGGTAAGGGCCATAGCCGAGTGGCCTATTATTATTTGCTGTCTTGCCTGTTGGTATTGATTGAATTTAATAAACTGTTCGAGCCTGTAACTGAATCTTTTCTAGTTCCTGATAGATAAATTACTCAAAGGTCATTGTAAATAGCCTGATTCAGGGGAGTGCTCCAGTGTTTATGTGACCTCTGTGTAACTAGCCAAAATCTCATTTGATCATAAGAGTATATGAAATCCTAATATTTTCTTCTGCTGCTCACAAATAATCATTTGAGAGCAGTGTTTTTAGCTGGATGTGTGTAAAGCAGTCATACTTTCAATTTTTGTGTGTGTCTCATGTCTTCTGGGCTGTATATGGACAGATGCCCCCTTAAATTATTCAGATATAAGTTGATTGTTAGAATAATAACTTGCATTTCATGAACTCCTTCCTGCTCTTGTATTCCGGGAAGGGAATGATCTGGATGCATCTCACTATGGAAAGCAACACATCTTTACTGTAACAGAATGTAATTTAAATAAATTCAATAATATTTCAGTGAATTGAATTCTTGAATGACAGTGTAATTCATGATGTTTGATTTATTTTGGAAAATAAAGTATTGTAACTCTAGCACATCTGGTCTATTTCCTCTCTGCAGAAATCTTCCAATTTCTGTCTCAGTTTAGTGACAGATTTTAAACCTCATCATAAGAACTGACTGTGATGTTGGGAACATAAGTAGATGCAGGAGGAAGAGAGAGAGACTGGAAACTCTAGACACACACACACACACCAGCAAAAGAAATGCAGAAATACTGGCAAAAGAGTGTCAAATCAAAAAACAATTGAGCACATTAAGACCCCATGGTGTTCTGTTACCTTCAGAAAATGAATGTGATCCTGTGTGTGACAGATGCACCAACTCCGTATCTCTTCTTTTCAGATCATCAATCTCCTACTCTAATTGTTTCAAGTGTTTCAGCTTGATTCACTGCAGACTTCTCAAGCTCTGATCAGCTGTGTTATCTCAGAGCGGCTTCTCTCAATGGAGCAGATCAGCTCATTAAAGATCCTTTCAGAGTTCTCCACTGCTGTCTATGCAGAGTGCTGTTAAGACACACGTCACAGTAAACTCTTACAGCTACATCAAACAGCCTGTGAGCCACAGTGGGCCTTAGTGGGACTGAAAGTTCTCCAGCACTGGAGAAGAGCCCAGACCGAGTCTTAAACATTTCTTCCAGCAACAAGCAGTTTCAAAAACGAGTCAACTTACCTTGTTTCCACAGCATCTTTAAGCTCCTGAAGCATTGTTTCTCTCTCCTGGATTTGCTGCTACACTGTTCTTTGTATCCCAGGTGTTTCTGTAGAAATGTCATAAAATAAATGACTGGAAACTATTAAATGGTACTATTAAAAGATTTTTTAAAAAATAAGTAAGGAGCTAGTTGTCTTTAATTGAAAATAAAGTTGTAGAATCTAGCACAGAGTTTCTTAAACCCTATCACATTACCATCAGTTCACATTTTTAAGTATATAATAAAGTTATGGTTCACCCAAAAATGAAAATTTGCTGTTGATTTACTCACCCTCAGGCCATCCAATATTCTTGAGTAAAACAGTAAAGAAGATTTTTAGTTGAAACTGTGGTCCTTGATGATCATAAAATGCAAGTCAACAGGTGCCATCTCTTCAACAGTCAAAACGATACAGGCAGAAGGTAACACAAAATGAATCTCTGTGTTGAACATTCTTTATGACATTAATATCAGTGGATATACAACATTCTTTACAACATTATAACCTGTGGATTACAGGTTATAATGCTGTAAATAATGTTCAGTTTCTTGCACAGACTAATTTGCTTAACTTCATAAGCCCTCAATATATCTTTAGGAGGTGCAGAGAATAATTTTGTGTTGCCTTGTATCTGCCTTTTTGATTCTAAAAGACATGGCACCTTTTGACTTGCAATTAATGAGTCACCAAGGAACAAAGGTTCAAATTGCTTTTCTGCAAATTTACGTGCCCATAGCTCTACTGACAGAGTAAACCTCAGATAAGGAACAGTGAGAAGCTTGTCACTAATGCTTATGTCAATGCCCTCTATACTATATTAACACCATAAGAGTAAAGCAGACACATTAATTACCTAATTTATGAGTGTTGACTAATGCTGTTTCTAGAGTTTTTGAAGATTTAAGCAAAACCAACCTTTGGGTCCCCCACAACACACTGTCCACTTAGCCTGAACTCCACCCCAACAAAACCAGTGTATTAATAATGATTTCTATGATATCACTAATTCAATTTTCAACATCATCAGTGTGGGTTCCTATAATTTTGACCTATTACCATTACCTTTTACTTATTTCCATTTACTTATTACCAGTACCTTTGAGGTTTTCAAAAGTAAAATTATCTAAGAACAGTCATGATCTTGTGGAACAGGTATATTTTTTGCCTTTTTGTGCAATTTCACCTCAATTTTACATCTTTTTTGTTTCAGATTAAATAAAGCTATTTTGCAGGGTTGTCAGATGTTCACGTACAATGGTACTGAACTCGCTATTCATAGCTGTAAGCAGCAGTGTCTCACCTATGACATCAAAGTCTCTATGTGGGACTATATTTGGTAGATTTAGAGACCTTGGACTGGAGAACGAGGATTCTGGATTGGGGTGATCAGGAGAGGGTGGAGTTCTATCTGCTAATGATTCGGCATCATTGACTTAACACTTCTGCTTACTTTCTTTTAGACAGATTTAAAGAAGAATATAATTGGCTTCACAGACTTAAATTTTGTTGTTTTTTTGTACTTGACTGTGTGGCTAATTCTCAAATGAGCTTTTCCAACAATGTTTGATAGCCAAATGAAACAAATAAAGATTTCTACTATAAAAATATATAGATCTACTATAGAATTATGTAATAGCAGTTATGGCCTACTGGTTAGAGAGTCAGACTTGTAACCAGAAGGTTGCTGAGTCAATCCCAATGCCAGCAGGTAATAACTGAGGTGCTCTTGAGCAAGGCACCTTACCTAACCCTGACTGCTCTGGGTGTGTGTTTATTCACAACTTGCAGGGTGTATTTTCACTCCTCACTGGTATGGGTTAAGTGCAGAGGTCACATTTCATGGGTTACCATACCTGACATGTTCTTTCCCAGCTCCCCTCTTTACTTCATTTGTATTAAAATGTACAAAATGATAATACCTGTTTCTCAGTTCTCTCTGCTAAAGTTCATACAGTGTCATGATTTTTGTGTTCATCCACCATACAGAGCATACAAATACACCGCTTGTCAGAGCAGTAGTAAATTTCCATCAGTTTTTCATGTTGAGGACAGATCATCTCCTGAAGTTGTACAGTGGCATCCATCAGATTGTGCTTCTTTTCTTTGAAGAGATTTTCATGTTGTTCAAGGTGGTTTTTACAGTAAGAGTTCACACACACCAGACAGGACTTGACAGCTTTGTATTTTCTTCCTGTACAGACGTCACACTCCACATCTTCAGGTCCAGCAATACAGTGAGATGCTTGAGATTTTGTCTTCTTCAGTTTCTCTATCACTTCAGCAAACATTACATTTTTACATAAAGCTGGTCTTGGAGTGAAGGTGTGCCTGCACTGAGGGCAGCTGTAGACTTCCTTCTGATCATCCTTATCCCAGCACCCTGTAATACAGCTTATACAGTAACAGTGTCCATTCTTCAGAAAGGAACATAAGTTAAGTTTTAACATAACTTAAGTTTCGTTTTCTCTGAAGTGGATACCTAGCTTTCTGGTTCTGTGTTTCATATGAGGCGCCGATGAGGTGCTACTTTTTTGCTGTAATATAAAATCCCATTAAAACTAATGATATTTAATGAAAATATTGACCAATAAAATCGACCAATGAAACGGCTTCAACATGTCCGTGTGTGCAGATCGAAAGATTCAGCTCTTCACATCAGGGCTGTGAGTGTAAATTTTAACTTTCAAATAAGAATATTAATATGACAAGTTCTCACATTCAAATCAGCAAGCGCTCAAGTTTTGCTACTGATTTACCTTAATAGTTCTCCTTGGTACCAAAAGATTGGTATGTAATCCGGTCCAGTAGGCGGCAATATTCCGCTACAGTGTTTTTCATGCAGCAGCAGCAGCAAACGATTTGAGTCAGAAAACATGGCGTCGGTAGAGTTCAGCATTTCTATATAAGTTTGACAAAATACCTAAAGCCAAAATCAGCTGGTAAAGTTAGTAGTTAGGAGATTTTCTTTACGATAAGTAGTAGTTGTACTGGAAGATGTTTGTGGTGAAAAGTATAGCAGCGGATCATAAAGATCTAATTCACGATGTTTCGTATGACTTTCATGGTCGGAGGATGGCGACCTGCTCCAGTGATCAGAGTGTTAAGGCAAGAAATCCTCTATTGTTCTAGACAGTTTCAGACATAGAGATTGTGTTTAGACCGCTAATAAGCTGCTTGCTAGACAGCGTTCAAAATGCTGTGAAGTCCAAAATGCTGTCTATTTAGCGCGCTCACTGAGACTACAAACCCAATACATCAATTAAGGAGTCATTGGGAATCATTTTGGAAATCCTTCTTTTCCTCTAGGCACTTCCTTGTCTTTTGTTTTATAATGTGCTTTTATTATAAGCTTTTATTATTTTTATTATTATATTTTGTGATTGCGTCAGTCATTAGCATTTAAGGATCTTAAACATTACTAGAGTGCAGGGGTAATATAAAGGAAATTATGATACTAGGGGTTTTGTCATATATGAATGATTTTTAAGTTAACTAATGGCACACGTGTATTATGTGTCTTTTAAAGAAGTTTTGGAGAAGTCGTGAAGCTTGTTTTATCAGTTTATAAAATTTGACGTCAAAGGATGTTCAGATATTGTCATAATTTTATAATAGTATTAGCTGTTTTAGTAAGTAGCAGTAGCTATTTTTTATGTTCAGGCAGGTTTGAGTCTTATTTTTCTGAAGTGAAAGTAATGTTTGTCAGGTACGGTAACCTATACTCAAAAAGTGACCTCTGCATTTAACCCATCATTGGGGAGGAGTAAACACACACTGTGAACACACACTTGTATTGTTATAATTAGATTTTTAATATGTTTTGGCTTTTCTGAACTGCGGTAGGTCTGGGACAAAGGTGACAATGGAGAATGGCACTGCACCGCTAGCTGGAAGGTCTGGCTTTTGTTTCTTATGTTTTGTTCTAGTGTTGATCTCCACCAAACTCTAAAGTGCACAGCTGACATTGCCCACCTAGAATACATAATAAAAATGTTGAATATAATTAGATGCGTATTTGTGTCAAACTAACAAAGTAATTTCAAATAATTGTTTTGTTAATGGCTATAAAATAGCATCTTAAGTTAAATGGCAGCTTCGGTAAAAATTGCTTTACATTTTTACTTTAACATAAAGGTTGCGTATATGTGGTTACATGTGTAGATAACAGTTTACAGTATGAAAAACAAAAAGTTGGCTACATATGGAAAACTTGGGCTGTTAGGGTGGTTCATAAAACTGTGATTAAAAAAAACTAGCCCAAGAGAACCAAACTTTGCAGGTTAAAATCCACCTTGTCTAAATAACATATAGTGCATAGCACAATATACATACTATTGTCTGTTAATGGTTACTTACCTTTTTGGTTGATATTTGAATAAACATTAATTGTAAATGAGCTATTCTTGGTCAAATCAGTTCACATTTTCAAAGACACTTTGATTGGGGAGCTTCTGGAATGTCAGTTAATAAAAAAATGATATGGCACATGTATATATTTTAGGGCTTTGAAAACATTTTTTGCTGTCTGTTGTAGACTCACAGTGGATCTGTGTGGAGAGTGACATGGGCTCACCCAGAGTTTGGTCAGGTGTTAGCATCTTGCTCATTTGACCGCACAGCCGCTGTATGGGAGGAAATAGTTGGTGAGTCCAATGACAAACAACGGGGTCAAAGCCACTGGGTATGTAAAATCATCTTTTTTTAGAATGCAACAGCATTTTAGAATACAGCCTGTGAATTTTGTGCAAGGGAGATTGTAAACAATCACATTTTGTTCTGCTGCTAACATCTGCCATTTCCTTTACAGATAAAGAGAACCACACTGGTGGACAGTCGGACTTCAGTAACAGATGTGAAGTTTGCACCGAAGCACATGGGTCTAATGCTGACCACCTGCTCTGCTGATGGTGTGGTGCGCATCTATGAGGCCCCAGATGTGATGAACCTCAGCCAATGGTCCTTACAGCATGAGATCTCCTGTAAGCTTTCCTGTTCCTGCATCTCCTGGAACCCATCCAGGTCAGCTCACCCACACAGTCACATCTGTTTTTCTGTTGTCACTTATACAGCCTTTTACAAAGTGACCCTGTGTGTAGTTATGTGTCATGTGACAGTGATACAATGAGTCATATTTTGAACTTGATATACTATAAAATATTTCCAAACTTTCTCCGCAGTCCAAAATAATAAAAAATCCTTGTATTTTTGTACATTCAACACTCACATTTACACATCAGCAGCTGGGCACATGAGAAACTCAGTTCACCATCTTACCTAAAATAATAAAGATAAAACAGGATAGGCACTTTATTCCTTATTCCTGAACACCAGAAGATTTGGCAGATTGTTTTCACAGCCCCTAAGTTAATATTGGTTACTTATTTTTCTTTGTACAGAGGGTGTTAACACTGAATTCTTAAAGGCACAGCAGCAAAATTCCCTCCTTTATTCCTGAGGGTCAGAGATAAGGTGGACAATGGTCAAGAAAACAATACATTTTATTTTTAGAGTGAGACTAGAATTGACATTAACATTAATTAGAATTAGAAGAAATACATTTATATACATATAAATAATATGGCTCCCATAAGTGAGCATATGTGCTAACCTGAATATAAAATTGATTGTCTCTTCTGGTTGTTGTGGTCAGTTCTCGTGCTCACCCTCCAATGATCGCTGTGGGCAGCGACGACAGCAATGTGACATACAGTGGCAAAGTACAAATCTATGAGTACAATGAAAACACCAGGTGTGAAATTCTCTTCATTTTATTTACCCATTAGCTCATGTAATCCTATTCTTCTGGTTAGAGACTGGAAACCTGCTTGCATAGCTAAGGAGTTTATGTTAACCATACAGGAAATATGCCAAAGCAGAGACGCTCATGTCTGTTACTGATCCAGTTCATGATGTTGCCTTTGCCCCTAATCTTGGAAGATCTTTCCATGTGTTGGCAGTAGCCACCAAAGATGTTCGTGTTTTCAAACTCATACCATTTAGGTAAGAACTTTCATATTCTGTATTGAAGATAAGCTGACAAATGTTTGTATTTTTCATTTAGGTTTTTCAAGAAATATTTATGCTTTTATTTTGATTTCAGTTAATAGAAATGTTTGAATAGTTTTAGTTTCAGTAAACCATAATAACCTTGGTGTTGACAGGAGAGAGAGCACCAACAGCTCTGGTCCCACTAAGCTAGAGGTGCAGGTAATGGCTCAGTTTGACAGTCATAACTCTCAGGTGTGGCGTGTGAGCTGGAACATCACCAGTACTCTGCTGGCCTCCTCTGGAGATGACGGCTGTGTGCGACTCTGGAAAGGTCAGTTGTCTCTTCTACTTCCTGCTGGATGAATCCTTTGACTGATTGAAATGACAACTCTTTAACATTTGCCAATTTATATATTTTGTAAAGCTCAACTCTTTCATTTGGAAATATCAATAAAGTATTATTGTTTCTCGTGTTTGGTATTTATATTGTATATATTGTTGTACCAGAATTAACATTTTACATTTATCTATATCATTAAATTCAACATACTTGGCAAACGTCTTAGGCCACTCCACTTTTATTATATTAAAAAAATAGTATATTAAGATACAAACAGTATATACAGGAAACAAAAAAAAAACAATTAAGAGCAAAATGGCAAAGGTCATTATTTAGTGTGGCCTCTCTTGGCATTAAACACAACTGTTTTGGAGGAGACTGTCCTGAAGTCATTAAATTGAAAATTTGAAATTAGAGTTCCATTCTATTTAGGTTTAAGAAAGTCAGGTTTCTACTGTTGCTCAAGTGTAAGGGGATTTGCCACTTACTAGCTTATAGAAACTGTTTTTTAATTATTTTTTCTGTTTTGTTTTTTTTCTGATTTTATTTTCATAAAGAGAAAAATTTATTTATGATTATCAAGAGAGAAATAGCATTCGTTAGCAATAATAGCAATAATTATACCATTGTTTAAGCACCATTTCAAAAGAAGTGGCCTGACACGTTTGCACAGTCCTGTATATTTCTCTGCTTTCTTGTTGTGAATTCTTTGTTGTGGTGTCTTCAAACTCTGCAGCTAATTACATGGATAACTGGAAGTGCACAGGGATCCTCAGAGGGGACGGGACCCCAGTGAATGGCTCCTCTACTCAGGCAGCAGCCCTGAGTGCTGTGGGCGTCTCTGGAGCTGCTCAGATGGTTGTCGGGGCAGCTTCAGCTGGCAGGTGTGTGATGCTGGTTTGATGCTCTCTACTGCAGTGTGCTGGGCTCTCATCCTCTCTGTGCATATTGAGCTTATAAACTTACATTAGACATTGTACTTGAGATTACTTGATGTTTGCTTACTTTAGTGACCAGATGATTTTATTACTTGACCCCCAGTAGGTTATGTTCATTAGTTAACATCTGGGGTACATGGGGTGGTCAAATTGTTGGGCTTACTAGTGCCACCCAATTGGACATGCCTCTTTGCAGACCAATGCATGATTTAAATTAAACTGCTAAAACTAAATAAACTAAACTAAACAATTGTGTAAGAGCAAAAATATATTTGTATATATCATTACTGGACAACTGCTCCAGCACCTGAAATATGATGAATTAAGATAATAATAGCACTAGAGGACAATATTTGATAAAATAGGATGTGGTCAATTTTGTAGTCAGGTTATTTATATTTACTGTAATCGCAACAAAAAATATATGGATATAAAAACTACTCATGACTACTCATTGAAATAGAGCATCTTAAAGGTAAAGTGTCATTCATTCAACACCGTTCTCTTTATAGACTAAATGCGAATAACTGATATACAATATGAAACAAAACTCAGTCATGCACACTAGTACAAGCTAAATAAATGTTGTCAAGGCATTGCATGTACAGCACATGTATTGTTATAGTGTAGGTTAATTTTTTGACCCCTCCCCTCAAATGACCAGTTCATTTTATATTGGATTAAAACATGAAACATAAACATAAATGGAAACAAAATTAAATGAATCAATTCAGCTCAAGATGTTGGTGTCAACATCTTCAACAACGTAATAAAATTAAGACGAATTAGCATGATTAGCATGAATTGGTTTAAGCAGCATTTTTTTTAAGCAACAGACAGTGCCTTTAACGCACATCAGCATTAATATTTCATCCTGTTAATGGTGTTAATAATTCTGTAGTTAAAGAAGTGATTTTACATTTTGCATTGATTTTTATTATAATTTAGGTTGTTTTCCATACAAACATTGTTATTTGCTTGTGACCATTTGTGTTTGCATTTCTCTAAACAAGTTTGCTGTGCTGTGGTTTATGCATAACCATTTATTTTATTTTTAACAGAAAAAAAGCACAGCTGATGCCAGGCTAATGGCATAATGTGCTGATTGGTTGCTTGCTGCATGCACATGCACAGGATGGACAGAGAGCTCATTGACCCCTCGCCTGCACTGTGTGACGTCTATACACTCATCCAACTAATCCAACAGAAGTGTGTGTTGGCTGCTGAACTGTTGTGTGTAAATGTTAATGTTTTTTGTCTGCTGTTGAACACTAAACATGATAACCTCAGTCTTAACATTATTTTTCTGTGACGTGATTCAGTATTACTTATTTTAAAACACTCAGCAGAGCTTAACTTCATTTTTTAAATTTTAAATTAATTTGCAACATGCATACAATCAGGCAGTCACATATATTGGACAGATTCAGAAGTTTTTAAACTGTCATTGATTCTGTTTAGATTGCTTTATTGGTATTTTTATATCTGTTTGCATGAGACAGATGTGGAGCTAGATTAGCTGTTTTCAGACCACAGTTGCCATTTTTGTGCTCAGTGAGCAGTTTAAGGGTGCATATCTTTCTTAGTTGGGATTCACATAAGGTTTTCATTATTGTAATAGTAGGACATTTTTGTCTGTTACAAAAATACTGTAACAAAATATTTATTTAAATATATATAATTTAATGGCCATAAGTTACATTTGTTACATTAATGGGAATGTTTTTTCTGTATTTCATTAAATTGATTTGGGAGAAATGAAAAATCACAATGCAAAAAATCTGAACAGTGGATGGAGACAATGAGTGTTGTTTAGCGTAGTTCTGCATCTTCAAATATCCCCTTAACGTTACTAGCACATTATCTTTTATAATTTGCTGATGTAGATCAAACTGATTTTTCATATTCAGTATCCAACTTATAACATTAACTACATTTATAAAAAATAAAAATAATGTGCTAATTCAGAATTTTCATAAATGTATCAGTGAGCCAATTAAAAGTCAGCAATGGCTTTCTAGAGTTGCCTAATTCCTCAATACATGAAATTAGTACATTTTATCAGTTTTGTGACACTTCAGAAATGTAAGGAAAAGTTAGATCAATTCAAAAGTAACTAATACAACTTTTGTGCCTTCTTGTTGGCAAAATAAAACTTTTTCAGATGACTGTGTCTACGTTTTGTGCTTTGACTTTAATACTTTTGTTATTCTCTCTGAAATATATTGTGTTAAAAATTGTATAGTCCCCGTTCAAGAAGACCTTGTAAAGGTATACATTGGTCTGAGTAGACATTTCATACCTAAATAGGTTTTTGAAATGGTACTTTGACATAAAGAACAAAATGGTTTCAGTCCCACACAGATCATGACCCTTTTGAATTTTAAGACTTAAGTATAATAGAGACGTTTCAAACAACAAATGTTACTTCTGTATGTGGTGTTGATTATTACAAAAAAGTATTTGGACTTTTTTTGGGGATTTTTTTAAAGTGCTTATATTAGGTCTTTCATATAAAACTGTATAATATATATATAATATAACTTGGCATGTTGGTAATTTTTCAAATCGTATGTTAATATGTATAATGTATAAAGTGTTGTGTTTATTTTTTCTAAACAACATACATTTTAATGTTTATCCTGTGAAATGCCCTGGAGACTTCTTTTGTACACTTACATTTGATTGTACAATCTGAGGGACGACAGCATGTCACAGATGTTGGTTTTTATTCATTGATGTTGAATCTGTTGAATCCTTCTTTATTTAAATATACAGTGCATCCATGTTATAAAAATGTACCTTTGTTTTGATTTCCATACATTTTCAGTTGCGTGAAAATGTAAATATTCATGCAACTTTCTTGTGCTTGTGTGTTTGTGTTGTGGGTGTACCCCTTTTCTTTTGCTAATGTGGCATCACATCCACTATTTTACCTACAGGTATTTCTTTCCTCATTTGGACTCCCCCAGAGCTGGATCTCGGCTGGCCCACCTCCTGCCTCCCCCCTCTCTCATCGAGCAAATGTATGAGCCTGATCCTAGCCATACTTCTCAGCCACGCCATCGATACATGGCCAATTCCACCAATCAACCCACTGAGCATGACTGAGAACTGTCACTAATGTGCTTTCTTTAAATTTAGCTCATATTAGCCTTGATGCAATCAAATATGATTGATGATTATTTTCTGTTTATTTTTTTATGCATCAAAATAAGTTTTGTTTAGGATTTTTGTCTAAATGTCTAGATAAATTTGAACCCAAACCAGTTTACTTGTATAGCGCTTTTCACAATACATAGCGTGTCAAAAATATAAAATATAATTTCTTTATAAATTATAATTATTATTTGGATTATTCTTTAATATAACCTTATTTACAAATTAATGATATTTTTTATTTTGGTCAAGTCTAATTTTACCTGGGATATAAAATAAATCAAAAGTGTCCTATTAAAAAATAGGTTTATAATGACTTATATGTTGACATTGTGATTTCTTTCTGAAGTTTTGAAAGTGGATGAAACACTTTGACAATAACACAATTATTGAGTTATTTTGGGTTTATTTTCCTCTCTTCTGTGTCTGTGACAGATGTAACTGGTCAGGGTTTAGGCCTTCAGGCTGTAGACAGTATGTTAATCAAGAGAATATACAGTATTGTGTCCTAATTACGCACCTGACAACCCTGTGGCCATGTCTGCATTGCTTTGGCAATGACTCTGCCGCAGAAACAACCCAGTAATGTCTTGTTAAATCCCAACCAGTCTTTGTAAATTAGTTCTTTAGGATGGTAAACGATAGAACCCCTCTGTGACATTAGCATCTATCTGTCTTCCTGTCTGTCTTCTATGTCCAGTTATAACATATCTATACTATACCTTACTATACATTACTATATCACCACGTATGGTCTCTGTCATATGTACTCCTGCCCTGCAGATGTCGCTACAGTGTGCTGTAAATGACTCATAGAGAGAGAGAGAGACAGAGGGCTGGACTGACTGGAACACAACGGGAGTTTGTGCACTGCTGAGTTTTTGCCATGAGAGTGAGACAGTCAGTCTAGACGCTCTTGACAGCCTTGTCTGGAGGAGAGACACTTCCCTCTGCAGCTCTGTCTCCACCACGACGACTTATTTACTAACGTAAGACATTTACATCTGCCATACGAATTTCTTTTGTGATGTTTTTAAGTAGTAAATGCGCTACATTTCTGCAAGGAAAAGCAATTAAAGTTGTTGCAGACAGTCGCAATGGAAAAGACCTAGCGCGCGTTCACGGTCTTAAAGGGAGCGTTGCAAATTAATAACTGCTGCGTAAACCTTCAGTCTGCAGATGTGCAAGACTGCGGTGTTTTAATGGGGAAAGAAACATTCGTTTTGGGCTCTAATAACTGTTTATTTGGCAATAACTCAAGTTGTGTTAATTAGAAGAAAGTGCTTTGCTGCAAAGTAAGGCTTTGCTATTCTCTAATTAAAAGTTTTTTTTGCGCATGTGTAGGGAGCTGCGCTGAAGGTAAACATGGTACATAGAAATACAGACAGCTGCCTGTGCAATAAAAAGCATTTTTTTACTACACAGTATAATCACTCGGAAGCTTTTTGGACATTATGTTGTTACTTTCTTTGAGAAATTGGCAAAATGTGTTTTTTTATATCCTGTTTATAGTTAAGTTTGTATAGTCCAAGTTTATACGGCTGTTTGCTGATTGAATACTGCGGCATACTATATACTGCATAATGCATTTTTATTAATTTTAAATAGTAGTTTTGTGCACAAATTCTTGAACTCTTGCCAAGTTAAATTATGAGTAAAAACAGGTATATATATTTTAAATCACGGCCGATAGTTCATTCATCACACTATAAATTGAAGGTCAGGTTGATTGGGTTACATTGGAGAAAGTATTTTGCCATTTAATAGAGTTCCTGCATACTGTTGTTTCATTATAAACCTGCAAAATAACCTCAGGGGTCGGTCTGAAGCCTCCGTCTGAATGCAGACAGGTGAATCAGACACCAAGACCACAATTTTCCCTCTCTGTCATTCACAGATGTATAATTTACCCCTACAGGCTCGACAGTATTTCTTAGAACAACTTCCTCTGTCTTTATCCTGGGGTCATTTTAAATGACTGAAGTAACATAAAGTGGCATTATGCAGACGCCAAACTTCAACCAGTCATTCCTAGTGATGCACATAATTCAGCACCACAACATTCATGTCTGCGGATCGGGTCAGAACCTAGTGAGCTGTCTACATAGGTGGCATTTTAAAGCATCATCCTGTGGCCATGCTCCAGGTGCGAGGGCTGTTCCAATAGGTAGCTAGCATGATTATGCTTGCTAAGCTGTCTTCGTGGCCAAATTTTTTTGCAGTTGCACAGTGTGACAAGCTGTGTAAGTGTTTAATACACTTTTAGAGGGGCACAGTTTCTTCAATGTACCTACGTAGAGTTGTGACCTACGTAGAGTCACCTATGAGATTCCATTTCCGGATTCTGTTAGGGTAAGCTGGCTAAATAAGTGGTAGACAGCAAGGCAGCTTACTAGGTTTTAGTGAGGGCCTGTGATTACCATTTTAGTTGTTAAATGAAGTAATGCTACTTGCTTACACACCTCCCATCTCTCACTCTATGTTCATTTCATTTCACCTCAGCTAAAAACCCAGCAAGAAGTTCATCATGTAAACTCTTGTTCTTGTTTAGTCCTGTGGTGTACTGGCCCAAAGTCTTGCTGTTATGCATAAGCAATCACTGGATCATGTCCTGCGTCTAATGCTATCCCTCAGAGCTAGAATGTTCTACACAAATACAGTTCTTATTAAAAAGACAGTACTGAGATGATATGAAAATAAATTCGTCCTCCCTGAAGGTTTGTTTTTCATTGACATGTCAGAAGTTAAATTTATGTTCTAAAACTAGTTGCACTAGTTTGCAGATTTTGTCATTTTCATATCCAGCAGTGTTTTTTACAGTTTTTGCAGTTTATCAATAACCTGATATTATTGCGTCCAAACAGCCACAAGCCATTGAAATACAGAAAAACAGCTGATAAAATCCAAAAGCTTTGATTGGTTAGTGCAGTCCAATTTGGAGCATTACACAATCTTTGAATCCTACCACAAATATGTTGATAGCATGACTCACCCCTTTAGTGTATTTATGGAGCCCATTCATGCATAGTTTTTATACTATAGTACTGTAAATGGATCTTTACAGATTTTGGTATGTCAGAATATAAAACTGACTTTTAAAATAATTGAATTATGTCTGGTTGATTTTGTTTTACATAACATTTATATACAATATAAAACTGCTTAATAAACAAATTTTGTGTTAGTCTGTATCCTGTTGAAAAAGGAAGTTGGGGCTCGTTTTTTTTTAAATAGCTAGTAGTTTTAGTTTGTCATCACAGTCTATTGAAGCCATGGCTAAGTTTGGAAGAGCATGCTTCCATAGAATTGCCAGTATTTATATAATGCACACTAGGTGAGTTGTCTGTATTCAGTTACTCACATTGTACGAAATTTGTGCAAAATACTTTATCCAACAATGCAATGTTCAACTTAAGCTTCCATTTCCAGTGTGATGACCAGATGATAACTGGATGCCACACATACTGTTGAACTGAGATTCAATTCAGTTGATTATTGTGGAATAATGCTTACTCCCTCCTGCTATTTAGAAATAAGGTAGAAATGTATAGTGTATACTGTGCAGCATTAAGCAAGTAGTATGCTAGTAATTTCTAGTAGCAGGTGGTAATAGGAAGAGTTGAGAGTGTGTGGAAAAGCATTTGCTTGGAGGGCATTTGATTGGAAGGGAGCATTTGTATTCACTTCTGAACTGAAGGTTTTGCGATGTAACAAAGACAACCTACATTTTAAATTCATTTAATGAATTTATTGTGTATCTTACGAAGTTCACTAGCATATAGATGACTCATAGCTAACAAACATGAACTAAAAGCCATCCGTTTTGATTTCATAGTCTTCATTATATCTAGCAGAGGCAACCATGCATATTGTGACTCATACACATGTTTTCCATCAACAGTCACTACATTATAATACGTTGTATATATATCTTTATTCCTGTGCCAGAGGAGCACTGGGGAACAAACATGTTAGCAACAAGCCAGCTATGTACTGTTTCTAAGGTAGGGAGCCTGCTGATGATTAGGGACTATCAGACTGCTATTTTCCTTCTTCTTTCCTCTCAATCTTTATTTTTAGCCTTTTCAGGCACTCTTCCCAGTCCACCCCGGGAGTCTCTCTGTTCTAGCTCAGGCTAAGACTCAAAATTCATGGGTTTTAGCATCTATGGCTGTGGTGAGGAAAAAAGAGGCCTTTCTGCAGGTTTTTCTTTGAAGAATCTCAGTTTTATTCATGTAAGCTCCATTAATATTGATCAGAGTCCTGGTTGAACGCATCTTTTTGCTTTGAAGGCTTATTGATGGATTAGTTTCTTGCAGGAATAATTTATTGGGCAGGGAGAGAGAGCGTTAGGGGAAGACCTTGGGTTCTGAGTCTTTAGTCAAGGGCTGAACCAAGCTTGGAGGTTCTGTAAGGGCACACAATACTGGAAACAATGTTTTTTTTTTAACTTTTATTGTTTTTAACCATCATTATTTATACATTTGTAAATTACTCTTGGGCAAGGAACATCCCAAATCTAATTCATTAGCGACCATTTTCCAGTTTATGACCTGTGACTACAAACCAGCAAACGGGCCATGCTAACCTGACCAAACCTGGGACCACCCTTACATTGTGCCAAAATGCAGAGCGAAGAAGATCAGAATAAAATATTACATGTTGAAAAGATGTCAGTGCACACCTAGCCTTTGCTTGCCAACATATTTATTCATAGAGATTGAATTGAAGAAAGCTACTTAAGTGTAGTCTGTCCTTAGACTGATGCATTCCAGCTGAATAGTTCTTAAACCAGAAATATTAAATTAATACACACTCCCGTTGCTCCTCTGTTCAGTGCTGCAGTGGAGAGTGTCTGAAAACATTGGCTGTGTTCCATTTTGTCTACTAAGCACTAATAGTATGTAACACAGCATAAAATTCCATCTTGATACACAAACTTGTGTACTGTTAGCATTTTGCATGTAACTTTTGTTACAATAAGATTCATTATGACTAAAATGGTGTGTTGTGCAGCAGTTTAGCCCATGGTGCTTATCAGCCGGAGACCCAAATTTGAGTCTGGCTTCAGTCATTTACAAACTTTATAGGTAATAGTAGCTGAAAATGTTTGCACACTTTTACAATCCATTGAGAATAACACAACACATTTTTATTAATATACTATGATTTGATATGTGCGAATTCTCATATCACATAATTTGTATATTGCATGTCTAGGACAGTTAGTTATTTGAATTGGGACAAAATACTCATGTTTTAGTTCATACTGGGTGCTGTCACAGCTGTAGGATTGCATGCTGGGAATAGATTTTTTTATATATTTTACCAAACTAAACATGTAATAAACTATTTTTGTAGCTTTTAAGGGGAACTGAATTAGTGCCTACTTCAGAGTAGGGTCTAAAAAAGTAACTGTCAGTGATGACAGTGTATGTTGATTAAATGAACTGCATACGCAATACAGGCTCTCAACTTATATTTACTCCAAAAACATTTTACAAGAGGTGTTACAAGACATAAACATACAAACATTAATGGCACATAATACCTTTATTATAAAACTGCGTCAGTCCTGAATCCAGTCAGGATCATGCTGGACAATTGTCCATTTCAAGCATTCTCAAATATAACATCCATTTGCACTTTTAGTCCAAAAACATAATAATAGTATTGATATATGAATGAATTTTTGAATGAACATATTTATGAATGTAAATTATGAGGAGAAAAGCATATTGTCTGGGGAAGATTTCTGTTTGTATTCATGAATGCTGCGGCCATTTACATATGATGCTCGCCAGTATTAATAATATCTGTGATCATTTCACAACAACTGTTAATACTTTTGTATGAAAAACACTTGGTATGTACTTTCTTTGGGGTTTTTCCATTCTTGAAAGGTTTTCGTTATTTTATCGCGGCCATTTAGTTGATACACGGGTTAAACAACGTCGCTGTCAACCAGCCGGAGTTCCTACTTTGTGTGCATGCAACCAGGAGAATGTACTAGGAGAACTAATGGTTCTCGGGGATCCTATAATTTATTTCCAAGAACTACCAGGTGCGCAAGCAGCTATAAGGTTTTTGGTTAGAATACTGTCTGTGACGAAAATGAAATAGTGGTAGCAGTGAAACGACAGACACAGATTTTGTGTCTGCTGTTGGACGCACATCGTGTGTATGGATATATTTTGTATTTGGGAAAATAGATAAGCAGACAAAGAAATCAACAAAAATAATCAGGAAATAAAATGTAATGGTTAAAAAAAATGGATTGAAGAAAGCACTTTGGCTGACGAAATACAGTCACTGTCACCTCAAATCATGTGGCCATTATTTATTTTTCTTCATTTAAAAAATATAAACTAAAGTGTATTTTTTGTTGTAATTGTCCCAACTGGGAAACTGGATGTGCAATTTTCAAAGTTTAATTAAACATTCATGTTATGTGTTTTTGTTGCATTTGTGAGAATAAAAATGTAACTTGCTATGTAAACTAGTCACATAATATCTACATATTGAAAAATCGATCAATATACCCCTGAATTAATTGTATTGCTGATTTTTTTAGGTATCTGCAAATATCGTATCACTGTATGAGAGAATCGATACCATATCGTATCATGAGGAGATGTCTGGTTTATCCCCCTACTGCTCACTAGGGGTCTACAAACATGTCTGTATGTAGATATTAAAATTATGCCATATTAAGGCATAATTTTAGAACTGCTATGTATTATTCAATTAAAAAATGTAACATGGGGTTTGATTTTAACAATCAATAATACATTAGGTCATGAATGGGCATGACACCAGAATAAATGGGTGTGACACCAGAATAAAACCAGCTGGCTGAAGGGGAGGGGGTGATAAAATAAGAGAGATTGGTGATTTTGTATTAAAGCTGGAAAAAGTTTAAGGTGAATATTTTTATTTGTATAAAAGTACACTGTATCATGCACTGTAAGGTCAGGAATGTACAATACAAGAAAATATTATATGGTCATTTTTGTTGACTTGAATAGTTTCTCCTTACCCTTTATGTCAGGTGAGCAAGCAAGCCATCTGTAGTTTGGTAGTCATGCTGCAATGAGTCGAGATGACATTGCTGATCCATGCAGACATCACTCAGCCAGCTGTGGCAGCCCAACATTTATCACCTGACATAAAGGGAAATCAGTTCTATATTCTTACTGTATAGCTTTGACCAAGATTGGGGTTGAGGTCCTGATTTCAGAACGGGAAAATTAGGAGAATTTTGGAACATTGCACACTGTCTCACTGACTGTTAAAGCAAAAGGCATACAATGTTTTTTGTTGTGAGATGTTTGATTAATTATTATTTAACATAATTATGTAATTAATCTGTAATGAAAAGCTTGTATTAAGTGTCAAAGACGTTATGACCTTTCTATATAGCATACAACAATGTCATCATTTTGGGATAAGCTATTGCATTGATTTCCAATTTATGGTAGTAAGTAACATTTTACAATTACTAATTTTAATGCCATAAACATAATACTTAGCTTTTGCAAATATTTTCCCACATGTTGTGCTCAACCCTGTTACCACATAATTTCCCTTCTGTTACAAAAAAGTAGCGTTTGATAAAATCCAAGAAACAGCTCAACTTTAAATACTGTTATCCAACTTAATGTATAAAAAAGAAACAATTTTTTAATTGATAGGAAATAAAAGTTTATCAACATTTACAATCTAATATTTGCTCCCAAACTAGCTATAGTGAGTAATTAATTCAACCAACCATATTACCCATTATGCCATAGTTTAGTTTGTTTTTATTGTTTTATTTAATGCCTATTTAAAAACACAGTTAAGGGTTTTAAATTGTATTTATATATTTTGGTAATACGGTTGCAAAAATCCCTTAGAAAATCAATAGAAAATAAAGTAGCTAATGTGATAGTTTGACCTGAAGCTGACGAACAGTATTTTTTGAAAGAGTAAGCACCTCCTCTCACTGGTCATTTGTTTAAAAAGAAGAAAAGTGTGCCCTACTCATGGGAAGAGCCTTATAGGTTGGCCTTGATTGCTTGATGATGAGGTCACCAAACAGCATTGTGACACCATGAGTTATCCTGATCGGTGCCTTGCACTGGCTTTACTCATGTATGGTCATTTCTACTGCTGCCACCTAACATGCCCATAAGTGGAGAGGCACACAGCTCCTCGCCTACAGCCTGCCCATGTCTCGCTGTCTCTCTTTTGGTTTCCCTCCCCCTCTTGACTTCCTGGCAAGAGAAGAGAGATCCAAGAGATCCCTGCATTCCTGGAGCATAGCGGGAAAGCTTCCTGACACAGGCGGGGAATTTGTGACGTCCCTCTTCGACCGCATGGTCAAACTGCTGTCTGGGCAACGTTCTCGTTGTGGCTTGTGTTTGGCCAGGCTCAGTTGACCTGCAGGGGAAAGGTCTCACAGTGGAGCGCAAGACCCTATTAAGACAGACTGTCCTTCCACTCTTTGTTTACCGACCATGATTTTGCATAGTTACATTGTTTAATTTCCCGTAGATGTTTTGGGACAAAAGAAAGAAGTAACTAAAACGTTTTTTATTAAATTGTTAGAGTGAACTTTACTTTAAGTGAACTTTAGAGTGAACGTTTTTGTCTGTATTGTAGCTGGTCAAATTTATTGCAATGTGATAGGAAAGTTACAAATTACAGCAGTGTCAGTCTCATAATAATGTGATGTGCTTTACAAAGAAACAGAGTATATGTCTCATGTCTATATGGAATTAAAATCTGGGCCCTTTTTGTATTTACAGTTAGCTTAGTGTGTTAGTGTCTTAGTTAGTGTGTTTAGTTTGATAAATATGTTAAACTGACACTGCTGTAATTTGTAACTTTCCTATCACATTGCAATGTCCCACTGACTGTTAAAGCAGTAGGCATAAATGATTTGTGTTGCGAGATGTTTGATCAATAGACCTTAGAGCGTAATTGATATCCGGAAGTACTTGTTGAAACAGCGTATCGATTCTTTCAGGGTGGCTAGCAAAACAGTGGCACCGGCACATCGGATGACATCCTCTCTGTTGACATTGCCAAAATTTGGCAAAGAATATGTGATTTGCTTGGTGAAAGAGCATACCAAAGTGAAGCTGCTATTTTTAGGTCAATTACAATGTCAACAACTTTTTTAACTTTTAGCAGGATAAGTTTAAAGTTAGCAGTTGCTAATAGGCTTTGATAATTTCCCTCCTTCCTTTGCATGCAATGTCAGATATAGTGAACAGATAGGTATTAGTACAGGCAAGTTTCTGCTGGTCAATGCAAAAGAATGAGAAGCCCTATAAAATACATGTGTTTAGTTACTGTTTAGTAAGGGGGGGGCAGGTTTTGTAGTTCTTGAACCATTAATAGAATGGTGAGCATTCTGTAAAGAACAGCATCAGTTGCTTAAGTATTGGTCCAAATGGTACAGAGGAGCATCGCCTTTTACATTGAATAGACAAACATTATTCATAACCTTTAAATGTGTTTTACCTTTTTTCAAATGCCAGTGTGGGTGGATAGCGTCTCGACATGAAAACATTGTTTTTGAATTTATCCAGAATCTGATAACATCCTTTAGCCGTGACTATATACTCAAAACCACACAGTCTTTTGTACCATGCTGATTATTTTCAGTGTAAAGATTCACACATAAAATAAATCCTGCATATTGAAGTGCATAGCCTTAAAACAGCCGTTCAGCCGTTATTATAGTACAGACCAGCATTGTGCCTCATATCACAAATTAGGGCTTTGTCTTTCTGTAGCATTTTCTGTCTTCTGCTGTTGCTGCCAAGCTCTGGCTAGCTCTTGTGGAACATATTGCATGGACATGCCCAAAGTCAGTGCCTATGGGAATGGAAGTTCCAGATGGAGATGCTTTAGGCCTCAGTAGTGGTTCCTTAATCCCCTCCTGGGGCAAGGCCTACGACTCAGGCCGTACCCCTCTGGTGCACCATCCCTGAGGACTCTGTGGTCGTACATGTTGGGCCAGAGCGCACTTTTGGGCCTACGGACTGGAAAATAAACTTCTGCATTAAATAACTTTTCATACACTTACTAGTATCATTCTATTTTTTTAGAAACATCATGAACATTATTACAACAATGTCCTTAATTTAAAACCCAATTTTTTTTTTCAGTATGTGCAGATTAACTGAGCTAGAGCAAGTTTTTGCCCAGTTGAGCTACAGTCTTTTTGTATACTTATAGGCAAAACGACACACAAATTTCCTTTTTTATTTTTATTGTTAGAATAGATTTATATTTTGAGAGAGAAAGTATGAGTCGAGGTTAAGCATGAACAATAAAATCTACATAAAGGCGTGACAAAATTTCCAAGACAGTTTCAATGTAACCTTTATATAACAAAAACATAAAAGATTGGTTTAATAGAAATTGTAAAAACTGCACAATGTGTCTAGTCAGACTTTTCCTCTTCTGCATCTTTGAGCGAGGGTTGACCTCTAGATGTTACCTTACAGAGAGGCATCTGGGTGAAAATTGTTGCAAAATCTTTAAATAGTAGTGCATGAATGCTAACGCACGTTTATGCATGCTGCGTCTCTCTCACGCACACACCTCACCTTTTTCTGTGTAAAAACAGAAGAGTTATAAATGCACGCTGGTGTTGTGGCAGACTCATGCCTGCAACTGGCATGGTTTCAGTCGAGATCAGTGTGTAAGTGAACAGAACAGAACAGAACCATACAAGTCCTCATTCTTCAGATTGTACCACGTGTACAGCTGTGGCCTGTGTGTCCTGTCATCTGTTAACACACAGAGAGTCTTTAGAAAGAGGTTCTGTGCTCCGGAACATAGTGAATACAATCAGACGCATTCAAGAACAGAGAGAGAGGGAGTGTGAGACACAACAGCCTAATCTCACAAAGACTTCAGCTAAAAGAACCTTGCAGTTTTAAATTCCAAAATGTTCCATTTAAGCAGACGGAGCTTTTATGCCTAAATAAATAAATATAATCTGTTTTCTGTTCTTTTAGAAGACACGTACTGCAATGAGCTCAGTAAAATAAGTAAAAAAATATTTAGGCCCAGATGGGATTTATTAACTTCACATTTCCTTTACTGTTTTTGTTTGTGTGTGTATGTTTGGGTTGACTTGGTGATATTGGTAACTGTTAATCAGGTTTCTATTTGATTCAGGTGAGAAACACTATGTGTGTCATTTGTGTAGTTGCTGCTTATCTGTTTATCCGCTTGTTGTATTTCTACAATACCCCAGATTTTGCCATTCATACATATTTTTATACAGTTTTCTGAAAACAAATTGTTGGATATTTTATGGTTCTGTATGGCAAAAATTAACATAATAAAGGCACTTTTTATAAATTAAAAATCAGTCAGTTACATTTTGTTTACATTTTTGTAAAAAAAGCTTTGGGTGATTGTTATATTTCTTTGAACAGTTCAGTTATTTCCTGTCGTTCTGATTCATGAATTCTGATTTATTCTGATTCAGCCCACACGTCATTTTTGCCCACACTTCTTCATGTTTAAACTTGGGTCTTTACGACACACACCATTTAAAATTTAGTTTTGTTTCTCTACTGTTCTCATACATCAGACCCGCAGACAGAACAGGCATGTTTTAATTCAACTCATGGCCTTTGAAGTGAAATGTTTAGTCTGCCAGTTTACTGTCTGTGTGTTGAGGTATGTGAGGATGAGATAGTGATCTCCCCCACATACACACACACAATGCAGCGAAGTCAATGCAGCGCTTCGTCTGTCCCGCTGGAGAGCACATGCCCTCTGTGTGACCTCTGTACCAAGACACACATACTTATGAAGAGCAGTCAATGACCCCGTCGTCTAGACGCTGTTAGCGCTACCATAAAAGCCATTGATTGGGTGCAAGCTGACACTTCCAACATGCAGAGAGAGAGAGGGGGTGTGTTACCAGTGGAGTGTATGGAAACTCTCTCCAGGCATTAATGTCAGGGCCTTTTTGCTGTTCACACCTTCACACGTGCACACACTCACAACTATAGTGACATGCGGGGATGCTTAAGTCCCCTATGGAGTGTTGTGTCTTTAGCGCACCTAGTTAAACCAGTCTACAGTAACACTGTATAGTTTGACACATTTTCTGCAAGTGAATGATCATCTTAAAATGTATTGGCTTGTATGTCTAGTACTTCATGACCAGGATTGCTTTTCTCAAAATCATCATTAGCTAAGTTGTTCGTAGAGACCATTGGTGCAAATGGTTCTGCAATATACTTGGGCTTACTTTGCTTTTAAGAAACACAGCCCAGGTTTGTTAGGCTGGCATTCATATAGTCATGTTTGCATCATGTACACCTTTATTATATTATTATAAAATGTGTTTATTTTCATAACTGGATGTCACTCACAGTATTAAACATGCAACATAATGAGATGTTGTAAAAACAGTGTACTGTGGCATATTAGTGTACGAGTACACTAGTTTCACAAAAATTTCTGGTTTCAAAATTTCTGGTTTAGTGTGTACAGTGTACAGTGTAGTATGCAGTAAGCAGTACTCTAGTGCTCAGAGTACTAAACGTTGTATGCAGTGTACAGTTTGCATGGAATACCTCAATTACATTTGCCAAATTTTAAGTATAAAACAAGAACACATGAGACACTATCCCACAATGCAGTGTGCTTAGCCTTCTATTTCCAGAGAGACAAATGAACTGGAGTGATGAAAATCGGTCTGTTTTTATGTGATAGCTACACAAAATTAGATAAAAGTGGACACTACTCTCTCAACTTAACATGCAACACGATAAGATCATTGCAACAACAATTGTAACAACATTGTTGTTCATTGAACAATTTTCATTACATACTGTTTTACATACTTTTTTTAAATTGTAGTGGGCAGCATGCAGTATATACTGTACAATATGCAGTACACATCATTACATTTAGAACATACCCTATAACTTCATACCCTATAACTATCAAGGTTTATATGTCACTCGATGTCATGTTTTTCCTGACACCTGGCATCCTCAGACTCTCCTCAAACTCGACATTTATTGACCCTCGTATAATTCCAAACACACAGGTTTTATTAATACAAGTTTATCTGTGGAATACAAGTAAGATACTTTAAAGGAATTCTGAGCTACTGCTTTTCATAAAATAAAACACACCGCTTCACAAAATACATAAGAACACAATTAAATATCTTAAAAGTGGTCCGTATGTGTGCTATATTCTTCTGAAGCCATTTGATACCTTGATACATTGTGAGGAACACATCAAATTTAGGTTGTTATGTGTTAAAAATCTGATTTGCTCTCAAATCTTATTCTCAAACAGCTTTCAGGTTTACACATCAACACACAATGCAAATTTGATGGCAACACCATTGTGGGTTTTTGTGTCTTGCAACTGAACACATTGGAACAAGTTTGTTATTTGTGCATGTGCAGTATATTGCATGTGTTATTGCATGGGGCTAGATTTTCAGTGAACAACAATTTTAAATTTTGGCATGTTTCTCATATAGAGCTATTAAAGCTATTGTATGATCTTGAAGCAAGTTTTTGAACTTGAAAGCTTTTTGGATATTGTTGGAACTTAAGAGGCATCCAAAGCTTCTGGTCATTGTCAGTGATTGTTGTATAAAAAAGAACAGCTTCAACATTCTGTAAAACTTCTCCATTTGTGTCCAGTGGGAAAAAAGAAAGCCATAAGGGTTTAGAGTACAGGAGGATGTGTAAATAATGCCAGGATTGTTTGGTGAACTGTTCCTTTAAGACAGGAACTCATGAATAACCCTGTCAGCAAAAATTAGAAGGTCAATTAGAAAGAACGAAATGAAGCCCACGTCTGCACTGCTTCAGCCAATAATGCCAACCAATGAGCTGTGAACATTTCTGCTGCAGATATATAAGACTGTGATGTTTGGCTGTACCAGATGCTGTGTAATGGCTACGTCCTTTAGAGGCAAGTATGCTGATATAATCTTTGACAAGGTATCAGACTGAAACAGCTGCATAGGCATATATCAGAGAAAGTATCTGATTCTCTCAGCTGCTGATATACTCATCTCACTCTCATCGTCTTGAGCTTGAAGTCTTCTGGAGTCATAATAAATGATATTTCAGCGGTCTGGAACATTGTGTCTTTTCTTTCTTGTAGTATGGAAGAGATTTAGAACATATTTTCCTCGACACGTCTCACACCTCTGATAATGCTAGCAAAAAAGCACCGTTTCTGTCTGTGTGAAAAAAAAAAAAATGTCCAAAAAAGCACAGTTTTTGGACATGGGAAATGGTAATGCCATGGTATGCTTTGAGAAATATCTTGGTCTTGGAGAGTACCATGAAAAAGCATTAGTATTTGGCCAATATGTTCTTTGCCAAAATATGCCAAATTTTGAGTAATGTTAATATTTGTTAGTCAAATATTCTTTAGATTATTTAAATCAATAATTAATTCTTACTGGCCATAAAACTGCTTTAGCGGTCATTGTGACACTCACAGCATGATATAGTAGATGTTACAGTTTTGAATAACTGTAGACAAATAATTGCAATATATCATCTATAGTAATCCAGATGTTGATTTTGCCAGATTCCTGTTGATTTCCATCTCACTTTTTTGCAATTTTTTGACACTGTTGTCTGAAGAGAAAGTTGGCCAATGGCTGACATTATGAAGACACCCTTATTTTACTAAATATTTACATTGAAAATGAAAATTATATATTAGCCGTTGACAAGGTTGTCAATGGATTTTTAGAAATTTTACTAGAAGTAGAACTTTACATTTCTTTTAAATAACAGTCTGTCATTATTGGCTGATACGACAACATAAACTTGGCCAATTAATTGATAAACATTCAGTGTCATAGTATATTTTAAAATACTATTACCATTAGATACCATAATTGTAGTATGTGACACCACAGCACTATGTTTTTAAGTGAAAGTGCCTCCTGTGTCATAACTCACACAATGCTTCTCTTTCCTCTGCTTTATCGTTCTTGTATTTTGGCCTTTTTGCTTGTAGTGAATACAGCAGAGATTAAAAATGTTCCGCTGGCTTTTCTCCCGTCTCGCCAGCTGATTGAAAACGACACAGACGTATAATGATGCAGGCAAGAGAAGTTTTTGCGCAGGGAGGGGTAGAAACATCCTCCCACGCTTTTTCATATCCACATTTAAAAAGCGTGTCATAAACAAAATAAAAGTGAAAATGATGCTGTTTACCTCTGACACGCTCCGCTAGCATCAAGTGCTATGTGTCCCCTCTGTGCCATACATCCCCCCGTCCCCTTTAGCGGACCCCTGCCCTGCCTGAGAGTGTGAGACAGTGTCTGGATCTGGCTACAAAACACTTGTCTGAGGGGAAAAACGTGATCGTAGCATTTTGGGGATTTGGGGCTGGGGGGGGTGAGGGGTGTTGTTGAGTAGTCTCGCTTTCTGTGTTTGAGAGAGAGATGGAGATGGTGTAAGGGGGTGTTGTCTCACCCTGTGTGTCTTGATAAATCAATCTTTAGACTGGCAGATGTGGCAGGCACCACAGAGACACTCTCAGACTGGCACCATTCAGCCCTAAACCCCTGGGAACACACAAGCCTAGACAATAATGAGATAGAATCCTTGGCACAACACAATAATGCCCATATTTCAGTTACAACACACAAATCCAGACAGAATGTACACAGGCACAACAATTCTGGGGCTGTCAGATTGTAATAGTATGTCTCACATCAATTTTTTTTGGGCGTCATTTTAGCAGTAGTCTTTATGTAGTTAGGAAAGGTTTTGTTTGGTTTTTGTGTGTTTCTGTAAGTGGTACTGTTATTGTGTTATTAGTCTGATCTGGCACATCCTTGAACTATCTATGCAGATCTTTCAATGCAGATTGCACACAAAAAAATTGCAATCAGTTGCTAAAGTCTCAAGCTGCAATCTGATTAAAACTGCCTGGAATCAGGTGTATTGAATAAAGTGAGGATTATGAGGTTTATGACTCCAAACTTCAGATACAGAGTTTTGTTTACATGCTAGACATTTTTTACATCCTACCCACGCATTATCCAAAGTTTCTTCTCATTTACACTACTGTATGATGCAACACAATTACAGCCAATCAGAACATACATTTAATGTTTTAAATTGAGAAGCAGGATTTATACCAGTGAGGTTTCACTGTGGGCAGCAATATAAAACATGACATTGCAGAAATAGAAATAAAGCATTGCAAAAATATTTTGTCACTTTTTAATATCTGCATCTGGTTAGGAGAAAATCTCAGTTTTAAATGGAAGACAGCTTTCCATTTATCGTGACGGGTCTGGTTCGGACAAAGTGTTAATAACAAGGAAAAATAACCACAAGAAGATGTGTTTATTCTCCTTTGTTTTCCTGAATAATATCTGAGTAATAACCAAAACGTTACTTTTGTACAGTTAGAAATTGGTTCCACTATTTTCTGTATATGCATTTACAGGATGGACTGCTGTTCCATTTTTTGCATTATTATGGAACTTATATTTATATGCAAACATATTACTGCAGAAGCTCAATATTTGCCCTTAAATGGTAAATAACAAAATGAACTGTGTTTCGTTGCTTTGTGTGGGTCAGATGATGTCTTTCTGTCTAAGTGGGTGGTTCTTGGCCAGAATAAGCTGCAGAGTGGGCCAGACTTGTGACAATAGTTAAAAGTCTGGATGAGATGTTTGCCTGAAGCCAGGCCCGCTACAGCCAGTGCTGTCCTCCTGAGCTCTCAGCCAGTTTCAAGTGTGTGTGCATGTGTCTGTAGGGGGACGTTTAATTGAGCTGTGACTCATCTAATGGAGAAGGCAAAAGGCTTTGTGTCACACTGGGTGCATGGCAGGATGGTAATGAATCAGCAGTGGCTGAAGACAACAGGTGTGTTTATGAGCCTGCCCAGTCTGGGATGGCAAAAAGTATAAATAAATGTAATATAATAAAATAAAATATATAGAGAGAATAAATAAATAATAATAAAATGTAAATGATGGTAAGAGTGTAGGTGGATGCTCTGTAAATAGCAAGACGTTATCTGCAAGTTTGTGTATGTGTATTGTGTAGTGTAGTAGTGTTTTGAAAGGATGAAACCTGATCTTGGCACATCCGGGTTAATTTACAGCTTCTTATAATAAAGAACAACAGAATGAAATGGAAGTGAGAAGAAAATCCTTCATGGGAGAGCAGATAGTGAGTTGATGATGGGTTTTAGGATCTTATGTAAGATAAAAGATTCATCAAATAGTGTTGCTGGGTTATTATGTGAGCACTCCTACGCCAAATGCATAAGCTATGCCAAATAATGTCTGTACAGCATGAATACTTACATACTGTTCTATATTGTTTTTGATGTTGCTAACAGCAACAGAGGGGTTGACCAAGCCTACTCAAAGCTTATATTCTTCAAAGGTGGTCAAAACAAAACACTGTGTCTAATTGGTTTTATGGCTACATATTGCATAAGAAATCTTTCAACAGCATTTCGGTAAGCACAAAAGTTAGGTTACAAGTTATTCAGAAGGCTATTTTCACCTGGTGACAAATAGACACTTGTTAAAGTCATGCTTTGCTGAGGTTACCATAGCAACAGTAGTGATTTTCATTAGGATTAGTATCGGACAGTATATTGAGAAAAATAAGTACAGCTGTTATTTAGGTCTACGACAAATAGATCACAACAACTTATGTTCTTTAATGGCAGTCTTTAGGATGGGCTAACTTGGGCATGGAACAAACCTTGATAGAAATTCCTTTACAAAAGGTGACCCTCCTGGAAGCCATAGTTTAATTCAGACTGGCTGTTGCGTATGCCATATTACATAAAACAGCTGGTTACATAAGACAAAGTGTTGAGACTGTGAGGTTATCGTAAATGTGGCCAGAGACAAATTTAAGATTAGGGTCAGGAATTGGGTTTAGGGATTCTCAGTCGGTTTGCATCATGGGGAGGAGGGGTTCATGCTGAAACTGAAAGATAATTTGCAGGCAAGTTAAATTCTGCCGAGCTCATCCCTCCTTAGCGACTGTGAGGGGCCCTTAGCAACGGCACACTGGCCTTGTAGTGGTGGGTCACAACTCCTCTACTTCTGTTTTTTTGAGTCAGTGGAGATTGAGTACCAGGTTTTTATCTAATAATCAGTCCTCAGTCTCATTTTTTTATGTTCTTCATCAGTTCTATTCTTGTGCTGATGAGGTATGTGTGTGTGGTAGGCTGCTGATTCAGTGCTCCATAGAACTGTCTATTTAATAACACCAATTATTTGATAGGAGTAAAGTGGGCTTTAGGTGATGGTCTAGGAGAGCTTGTATAGAGCGCGTCCTTGAAGCAGGTGCAAGTGGTCATTGTTGTAAAGGTGATCTATTTTTAGAGCTGTCTTCCATGAAATACCAGGCACATGAAGGATATATTTACTGTTTGGTATTCCACCTGATTATCATAACCTCTCCTACCTCTCTTTAAATCTTTGCCCTCATCACTGGGGTACCACAAGGTTCAGTGCTTGGTCCTATACTCATCTTCATCTATACACAGAATTGTGATTTATTTTTATTTTTTTCCCCTACTTTCCTACTACTTTGTAGACAACACTCAACTCATCTTATTTGTCCCTTATATCTCTTTTCAATTCATCACAATTCTCTCTCCACATATTGTATCTCAGGGATGATTTCACATTCCTTATTAAATAAATTGGATGCTTACTCAACAATTTAAATTTATTCTGCTTAAGTTGAATACAGGATATTCCTTCTTGATGTGTCAGACTTCATAACATAAAGGTGCTCTGTTGTTCATAACTTGGGGACAAAATCACAGTGCTACTGTTCGCTTTGCAGGTGTTTGATTGTCAGCTAAGAAGTGTCCTAGCAACCAAATTGTGGTGATTAAGCTATGCTTTGTGCTGATAGCATTTGTTGATGTACAAGTGCATAATTTTTAACAAAGAGGATCATTTATCATTATAAATGTGCTTGATTTTACAGGTTTCATTATACAGTGAAGGAATTTGGATGACTAATTTTACTATTTTGACTAATTTTGACTATTTTGATGTATTTATTTAAGTGAGTATTTATCATTAATAGCATACAGTACATCTCATTGAAAGCTGCCATGTTTGCATGAGGCCATTTCAAAATTCTACATTTTCATTCATTTTTATGTTTTGAAGTTTCAGGTCCAACTTCAAGTGACATTAAATAAAATGTAGCATTGAACTACATGTAGCATGTAGCATTGAGCAAATCCTCCCCAAGCACATCTCAGTTGAAGATCACAAGGTAATTTTCTCCAGGTTCCCTAAAAAACTGTAGGAGTCACTCTAGATGACCAGCTCTGCTTTGCTGACCTCATTGTTTTTATAGTCTTATCCTGATGCTTTATGGTCTGCAACATAGGAAATATTTGGCCTTTTCTTGGCCACTGCCCTGTTCTGCTTGTCATCCAAACAACAGTTATTTAATAGCTAGACTTTTGAGGCTAAAGGGTACAGTGTATTGTAGCACTGTACTTTTAGTACTACAGTACTGTATGTCTTTTGCATGCTGTAAATCGAGTGATCAAGCCATACAAAGTACACTGTATTTACTGTGGAGCTTCACATTGACAGTCCAAGCATACTGTACTCTATTTATGACTAAATTTATGTTGTGCACACTGAACTTTACTTCGGGCTTTACCATATACATATTTTTGGCAGTGACATATTTTCAACCTGTCATAGAAACTTCCAGATATATTGCTACTAAAATATCTGCCATAAAAATACAAAATGTAAACATTCACAGTGTATGAAACTGCATGTCAATTTACGGTGATGTGATGAAATGTTGCATAGACGGTGCAGTAGACTTTAGGTGCCCTGTCGGGGGCTACATGTCAGGTGTTCACATGATGAAACGGCGATAGTCTGTTGATAGGCTTTACTGAATGTGTGTTTGTGTGTGTGCTTGCTCCTCAGCCAAACAGCCTTTATCTGGCACGGTGTGAAGTTGTTAGATTGTTAATCAATGTCAGAAGAGCAACATGCCCTCCAGCAGTTCTTGTCTCAATGGAGAACGCCTTGCTGTGTGACTATGTCATAATACAAACTTATGGGCGGCCGTTAAAGAAATACAAGGATTATTTACTGTATTATGTCAAAGCTGAACCACAGGATTCCTGTCTCATACAATCTTTTCTTTATCATTCAGTCATGACGGAAAAGTGATTCGTCAGATAACCTCAGTTTTAGATGTCTTGGCCTAGTTTTGAGAAGCAAGACTTGGCCTGTGGAATGCATCTATGGTCAGATGTATCAATATGAATGATTGGTGTTTATTTTGCAACAAAGTGACACACCTGGGGCTTTGATAGAAGGATGTCTGGGTAGTTTCAGAAGTTGTAGAAATTTCAGAAGGTACTAGGGACACTTGGAGCAGAAAACGAGTACAACAGTGATGCAGATCAGTCCTTTGCATTATTTAATATCTGCTGCTGTTGTTGCATTGAGGCCCTATCTTCCATTTTCAGTTGGTCACAGCGAGCTGCGGCAAGCTGGCTGATCTCCAGAGAGAGATATTCAGCACATAGAATGCTGACACAAAGAGGAACTGTCTCCAGAAAGGAGGATAGGAGTGAGGGAGCGTCTTGGCTGTTTGCGTTCTGGCTGATATCAGAGCTGTCAGTCAAACAATGTACAAACTGTGTCCTAGGGATAAAAAGAAAACTTCACTCATATTCCTTCCCAACTTCCTCCCATATCTTTATAAATCAATTCATCAAATTAGATGTGGCCCTTCTTTTTAACATCCTCATGTTAAATGCATTTGCTTGTGATGATGCCACCTGACCCAGCTACAGATGAAAAAAACTACTATATATTTACAGAACTTGTAGAAAAGTCCAAATCTAATTTAAAAGTTGTGTTTTGGTGTTGCTTGGAGTGTTTTCTTCACTTTAAGTATTTTAGAGCTGATTTTAAGCAAACACAGCTTTATATTAAGCAACACCTGCCTCAGTGAACACAGATATCTGACAGCTACAGGTCATTTGAATGTCTGCAGCAGCACTAACACCATAACTAGACCTACAGTAGGAAACTATAGAATAAAATGTAATGAATGTTAGACGACTAATGAAACATGAGGAATTTACTAATGGGACATATTTTGCCCCACTTTTTAAATGTCTGCAACATTTTTATAATTTTTGGTACCATCTTTACTCTAAGCCCTGGTTTCTTCTACAGTTCTATTCTGCTGTTCCTAATGGTTTGCATCTTGTATGGTGCATTGATACATAGGGACAGTCAAAGCCAGACATTGTTTCCAGAGCTGCCCGACATCCGTCTTCACTATTTGCTTTGTCTTCTTTCTACACACTAGTGCTTTCTGCTAACAATGTTTCATTTGCCTTCTCTTGTTGAGCGGGCTTCTCTTCTCCCTGTAGTGTTTGAAGTGGAGCTGATTTAACTATCAGAGGTGTACACGCCACCCCCAGTTATATTTATCTTCAGACTTCAAAGTGTCACCCTGCTGTGTTTTTCCATCTGAACAAATAAAGAAGGTTGTTTCTCCGGAGTAGTCTTCCATATGGCTCTCTTCCGAAATGAGCCAGCCATGGGAACGGGAATCACTTGTTCAAATATCATCATGGTAACCAGTTTTCTCCCTTTGTCTTTTGTTATTTCTCCACAGTTTCTCATAAAATGAAGCGCCAGCACCCCTAAAGAAGGATGGTACCCTTTGCACAATGGACAGGAAAATTCCTGTGGGCATCTGTGTCACTCATAAACCAAGTCTGAGCAGTAGGAAGAAAGACGATTCACATCCAAGAGTGTAAACAGTAAAACTGTTTACAGTCAGCCATGGCTGCATATCCATGGTTCGGAGGATAGGGTCCATATACCAAGTATAAGTCCAGCACTTCCTTTGGCTGAATAAGAAACTGACACATCTGTCTTTAACCAGAAGATCCAAAATGGAGGTCGCACAGGCATGCCTTTATGAAAGTACTTCTTTCTTCTGGACTGGTTAAAACTGCAGTCAAAAGCATTACTGCAAGAGCAGTATGCAGGCTGCTGACTACCCAGCCACGAATAACAACACAGGTAAGAGTCACTTGTAGTGAATGTAGTAAAGTAAATAATAAAGTCACTTTAACAAACATGGCTGTGTTTACACTGCAAGTCTTAATGCTCAGATCCGATCTTAAGTCCATATCCAATATTTTGTCCTGCCTGTTTATACTTGTGCCTCGTATCCGATGCATGTGTTAATCTCCTGTAACCTTAATCTCCTGGCCAAAAAGATTCCAGTCATTTACTAATATGAGCGCCATGATTGACCCTCAAATTATGGATGGACTTTTGCCGACTTTTGCCGAATTAGCAAAAGTACACCCGTGACACGACAACTCCATATATCCTTATAGCCTCCTTATATTTGGCTTTAATGCTCTTTATTTTGCGCTGGCATTGCAGCCAGGTTTGGTACATTTGCAAAATGTTGATGTTCGTGGAACAGTATGTGATTTAAATCCACATTTAAAAGTGTCTCAGATTGGATACCAAAACACTGGATTCCAATTTTCAAAAAAACAAATTCCGATCTGTGTCAGATGTGAGTAAAAAATCTAATGTTTTGTGCCAATGTAAACACAGCCTAAGAGAGCATTTAACATTTTGTTATAAGCTCTAACAAGCCTTGTCTACAAAACTACACTTATAATAAAAATGAAAATGCCGTACTTGTCAATGTATGAGGGAATCAGACCTACAACCTTTGGGTTATATGTCTGACTCTCATGTATATGTCAGAGTAGAAATAGTTCTGATGCTAGGGACAGGATGAACAATATAACAATAACTATATTATAACAATAACTAGTTTTTTCACTTGTTTCTTGTTTCTAGAAATAAGTAGTAGTACTTTTGACGAATGTTTACTGTAATGTACACTTGCGTGAGACCCCAGTCATATCAGTGGCCTGGGAAATGCTGTTTTATTCTACATACAGTAAGGCCTGTTGCCCCCTTATGGGGTCACTATGCTGATATCACATGACCTGTGGAATACTATTACTTTTATATCATTAGAACACTATTATCACACACTTTCAAATAGCAGACTAAGTAAAGCATTAGCCACAAATACTCAATGTGACAATCAATGTGCAGAATCCATGTTGACGTGTCATCCTCATGAAAACAACGGGCATGTTCTCCCTCAAAGTTTTAAGGGTTAAAACATCAGTTTGGTCAATACAATTGATTTGTATCAGTTTAAAGACAAGAAAAACTGCATGGCAATTAATGGTTTAATTTATGCATGTATGGTAAAATGGTTTAAAAATGCATGTAAGGTAGAGATCTGAAACCTGAAATTAGCTGGGGATCTGAACCCTGGTCTTCTTACAGGCAAAACATAAAATGTACCACTAGACTGACACTACAGACCTATAATACAAATGACTAAGTTGTTTATTTTTTCGTGTCTCATCTTGTTAGGGAAGAAAGTGAGCCAAGACCACCATTTCAGATAGGCGTACCTGCAGAAACTTCAGTATGAAGTTGTAATAGTAAACTAGTAAACAACAAAAAAATTGGTTGGAACTACATGTATCTTTAACACTTGAAAATACATCATTTAGTTTATTCCCTATCAAGTTATCCGGACTTATGTTTCAACAAAGTAAAAAAGTTTTCAGGAAGTGAAACTTGCATCTTTGCATGGGGCTAGCCAAATGCTGACTCTGAAAATACTCCATTATCCAGTTTTTTAATATCAGATGTGGAATTTGAACTTGGAATGGAATTTGGACTCATACATTCAAAGATTCCTGAGAGACCTGAGGTAGAGGATATTGTTTTAACAACTGGATGGCCCCCAAGCCGAGCTGGGGCCACAATGTTCTGCTTTTTTATTCATCATGGAGAGAAATGAAAAACCAGAACATTCTGTTCAAAAACATGTGACGGGCCATCCAGCTGAGGGGAAAGAGCGCTGGCCCAAGATCCCAAGCAACCTGTCAATCAAAATAAAAACAACAGAATGAAACGCCCTAAACTGGCAAACACAGAGAGATGTTACAAGAGCTAGAAACCTAAATTAATGGCTTACCCATAAAGAAAATTACTGTCATATTTCTGGATGCTTCCATTCCAGATCAGTATAACTCTGGAATCTCAGCCATGCTCTTTCTTTATATATTTACATTACAAGTATTGTAAAGCTTCCTGAGAAAACCATCTGAAAGGTATTTAATTACACACTGAAAATCTCAACCTTAAAGGGGCATGCATTCACATGTAGCATGCTTGAAAGTTAATAAAATCTGATAGCTACAACAGAGGTTAATATCAGCAAATAACAAACTAAACATGTTCCTTATGTAAGGCAACAGTATGATTTTAGAAGGCTTGAAATATAGCACAAAGTTGTATGGTCTATGTTTGTTTTTTTGGAACCTGACAGCCTCATTCCTTTCCACTTATGTTGTGTGGAATAGAGTTGCTCAGCCATTATTCAAAACATCTCTTCCATACTCCATTCGCTGCAAGAAGGTCACAAAAGTTGGGAACAATATGAGGGTAAATGATGAAAGAATTATCATTTTATATTGAACTGTTCCTTGAGTTTAATTTCGAGATTTTAGGCTTTAATAGATATGAATTTATAGAATGATAACTTTTGTATTTTAGTTTATAGACTAAAATATAGAAGTTAACATTGTTTAGTATGTTAAAATGTTTGAGAGAGAGGTATAAAGAACAATAAAGGAGAACTTAGATAATTGTTATAAATGACAATTTAAATATCTTGGTTGCTATATGTCTCTGGCTTTGTTCAGTCAGCCCACGTTTTATTTAATATCAATTTATGTTAATCTCAATTAAAGAAATGTATACTGCTCATGATTTTTGTGTTTAACATAGTTTGATTTAATTTGCTCATGGTTTCGCTTAGCAACAGAAACCAATGCTTCTCAGTTTTGAAGCTTGTGCTCTCTCACACACTTCACTTACACACTTCACTTTCATTTTACACATGCACGTTTATCACTTATCTAAATGGGGTAATTAAAAACAATTAAACCTATCCGTAACCTACACCCTAATCCAAATAGAAAACTTCTGAAAATTTTTCTTCTGAAAAAAATCTGAAAAAAACTTCTTTACTATTTTTACTATTGTTTTCACAAATGAAGATGCCCCCAAAAGGACGTTTTGTTCAGATTTATCAGGTTTTGCTGCCTTTGGGTACAAATTTGTCCCCAGTATATGGTTAAGTAAACCCACGCACACACACACACATATATTCTTCATAGAGTGGGAATCGTGTTGGTGTTTCATGGCAGAGGCGTTTTGAGTGTGGACAGCTTCCAAATCGATTCTCGTCATTTAGCAAGCGCATGACACACAGGTTTGCGTAGGGAGGTTTGGAAAAGGTCGGGGGAGTTTACCGTAGGCTGAATGACGGGGAATACGGCGCTACTAAACAAACAGGTCAGGAGAGAAGCTCAATCGATAGTAGCAAGGTTAAACTGTGGTTAGCTGTGCTTGTTTTTAGGTTTGAGCTGAGGCAGTGGGCTGACCTGTTTAAATATTCCCACACGCACACTTAACACTAAGCATTTCAAATGATTCAGAGGCTTGATGAAATTAGATTAATAGTTTTCAAAGATTAGAGTGAGGGATTTTTTTACAGTTTAAAAAAGCTGATCACACTGGCTGTATCTAGTATGACGCCCAGCCCTTGTCTGGTTTACATTTTGCTCAAAAATATTAATAAAGTGAGAACATATTGCAATGGCTGCTCCATCTCGCACTTCTTGACTCACTTCTGCTATGTACACGTTTAATTATCTGAGCTTAGCCGATGGAGGTCATTTTCTTCTCACCATGACACACACACACCGCTCCCCCTCAATGTGCTGAAAAATTTGGCGCAGAAATTTTCGCAGGCTTTTTCGCTCTTATTTTCTCTTCTTAATAAAGGAGCCAAGACCTGGAGGCGGTGACAGACAGCGACTGAAGGGGAAAGACAGGGAGGGGAGTGTTGAAAGTGACAAAAGATATAGCATGATGTGTGGGAGATGTCGTCCAAATAACATTAAAGGTATTAGGAACAAAACTCATTTCGCAGCCTTGGAGGAGATACACAAGCCTTGTGTAGCTCAACAACCAGTCTCAGCTTATTTACAACTTGACCACAAAGAAACAATACAACATATGTGTGTCTGATTGTATTTTGGTTTTAGTCTTTTTTTATGTTTTAAAGGTAATGTAAAGGTGTATAGCTTGAACATATAACATATAGTGTATGAACATATAGTTTGAACATTGCAGCATTAGCTCAACCAATGGTGTGAGTTTGGGGAGGGGCTACCTGTCTGCTTGACCCAATAGCAGGAATCCAAGAAAAGAAACTCAGAATGAGCAATATAAGAATATAACTGTGCAAAGGAAAAATTAAGATACAAAAGTTAACAAACCACAGTTGTGAACCAGCTGATGCACTTGGCCTGAACTTGCTAGTGGGCCATAAAATCTAGGTGAAGGGTAAATGTAGACACAGAGACACAGATTTTCTCACCACCATCCATCCATAATGTCCCCCAGCCAGCCAGCCACTCACAAATGGCCTTGTTGTCTGCTAAAGGGAAGTGGATGGCAGATGACATCAACAGCAGGGCTGGGAAAGAGAAACCCAAACACTTAGGGTGGTTTAGGTCTTATCGGGGCCGGATGAGTCATGAGAATGGCAGGCAATTGTGTGCTGGGCAGCCGATGACATGGAGAGCACCAGACCAGGGAAAGACAGAGAGAGAGTGCTGGAGTACTGCATTTCAGTAGCACTGCTACATCATGTTTGTGGCTTATACTAGTGATTTTACAACAACCTGTAACTTATAGTATTGAATTTTGACCTGTAACTTGTACTGCAGAGACATGAATGATACATCAAATTGTGTATATTGTTTAGAAGGGCTGTGATATTTCTTGTCTAAAGGATCGATTAGCTTGTAATTTGAATTAGCAAAAAAACCCATATAGACTTAAATTGTGGTAGGGACCCCAGACATATCTAGAAGCCAGATTATAACAGAGCCTTGGGGTGGGCTCTGTTCCAATGTACAACCACCTAGTCTTACTTAGCCAGACTTTTGACTTGCAGCATAAAGTCTTCTCCATATTACAGCTTATTCTGGCTAATAACTGCTCATTTAGACAGAAGACGACTGTCTGCTATGTAATGCAAACAAGCACAGTTTTTGCTTTTACATGCTGTTTAGGGACTGCTACATCTGAAATAGATGATACTACGATAATAGACAAGCTATTATCGAGCTATATGTACAATGCTTTTATGGAAATTACTTTAGACTTTGTGTTTAGAATAAACGTTTAGGAAATCTAGTTACTGGTACATTACATACTCTTGAAATTTCAAGGTTTTTTTGCTTATTTTTTTTCTTGAAATGTTCTCATGTGCTTTCAGTTCAGTTTAGTTTTATTTATATAGTGCTTTACATATATCGAAAAGAAAAACAAAGAAAACAGGAACATTATGACACAGAATACAGAATACATATTATTATTGCAAATGTTATTATTCATTATAAGATGTGTATTAGTATAACTAATTAGTGATGATAACTACAACACATTAGAACCATTTGAAGAAATGGATGTGCATCAGAAATGACTGTAATTGCATGCAAAGGTTCATATCATCTCAGTGGTTTATGAGAAGGGAAGCATCCAGACAGCCTACTGAAACGGTATGCACTTTTTGTGAATCTGTGTGCCATTTAGTCATTTAGCATGATGGATGACAGGTATCATAATATGAGCTTTCCATTTGGTTGTGAATATACATCAATCAGTGAACATGCCGAGCATGCTGCCTGCTGCTAAAACAAATTTGTAAGTGATAAAAGGGGGTAGAATAGGGAAACAACTTAAACTGGACTTATCACCTGCACGCAAGGGCCATCACTCAACATGTCAGAGTGTATGTACAGCCCACTGATGCTAAAACTAACCACTACTCAGAACAACCTAAAAACTGCAACCACCCAAACACCCTAGCATTGTGGTAATGATTTTATCATGGCAAGAACCACTCACATTGTCTTCAGAAAATGTAAAAATATGGTTCATAGTAATGGTTCAGAGTGTTCCCCACGTTTTCAGATCATCCCGAAATTGAATAACACGCCTGTCTGTCAGCTTGGGACAGACAGATAGTTGTCCCAAGCTGACAGACAGGCGTGTCATTCAATTTCGGGATGATCTGAAAATGTGGGGACAGACAGATAGTTGTCTGTCCCCAGCCAGACATCAGAGTATGTTTGAGATTGTTTGGTCGTTGTGTAGAGACTGGTGTCTCAAACATGGTGTCTCATTTCCCCTGCTAGTGATCAAATCTGTGATTACAGCCACAGACAAGACAGCAGCCAACAAACAGCCTGATACAAGCTCACAGAAATCCTGCCCGTTATAGTGGCTCTGAAGTGAATGTAATATGGTGGAGTATTATGTCATTGGGTGTGGCATCAGGTCTCACATCATCAGATACAGGGTGCGGGTAGATTACAGACTGGTAAAATGCAGTCAAAACACTTCTGACTTCTTTTATGCCTCATTCCCATTATAGAGATTTTTGTGGGTTCAGTTGCATTAAAAACTAGCAACTCCTCTTGTTATTTTAGGTGGAGGAGATTAGGATGGCTTTAAGAATACAAAAACATTTCGATTTTTTTACAGTAATGTTTATCTAATTCGTAAAGGAACAGTTTAGAAAAAAAAATAAGGTTCTGTCATCACTGAGTGACTTGACCTTTTGTATTGTATATTTAATCATCACCAAGAATCAATCAAGTCTAGCACTAAAGTAATCGCTTGTCTTAATCATGACCTAGTGGTTAGCACACATGCTCTGTCACATTGATATGTTGTGTTTAAGGCCGGCAATGCTAGTTCAGATCTGGCTTGCATTTTATGTTTTCCTTATACTGATCAGTAAAAGTGGAAAAACGGCTTGAAACAGAAGGATGATTACACTTATGTAGCCAGACTTTTCATTGCTGACCTTATTATAAAGCCTGGTTCACTTATTCTGGCCATAAACACCCACTTAAACAGGAAAAGGTCACCTGAATGACATGTACTGTAAAAGAGCCAGCCACTGTTTAATTTTTTTCATGCAGTTGTGGGGATGGCTAATTTTGAAATCAGTGATGTCACAATAATAATCCTGTCTGCATCAAACAAGCAGCTCATTGCAAATAATAACAGGGTAGTCTGTTTAACTGTTTTACAGATTACACAAAGAATAGTGGAAAATTTATAAAGACTTGGATCAGAATTTGTATTTACTCAAAAGTTATAGTAACAATTATTTCTTAACTGTAATTCAGAAAATAAAGCGGATGAAATGGAGGCCAACCAGTCATTTTGGAGCTTGCGATTTGGCCATCTGCCATTGCACTGTGTGCAATGTCCATCAGACAGTCTATGAACTGTCCATGGGTGTGTTGTCTGAGGCTGAGACTAGTAGAGGAAAAACACCATAGAAATATTTCACATGCTTCAATGGTTTTGAAATATGGTTATCGTAACACTCCACCCAATGTTGTAATTGTTATTTTTCCTGCACATGGCGCAACTGCAACAACCTGCATGTGCTTATTTATTTGATCTGTCTGGTATGTAATGCCTTCAGTTGTATCACAGTGACGTCTTCTTCATAATCCTATTCTTGACAAATCATTTTTCTCTTTATCTGACAACAGAGTGCAAGTTCCACTGCACCAATGGCAGATGTCTGAAACTTCTCTCGCTGATTTGCAATCGACTGAATGAATGTGGTGACAACAGTGATGAGGAACACTGTCCCGCTGCTGTGCCTCCACCTCCAGACACCATCCAGTGTGAGTGCATCAACCCACTTCTGTCTCAGTGCCACACATCCGCCTGCAGTGACGCATGATATAGGGATAGTGTAAAGATATTGTAGCAGTGTTGGTGAAGATGCTTTGAAATTGTGTCAGTAAATCTTTTGTTAAATCAGTTTTGAACCTGTCCAAACTAATTTTGACTCGCCAAAATGAATCAGACTTCCCAGTGCTATGAGTGAAAGAGCAGTAAGCCATGAGAGATTGTGTGATTTAACCACAATAAGGCCAGAAACAACACTTGGCAGGTATGCTGTTATACATGTTTAATACTGAATTGATGTGCAATCACAGTTGTGCTTATACAGTAAGGGCGATTTCACTATGGCTTCAGACATGGGTCTTACAGTAAGATTTTATCATTTTTTTAAAGAGTATTCTGGCAGTCATCATATTTAACGCTTTATCTGTTCACTTTCCAAGCTGAGTACTGTATATCTCTTGACGTTCAATTGATTCTGTCTGCAGCAGTATTGCATTGGTTGTTGTTGAAGGTTACATCTTTGTTGTTTCATTATCCTTTGCTAACAGTCTGCACATCGGTACAACAGACTGGGAACTGCATTTCAAAAGTAATATATTGCAATATGTCTGATATCAGAGGTTTAAGCAGGCCTTAAATTTGAAAAAGACTTTGAATTCAAGATGTATAATATTCTATGGTTGTAAGCATACTGGTTATACAGTATAATAGTCAGTCAGGTCAATGGTTGTCTCTGAGGACCAGTTCACACAGATGTTCACAGATCCCTGTCCAATAAGCAGCAGCATGTCTGTGAGAAGGCGTAACAGAGGACTGATTATGTGGAAAGGTGGAGGATGATTTACAAGGGCCTTTGATGCGGCCCAGGCTCTTGTTTCACAAACTTTTCTAGAACTAACAAGAAAACAATTTTTAAACTTCAGCTTTTATTGGTTGTCTCTGTTTCCTACCTGTTTCTGTTACTCTCTCTCTCTCTCTCTCTCTCTCTCTCTCTCTCTTGTTTAGTTTATTTAATATGCTTTTCCCCATTTATTTCCCTGCTGTCTGCTGAACAAGGGCTCTTTACAGATGGAATAAATCCAAGCGCTGCACTTAAAATATTTAGCAGTCTGGGCCGCATGTTAATGAAAGCGTCTGCGGCTGGCTGCTCTTTTAGAGACACCTGTGTGCAGTGATTGAATTTTCAGAGACCGAGGAGTGCTGATTTTGCGTTGAGAAAAAGACAAGCGAGAGAGATGGAGAGGAGGTAAAACGAGAGACGTACAGACGGAAGGTGGGGGGATGGTGGGTGTGAGACAAAAATATTTCAATTCTAATGGCCGTGGCCGTAGTGTAGCGTTCTCTCAGACAGATGGATCATGAATATGGTCTAGACGCTGTGTGTCTGGGTGAGTCAGGGGGCCCTGTACAAGACAGGGGTCTATACACTACCCCACCCCCACAACACACACACTGTGGGTGGAGAAAATGAAAGCATTTTTCAGGCAGAAGACAAATATTTGTTATAATATGCTCTTGGACTGACATGAGAAAGTGGTTCACCTCCACATCACAGAGGTCTTTTGTCTACTGAAGAGCCACAAGGGATTTTATTACTGGTAAACAATAACATTTCTGTTGAACATGGATATAAAATTACCTCTTCTCAAGCAAACATAAGTAGTGTGTCTTAAGCAGACATAAAACTTTTATTGTCAAACTGTTAAGAATTCATGGCTGTTACTGAAATCAGAATGTGAAGTGATAATCATAGCCAATCAGCTATGTAAAGCAGTTTGAACCAATAACATTTCACTGTGGGTGGAGATACCCAACAAAATCAGTGAACTTTAAGATTAATGAAGGAGAATTCTTGCTCTTGTCTTAATTAGGTTCCTTATTGTATTCGTGATTGGTTGTTTACGTACTTTAATTTGCATTTATATTCACATATTATATATGTACAATTTTGCCTTCCATACCTCGTCACTCTGAAATGTTGTAGTTACAAACTTGTCATAATCATTTTTTCTGTTGTATTCTTCTCTAGTGCAAGGGGTTGTGGGAAATATTAGCCTAAAATGCATGGACAGGTGCATACTTTGCAAATACAGATACAAACTTAGAAAATCCACAATACTACGCCATTTAGTCAGCTTTGGCCTGCTGCTTTTAATATGCTAAGATTTGCAATGGACGTACCCTAATTTTTACTGTTCAGGACAGTTTGAGAATTGGGATGCAGACAGTGTCTTGTGATTGTCTTGTTTGCAGCTAGTCAGGCAACAAATTAATATGGAAGACATTTTTGCATACCACTTTATCACTTTGCACTTGATTAAGACACCCTATGATGCTAAATTTTTCAAGTATGAATGCACAGCTTAATTTAGGCCTACAACCAAAAAACGTGCCGTTTTAATTCCTTTACAGAATGACATTTTGAAGCCTTGTATAATTATCAGTTTAGATAATGTGACCTTCTGTTGTCTAAAATGTAAATCAGTATGATGACTAAGGCTGTCATTATGTTTACAGTCGTACATCATTATGAGTCTACAAAATCAGAATTTGGGCTTTTGGAATGAACCAGAAACAACAGACAATAAGGAACATGTTTTAATAAGGCAACAAATCAGCAGAAAGTAATCACAGTTTTGAATTCTGAACTATGTTTACCCTGTCTGAGTTTAGGGATATGTAAAATTCAGTTATGTTATGAGGTTAACCTTGAGATTAGACATCTGACATTCTGAGTTCATACTGTACACACTGTACACAGATCTTCCACATACTTTGCTGTAACTGGCCTGAATAAACAGAAGTGGTTGCCCTCATTACCCAGAGCTCTGAGTGTCTAGACATACTGAGTGAACACATACACACGTGTATTGGAGTCAGAACGAAAGTTCATTTCGTGTTGGGTTTTTTTTTAATGAAAGTCTTAAAATATAAGAGACTGATTTTTAATGACAAAGTTAGAAGCAGACTTTAACAAAACTCTTCAATCAAGTCAACGCTGTTAAAGTATCATAAGTCTGGAGTTAAAACCTTTGTGATTGGGTGAATCTCATGAAAACTGTCAAAATATGTCTGGAATCTGGATTGTTTTTCTTACATCACCATTTAAATTGAAGGTCCCTCAGTTCTCATAACTGTAATGTGAAAAAAATCTCTTAAAAAATCTCTCTGCACAAATCAAAGTGTAGATCATGGTAGTATTTGATATTTTTTTAAATTTGTGCTTTAATAAATAATTTATTCTTAATATTGTGTTTGGTTTATTTTTCCATTACTGCATTAAGATTTAATAATTTGGGATGAGTGAAATATGCTTAATTGTCAGAAAAATAATGTCACAATAACAAAAATCTTACTTGAAGTGGTTTATCTTGGTTGTAGGCAAAATACAAATTCCTAGTTGTCTTTTGATTTTGGGCTAAAATAAAAGGTTTCTTCTTGGGATTCAACCTAACCTAACACTATCAGTAAATTATGTAATCCTAAAGAAAAAAGTAACCCTTACTGTCAATAAGGAAACAAAACAAATGTTAACTGTCAAAACAAATGTAAGAACTGTAAGACCTGTTCGGTCATGTTTACAGATATTAAATGTACATGTTTTACATTTAAGCATTTTGGCTTGCTTGTAAAATGTGTGTATTGCTGTGTGATGTTTGTGTATTTGCTCGTATTCTCTTTTCCATGCACACAAACAACTACAACCAGTTGTTTTAAAGCTAACAGACAAACAGCAATGCACACAGCCAGCTGATCTGTGATAAAATCCCACAGGTGACTGGTTTGAAGTTATGGGTTAGAGGTTACAGGCCTTTGATCAGAGAGTGGCTGTATTTTAGTTTGTATCCTATAGATATGTAATAATATGGAACATTAGGATTAGTGTGTACTAAGTCATAGTACATTGAAAAACGTACAGTATTCTAAAGGTGCCTGGATTGTTTAGTTTTCCCAGTGGAGTATGCATTTATGCATGTTTTTACGGCTATCATTGCCAGGGCCAGATGGAATCTGCTATTTCTGCACTGAATTTTTAGAAAAATCTGTGCAGTTCTGTGGAGTTTTAAATGCATTAAAAAGAGCTGAGTACTCTTCAATTTGCATTAAATTGAAATAGTTTTAATTGGTTCAAGTAGACACATTAAAGAACAATATAAAGAAAAACTTTAACAGAGATTATAGTCTCTATTATTATTTCATCCCATTTTGTTATACTTTACCCCTAAAAAGCCTCCAGAAAGTCCTTCAAAGGTTGACTAATACTGATCTGTGTAAAACGCATTTAATTGAAGATGGCAGCAGATTTCAGTTCATCTATTGAAAAGAGGAGGAGCCTACAGAGAAGTTTTGTGATTGATGGATGCTATAATACACCAAATTAGGTTTAGTTTATTTAAACCAACAGATTAGGCGCACATCAAGATTATATAATTATATTTTTTATAGTAATTTAGATTACTTAGAATGTTATTGTTTAGCAAATTGAAAGATTTATAAAACATTTTCATGTTCTCATGATGATTATGATAAGTCTTTTATAAGACTTTTTATAAGACAACATTTTTACAATACAGAAATTTTCATCTTTGGGTGAACTGTCCCTTTAACTGCCTTATTCCATTGCTAATGTACACAGTCAGTATACTCAAGATGCTTACCTCACTCCCAGATTAATTTGTTAGGTCCGAACTGACATTAGTCTGATGCATGTCAAAAATGATTTTTAACGTAACTTGGATGTTTTATAAATGCTTTAATAACATCAAAATATGCTGAAAATACAGCAAGATGTGGTGCAATACTAAATGATGTAAGTTTGATGCATGTGTACATACAGCAACGATTGAAAAACAGCACAGACAGAATCGTGTTTGAACTGTATATATTAAGGAAAGCATCTGTGGCCAATTTTCTGCAAATTCTGGATATATAATCAGGCAGTCTGTACTGTATTATCCTATAGGGATCTTGGGAGGAGAACACAGCCTGATGTGGTACATGAAAACACAAAAGGAATCACAGCATCGAGTCTGTCTGTGGGACATAATTGGAGTGTATTGAAAAGCACTGTCGCTGTGTTCAGCAGGTTCTGTATGTCTGCTGTGCACAAACAAACACGCACATCTTGACCTGAGCTGCCTGCTGAGAGGAAAAGGATTTTCAGTTCTAGAAAGAAACATTCAAAAAACATGACAGCAGATCTGAGACAAATACAAAACCTCATCAAAGCTTAAAGCAGCATTATCAAACAAAATCAACCTATTTTTGTGTCTTTCATGTTTTTATCAATGTAAGAATAGCAAAACATACTGAAATGCAAACATGTTCCAGTGTGCTTCAGCTATTGTCGCTAGTCTTCAAGATGTCGGCCTGCTGTTTGTCGACTGGAGTCGGCCCTTAAATATTTTTGTGCCCCCTCCCTCTAGCAGTTGTGCGCAGAGCGTGTTCATGTGTTTGGGGCAGGAAGTGAGACTGTCTTTCTCTATTTCTCTCCGTCTCTCTGTCTGCAGCAAACCCAAAAACAGACACTCTGCGTCATCAACAGGATGGGTAGAAGACTGCAGACATTTGATATTAAAGCTAGAGTCTGTCCCAGAGACACTGACTTTACATCTATCATGTGATTCATTTGGAAACCATCTAATCTAAAATTTACATTCAGAAAGAAAAAGAATATGGATTCTGTTAATGTATCATTCTTATTAAGAAAGACAGAGAGTCCTTAGATGAATGAAAGGAGAAGGTGGTCTAAAGTTCCTGCATGTTGCTCTCAGAATGACCGATTTGTGGTCGTCTACAAATCAGGTGTCTCATTGTCTTCGAAATTCATTCACAACAGGCCTTGCATAAAACAAATTGTTGCACTTTCTTATTCACGTTGTTGTAAATTTGGTTTTTGTTTGTTTTAAAGTGTCAGCAGGTTTATGCATGGGCTCATTCTTATTGTATTTCTGAAAAAATGCAAAACCAGGTGTGGATTAATGGAGGAAGCCACAACAACAACCGTCTCTGTTTATTTTTTTATGATATGGAGTCAAAACAGTAACTGCATTCAAATGCATAAGACAATTCACAGTTGCACTCAACATAATGCATCAAAAAATACATTGAAAGCAAAATACATTTTTCATTGTGCAGTCCATTAAAAACACTTGGACATATTGTATGTGTAATTTATTACAAACATAAATGCTGAACTGTTTACAGTTGTACTCGGCTTTAAAAATGTATGTGTGTGCCCTTTTGCGTTTAAAGTTAACGCTCATGTACAGATGTAACTGACAGGATCTGTTAACACACTTGCTGTGTAGATGGAGGGTGTTTGTGAAGCTAAGACTACAGCATCAGTACTGTGGTGCTGTCTTGTTTGAAACAAAGGTGTCATTGATCAGTAAATCCTCTGGTCCACCTGTACATAATTCTAGAAACTGTCCCATAAAAAATGCATGTTGCCTACAAACATTCCCGAGCCTGCAGCCTTGTAAGCATAGCGGGGAAAAACTTGCAATGCTTTTGGACTGGTGAGTAGGCTACATATTTATCTTAGGATAAAACCACAAAGTCTTAAATAGACTTTGTAAAAATAACGCCTGTTGTGTTAATAAAAAATAATACGTCTCCAAAGTCCCTAAATTAAACAGTCTTCCCTTGAATTTTAAAATAACACACAGTGTTGTCATGTGCCACACGTGTTTAAGAACACAAAAAACATTTGCTTGTTACATGATCTGACCTGGCTGAAAACAGGTTATATATGCATTTATACTAGTGGTCCACCAATGTTTTTTTTTTTAATGGCTGATGCTGATCACAAATTTAATTACAGTAAATAAAAGACACAAAAAACAGGTACATTGAAATAAACATTTATTGTCCATTATGCGCTTAGTTTGCACACCAAACTAGAAGATCCAGTTGTCTGTGTTTATGAGGGGTTTTCAGATTTAAATGTGTTTATATCACATCTGTGTCCCCTGCTAGAGCTACCACTGGGATGAGGATCTGACACATCACTGTACTGTTTGGATAAGACTTTGCTACACGCAAAAGTGTTGTTGTGTGTAACTCACAACATCACATTAAAAAGCGAATGATTTTACTTTCTTTCAGACATAGTTTGTCAAATGCTTTATGTAGGAGTGGCTTTTCTTGGGGAACAAAATGCCAATGCGCTATATGGCAGTCAAATGGAAAGATTTATCAATCAGTACTATGCAAAATATTTATATTGATTTATCAATCAATATAATGCAAAAAAATCAGTCGCTATATCGACTACCAATATTTTTATACCTATTTGGTCTAAACCTGAATACGGAGTGGGATATTTGTGCTTTTCTATAAAGTAGTCCAAGCAATTAATAATCAAAGATTACCTGAATGCATCCTTCCACCAAATGACCAGTACAGTGGAAACAGCTCACAATGAGCTTCATGGAAATACCTCACTCCTTTCATGATTTAATCTGTTTCATTCTCTCATTTCTTCATCCTCTGTCTTTCAGCATAGTAAAGGAATGAGAGGAAAGGAGATGTGTACTGTTCTAAAGTCAAACACTTATGTCTGAATTTTACTTATGGCAAAATGAAGACTGGATGTTCTTCTAAAAACTTTTGAAAACAGTGTGGTTTGTGTTTTCATGTTTGTGTGATGCCGATTTGTGCAGGGCTGGTTCAGCCACAAATGGTTATATGATGTAATTATAGCTATGTTATTTAGTGTAAATTCTTTTTACAGTACATACCAGACTTTAGTTTCAGAGTTCAGGCCTGTGGTTTCCCCTTCTGTTTAGTCTGTTTTTCTATTGTAGGAAACTGTCAGATAGTGTCTTGCTTTTTGCCTGTTTATTTAGTTTTTTTTTTTTTGCATTAATCTTGTGGGAAAAGGAGAACAACAATGAATGTGCCTCATGCAACGTTTATTCAGTCTTATGCAGGTAATTAATTAGTTTGGCTTTTTAAGACAGGTATCACTATTAGTTTTCCTCATTCTTGAGGTTAGAGGTTTCAAGAAACTCAGTACTGCAGCTTAGTGTTAAAATGTTATCATTTCCTTTTGGCAGGCAATAAAATGGGTGAGAAATGGGACCTGAGTCATATTTAGGGACTAAAATAGTATGCACACTTGGGGGTGGGCCTTTTTGCATTTGGTGAGTAAGCAACACCCTAGTAACCTCTCAGAACACTCTGGCAAAAGTAAAATACCAGCCAAGTGTCACATGAACAAGAACCCTCCAAATTTCTTATTTTAAAAATAAAAATAGCCTCTTTTTAATACTTTACTTTTGTGCATTAAAGACTCCTTAGTGCTCTAGTTTAGGACTCTTCTGAAATGTCCATAACCCTATAAAAATAGGTGCTGTGAAGCTTTAAACAGTAACAGAACTTTATTAACTAAAGTACAAATTCAAGAGTAGCTACTCAAACAGACATTGCAGAAAGTGTGCTAAAGGTAAAAGTGTGTGAGAGAGAGGTTCAGTCTAGAGCAAGAAGTCAATAGTCTGAGTCTGTAAGTCTGGTTAATGAATACCGGTCCCTCAGGGTGATCCCTTCATGTAAACAATTCATCACAGCGGGAGTCAGACACTGCATAGCTCCCAGGGGCACGGCCACTCACTGCCCATGACTTTACAGCTTATCAATATCTTCTGTCTTCAGGTAAACACACACAAAAACCCAGGCAGAAATTGAAATTTGTCTGGCCTTTTACATCCTTACTTTTCTTCATTACCTCATTTTGGGCTGTTATAGAATTAGTAATAGTCCAGTTAGAGACTTGACTAACGAGGATTACTTTTGTCAGTGGTGACTGCAGCTACTTTAATCAACCCTAATCAATACTGTTTACTATTTATGTGAGATTTGTGACTTGTTTGAATTTGTTTAGTGCAGCCAGACACATGATTAATGACTTTGCAGCTTATTCTGACCGATATCTGCCCATTTAGATAGGACAAAAACATCTGACTAATATCAGATATCAAAATACAATTACATGGACTAAATGTGTTTACAGTATGCATTGAAATTTATGACTCTATACAGAAAGCATACTACAAATTTGTGGAAATGTGTGTAGACTGTGATTTATCCAAAAGCACTTTTCACACTGTTTCTCAAACATCTCTAAAAAACAAGAAAACAATATATGCATGTCTAGATCACACAACTCTTAGTATAATTTCAAGATGATGGCATGAACTTATCAAACTTACAAAAATGATTAAGTTTTCTCAAAACCCTTCATTTTTTCAACCAAGTACCATGTTCAGTACTATTGCCGACTCCTGGAAATTGTGGAAATCCAAGAAATCAGTTTACAACTGTCAATTTCCAGCCAGCTGTTGCTATTTTCGTGTGGAACAGGCATCAGACGGTTGGTGAATGGACTGTGGACAGTTAAAAGTATTCTTGAGATATCTGATGTGAGTTGGTAGACACATGGTATTCCATTCTCCAAAACATCCTGCTAAACTTAATAATTCACTTTTTCACAAACTGCACCAGGCCAAAAAGCCCCAAACCATGTTGAACCCTCCTTCATTTATTACTGTTGGGATGTGGTTGTGATGCTGTTGTGCTGTTTATTTTCCTACACATAGTGTTATGGGTTTTTTCAAAGCAACTAAACTTTATTTTCATTATTTAACAGAATATTTTGCCAGTAACGATGGGGAATTTGCAGGTGGTCTTTTGGGATGTTTAAACACCAATGGCTTGAGATGTTCTCTAATTAAGACCAGTCTTGATTAGTGTGTTTAATTTACTTATGTCAGACACATCAACAGTTGTTATAAAGGTTCATGAAATCTTTAGCAGACATTAAATCTCTAGTATGTTTTTGAACATCACTAAACATTCTGTTTTTGCAGTTACAGTATCTTTGCAGAATTTCCACTCCTAGCAACAATGCTGAATTTTATTCATTTTTCATAACTGTGGACTGATGAACATCAAGGCCTTTAGAGATACATTTGTAACCCTCTCCAACTTGTCAACAACATAAGTCAATTATTCTTAATTTTACAACAGGTGTTCTAGAATTTGTTTCTCTCTCTCTTGTCTGATGCTTGTTTATATGTATGTGTATGAAATATGTACACAATTATCAGAACAGGTTTCTGCTATTGCTCAAGTGTAAGGGGAGCTCACACTAAATACTTGCCACTTTCACCTATAGAAACTGTTTTCCCTGTTTTTTAATACTGCATACAAATTTCCTGTATTTTCTGGTTGTGTTCTAATAATGAATAATTATATGTGGTCATTATATCATTGCTTTAACATCACGGCTGAAATCTAAAGTGGCTTAAGACTGCACAAGTAGCCTTTGGAGAAGTCAGGGGTGCCGAAGTCTGGTCCTGGGGGGTCCGGGACCAGACCCTAATTAAACACAGCAGAACCACCATCAAGATCTTCAGGATCACTTAAAAATCACAGACAGGTTTGATGCACCGGATAGGAATTCAACTCTGCAGGACTGCTTGTTGTGCCTGCCATCCACTTTTATAGCTATTTCCAAATGTATCCAGAATAATGTGGATGTAGTCTAAGTGCAACTGTGTATACGTACGTTTGTATATGTGTTTTGGTCTTTCCTCAGTTAGTTTTAATTTTTCTTGTCTTATATTGTCCAGACAGAGTACAATGTATCACTGTAAACAAGCCGTTCCTGCCTCATAATCAGGGAACATTTAGTAATTTGGAGGGACATCAGGCATGATGCAGTGGTTGTTTTGTGCATTCAGGGTGATGTTGATCTCTGCTGATGCGATGGCTAAGGCCGGTGTGATTTAGACTTGCACCTGAGCAATCACAGGTGCTGTAACACAGCCAGACTGAGGAGTTTTGCCTCAGGGAACAGACGCTATGACTCATTCTGAAAAACACCGACGAACATTGAAAGGAGTTTGTGAGGCGAGATGATTTTGTAAGAAGGCTTGAATAGTATTAGGCAACTCTAAAAAAAAAAAAAATGGTATTTTGTGTGTAAATGATTCCAGATTTCCTTGTGTTTTATTTTAGTCAGTTGTTCATGTGGCGGGTAAGGTATTTAGATAAACCTCTAACTTTAAGCATTAAACTTAGCAATCATGTGGCTTATTGAGTATTTGCTTTTACTTTTCAAACTTGAGTGATCAGACTATTTTTGCATATGATAAAACCCGTAATCCACAGATTTACTTTGGCGGCAGGACCTGTCCTGAGCCATATCTCAGGATTAGAATGTTATTTTTATATGTATATAAATAATATTCTCAGCCAGTATTGTAGGTTAGTAACTAACCACCTAGACAACCGTGTTGAATTGGCATACTTTGCATGGACAAGCATCATCACATTTTTTTCTAGTTTTGTTTCATTTTTTTTAGTTTTTCTAGTTTTGTTTTGCTGTCTATCTTTCTTAAACTAGTTTACGTAATTACAGTATTACTTTTACGTTGTTTGGAAATTTTGATGTGGCATGCCACTTATATAATGGTATTCCACACATATACTCATGATTTTTCTTTATCCATAGAACATTTAAACTTATGACAACTGAGGTTGTCATAAACTCTGCTTATCTGTCTGACCTTATCATGATTGGCTTGTGGGGGAAAACTAGTCTTATCACAGATTTCATTTAATTGTTGTAAATATCCTCACAGCTGTGCTGTTTACTCAGTCTGGAACACTTCAAACTATCACACCATCAGTGAGAGGTCACAGGAGAAAGTAGGACAAAAACACAGGTCACTCTGCCCATATTCAAAGCAATGCAGTGCTGCCGTGACACCAGACGCCACCGGAGGGCGCTAATGCGAATCTGTATTTCTGTTTAAACTTTTGACATAAGGCCAACTCTACCAACTCTAAGTCTAATAAACTGTTCCTTCACCTACAGCTGTTAAATGCTGTATACGTTTAATCTCCATAAACATGACTGAATTAGGCAACAAGTACAACAAATTTTGTTTTGTCTATTCTTATACATACTATTGGTTCCTTGTCTTTTATTCAGGATTAGATCACCAGTAGTGTTTGTCACAAAAACCTGGGCAGATTACATTTCACCATCGTAAGAAATCATAAGAAATAAAAATAAATCCTGTTTTGCATAAGGAACATGAAGCCTATTGTAGGACCATTAATATTTGTTGCGTTTATGGCTGCATCTGTGTTGCATGACAGTTTTACTTACAACATTATATGTAATTCTCATTATGTGCTACAGTAACTTTACTATATTTCCATAAAATACTATAAGACAATGATTGTTTTATTTACAAAAAGCATAAATGAAACAAATACTTGCGAAAATATAATTGATACTGAGAATTTTAATGGTCCTGAAAGTGTTCTTTGTTTTGCTTAATTTTTAATTTTTAAGCAAAAACAAATACATTTTGTCTTCTCTGGAATTTGGCAAGCATTGTGACCACAACATTATCTTGACATTATTTTGAGATTCATCCATTAAAAGTGACACAGTGACCGCAAAAGGCACTTAAAATAAGACACTTAAACCACATTTCAAATATTTAAATGTCATTGCATTACATAAATATTAAGCCAAATGGCAGTTGTTTTATGGAAAGAGAATAGACAAATGCACTTTGACAAAGCATTAGATAGTAGACAATTACATTAGACAATAGATCCACCATTTAAAATTAAGACTTGGAATAATGTGAGCGCTTTCTGATTATGTCATTGTAACATGTCTATAGTTAATGTGATAAACTACACTGTTATTTTACACTTTATTACCCTTTTAACTACATATAAAAATAATTTATTTTTTGAGAACATTTGTGAGAAAAGCTTTCTTGTGAGAAAAACTAATAAATTTTAAGTATGACCCAAAAGTCCAAATACGTTCTGGAGCCACAATGTTTCACAAACTCAGTTTGCCCACTCAGCCGGACATTCCCCACACCAAACCGTCCCGGATATATTTATAGACCGCAGACAGTTTGGGAAAGAAGGGGGGGTGTGACACATCTGCTGAATATCTGCTAGACTGTGGGGTCAGCCCAAGGTTAAAGTCTTTTCAATGCCTGCCTTGATCGTGGCTGGCACTAATGAGTGTGTGTGTGTGTGTGTGTGTGTGTGTGTGTGTGTGTGTATAATTGTAACCGCTTTTACACACTCACACACAGAGTTCCAGTGAGGGTAGAGCAGCGTCTCTCTCTCTCTCTCTCTCTCTCTCTCTCTCTCTCTCTCTCTCTCTCTCTCTCACCACTGCCATTGTCAGCGCCAGTCTCCCCTCCCACTGCTCCTGTCTGTCTGTCTGGAGCTGCTCCCCTCTCGGAGGAGGGAGACGCAGGAGGAGGTGGGGTGTGAGCTTCAGATCGTCACAGAAAGCCATTCTTCTGAATGAAAGCGAGAGGGAAAGATCGTCAAGATGCGGGGATCGTATTTGCCGTAGTCTAAGAGTAGCATACGCGTCGGAAAGCGAGCGGCGATGGCGTGAGACGCGCGCCAACTGAGAGGCCGACACTGACAGCGGCTGCTGGGAAGGTGTTCCTCGGTTTGTTCGAGGGCCGCGGCTGGCGGCTCTCTTCCCCCCGTCCCGTCACTTCCCCAAGCCTCCATGCGAAACATCACGGTCCCGGACAGCAGCTCCAGCAACAACAACAACGCCAACTCCAATGACACATGCTCCTGCAACTGCACCCTATCCCAACCACAGGGAATGGATATATGTAAGTAGGGCGGATTGAATGTGATTTTTCTGAGCCGATTTCGAACGGACCGCGAAACCGCTACATTTGGAAACGTTTTCGAACGCCGGGCGAACGAATAGGAACGTGAACCCGAAACTGTTTCAGATCCAGACGTAACATTTCATTCGCTCGGCATTCGAAAATGTCTCATATGCATCAATGTTGCAATTTAGAATTCGGTATGCTATATTATGACGGCGTTTTGTGCAGATTAGTGGTGGATTACATTATCCGTTTGAAATTGTACATCATCTGACTGTTATCTGTCACACCTAACGAATTCGTCTGTGGCGCATTCAACTATTCGTTCGGCTCAATAAAAATGCGATATGATTGTAAGAAGCGCCGTTTGCAAAACCTCCAGTTATCTTTAAACAGCTCACCGATTAAATACAATAATACAATGAACGTTGACGATGACTTGACGTCTGGGAGTGTTTGGCATTGGAACTCAATGCATCAGTTGAATATTGCTGGTGTTGCTGTGGGGGCTGCGCACATATTCCTTAACTCCATCCTCCTGCTCGATTCCCAGACAAACACACCTCTATAGTTGACCAGACGCACTCATTCCCACCATTGATGTACTGTTTGATCACATTTTACATTAGGGTCGTGTTACACGTGAACTAGACTTAATGTGCCCTCACTTTGTGGAACTGCTTATATAGATTGTTGTTGTAACTGTAAGGTATATGCTGTAATGTAAAGTGTTACCAAAGATCTCCAAGCTTTATGTACATCTGCTGTTGTTATTGCTTGAAATTGGTCTGCTGTGGTCTGAAGCAGGCAGCCAGTCGGCCCAGACTGTCTTACTCAAATCCAGCCGAGACTCTCAGCCGTCTGAATCCACAGAGGACAAAGGGGCCTGTCATAATAAGCACTTGTGCTGGCTATTTCTGCACCAACTGGGATGAATTATTTAAAGTAAACCCTTCATGTAAAAGAACTAACCCTTTTTCTTCAAGGCCTGTGGTAGACAACGTTAATGTCTAGGCCAAGAAACTTTTCTTTTGCTTGTAAACTTAAATTACTTTCTGTACTGTAAGATGTGTGACGCATACATTAGGTCCCTTGGCTAGTGGAGACTACATAAGAGAGAACTGGGAAAAAGAGAGGAAAAGGTTTGTGTATTTTGAGAATAAATTTAAATGGGATTTTTGTGTGAATTAAATGAAAACATCGCCTCAAAAGGACAAAAATATAATATATTTTGCTTGATGGGAAAATTAGGCCTATTTTATGACCAAACTTAAAACCTTTGGCATTTTGTCTTTTTAGATAAAATGAGCATATTTTATTTTAAATGTTTTTATTATGGTGACTTTTTTAAACATAACATAAATATTCTCAGAGCTGGTTCTCATTACTGTAATACATATTGTAATATATATTGTAATGGATTTAAAACCAGCATCAGTTAAGTAGGGTACAACAAATACTAGCATGATGTATAAAGATTTCAGTTTACATGTAATTTGTTTTACTGTATGAGAAATACTGTAAAGAAATTTAATTACTTCTTAATTGTCCTGAAAATTACTTCACATTACAGGACATGGTCCTAAGAATGAGCCTCATTTCATTATAATTTATTTTTGGATGAAATTTGACCAGACATGTTTCTGATGTTTGTGTATGTGAGTACCTTTGTGGGATTTCGTGTCTGTGCTGAGGAGTTAAGGATGGGCCGTGCAGAGAGTGAAATGCCTGTTGACTTGGCTTTCACATTCTGCTGCAGTACTGGCTGCTTTCAGGGCCTAGACTTCAGAGGCTCGGAAATTAGGGGAGCCGGACACACAGCAGACACACACAAACACTCAGTATAGACACCTTTCAGGGTCCAGGATGAAAAACTTGCCAGTGTAATCAGTGTCGCATTAGCTTTAGCACAGATTCACCTCGGATAGATACATTAGCTTGCAGTTGCATGCCTGTGTATGTTATTGGACTCCTTGGTCTCCTTCCCTGTTGTCTTTCCCAGGTATAGCCCCACAACAGCCATTGTTCTGTCTGGTGTTTTAGGCCCGTTTACGTCTGAGGTTTTGTGAGCCAAAGGCCACTTATCTCGTCTGACAAAGGCCTTACAGCATACGGCTATTTCATGTGAAAACAGAACTGGGCTATTAATAGAGCGCCGTGTGCAACAGCACCATTGCATCTTTCGTTCTGGCTATCTCGCTGTAGCTCACAAATGGGCTGCACACACACAAGGCTGGTATAATCCATTTCCAATGGGGCAGCGGCCAAAGTTGTACACCAGAATGGGGAAACAGGATATTACACTGGCATTCCGCTCACCAGTGCACTGCAGCTCGCCTGTAACAAATACGCAGGAGAAAAAAAACACCATCCTCGTCAATATCTGATCTCTGCATCAATTTGGCACCCTTTTCAGTTTCCACTGATGGGCTGAAGCTTGGCCAGCAACGGGACACAGGAGTCATGTTTATTGTCAGGGCTAGAACTCCTGTCTGTGCTGTTAACTATTTATTGCATATGGCTGCCTTTATAAATTTGGTTTTAAAAGTTTGGAGGATGTTGTTTTTTCAAAGCTTACGTCTTTGTTTGAAAGTGTTAGTCAAATTAATGTTAATGTTTGTTATATGTTGTATGTAAGAATGCTGTAGAGGTATATATTTTGGGATTGAAAGAGTGAACTAAAGTTTTAGGCCAAACATTAGGATGATGCCATTGAACTTTGTGCAGTGGCTGATATTTTGAATCAAAACGACTGTTTTGCTAGATATTTGTTTTCATATTTGTTTCACTTACATTTTCAGTTGTAAAATATTGAAATCAGGCAACTATCAAAACTATGAACAGTTTTAAGTACTTAAGTACCATTTAAACAGATTTTACCTGTGTGTTATACGACTAATCTGATGGATGTTGAAAATATAGGCCATATTGATAATAGGTTTCATTAAATGTCTTGGAGACGCTGCCACAGTTCTTCTGGATTTAGTCTGTCTCAGTTTTTTCTGTTGTTTCATAATGTAATCACAGACAGACTCAGTGATTGTGAGATCAGATCTCTCTGCGGAGCACTGGCTGTTGTCAGTCTCTTTGTGCATACAAAAATCTCACTGGATCATTACAATTAATGGCAAAAAGAGTGTTTGTAAATGTAATCTTATAATTCCTACTGACACTACAACAAAAGATATAAATAACTTGCTTAAAACCATTTTTGGGTATGAAAATACTAAAGTATTAGAAGACTTTTGCACAGTACTGTATATATTTATATATATTATTACAATTATAGTGCATTCTTAATATTTTTCTTTCTGACATTACTACTTCCAGTTATAAATGTTGCTGAGAATATGGCAGTTACTCACATTGTTGTAAGTGTTTGTGAGGTGAGCACTTGTGTGACGTGTGAACACATAGGAGGGATCAGTAATTGCCTTGTTAGAGAGGTGTCAGTCAAACAACCCTGTGGGCCCCAGCTCTCTGTCCAATACTATTTGCATGCACTGCTCAGCTCTTTCTCTCCAGGCCTGCTTCAGGGTAGACTCAAGGTCACACTCCTGCCCCTGTAACCCCAGGCAAGGCAATCAAAACTAGACTTTACAGGCCCACCCCGGCCATAACACAGCTCCTTCCAATAATCAAATGCACCTAATGCATGATCTCAGAGGGGGGTGTGTGTGTGCACGTCTGCGTGCGATGAGGTCACACCGGAGGTCAGCTGTCACCCCCTCCTGCTAATTTTTGCATGGCCTGCTCCCACTCCCAGGAGGGTGTGTGTGTGCTCTCTGTGTTATGTCAAAAGGGGTTTGAAGACTCACAGGGGGAGGTCAGCCCACTGAAGGGTAACCAGATTTATCATTTACAACACTACTAAAGTGAAGCGCACTAAAACGGACCATTCCATTTGCGTCCAATCTTTAAACGTCTTGGAGATCCACACCACCGCGGTAATGACACTGTACTAATGAAATGCATCACTTGTACCGTGACTTTAAAATGTCTGCCTCTGTGACTGACAGTGTTGGGGGGCTATTTTGAAACTTTAGCTTCCCAAGTTACAAGCAACTCATTTAGTAGTTTAACTAGAGACGAGTTCATGTATAAAAAAAGTAGTTAGCGACACCAAAGGATACCAGCAAAATGTAGCTTACTACATGAAGCTACTAAACAGACATTATCTTCATAATGTATAACTATCGCCTGTCATTTATATCACAGTTAAATTACATTATTAAAAAAAGTCAATACAGTGTTTTATATAACTGATATTGAAAAACAGCAGTTTTTAGCTAAATAGTTTGCTTTAAAAAAATTTAAATTCCATACAAGGGCTCATATTATTGAATTGTTTTATTAACTGTCTGATTCACTACAATAAATGGCTACAGGACAGTTTGAATATTAGGCGTTTGATTATCACTTGCATGGCTATAGATCTGTGTGCAGAATGCATTGTGACATTAAAAACTGTATTGTAGTTTTGTCACACTATAAAGCTGTTTTGAAAATGGTTAGTAGCATTGCTGTTTTCTCTTCCTAACAGTGACTTGGTAGCCAAGAAGCCAACCTCTGTTTGTTGGAGTGTTGTTTTATTAGGGTATTTAGGGTGTCTTTAGAAGGCAGGGAGCAGTTTGTGGGGTAGAGTGCCACCCTTCACTGCTGCCAGTGATAAGCTTTGCCCTCTGACAGCAGCAGCTGAGATTCCCCCTCAGCGGTCAGCCAGCCTTGACATTGGCCATGGTCCTTCCTTTGTGTCTGCCCCTCCACCCTCCCTCTGGGATTGTCCACAGGTCCTCAGGGATCCGTCTCAGAGGAGATGGGTAGTCATGCTGGGGGTTTGCGTACCCTGTGGGGAGATGGGGTGTTGTGTGTTTGTGTGGGTCTGGTGGAGTTGTATCTGGCCAGAGCCATGTATGTATTCAGGCTGTCTGGTGGGGCTGCTTGTTTTTTGCCTGTGTTTGGCTTTTGTGAAACCAGAAAACCAGACTTGTGTCTGATGTCAGCTTGTTGTTGTTACTAGTAGGCAGTCGCATAATACAACAACAAATGTATTGTTTATCAGTATAATGCGAATTGTATATTTTACTTAATTGATGAAACATTAATATTTTGTCCTAAATTTAAAGACAAAAATGTTAAAAATATTTGCATGCAGCGTTTTTTTTTTTAAATGTCTGTTAAAACTGTAGTTTTGTGATCTGTATCTGCTAGCTTTAAAGCTCAAAGCCCTGTATTATTCAATGCAAAAGCAGAATGTAGGAATAAAATTGTCTGGTTTGTGCTGAAGTTTATAGAGGTAAAAAAAATACAGATGAGGATGTCCAAAAATCCTCTGTGTGGTTTTCAAAACAGTCTCTGCAGAACGCAGACATATCTAAAGCGGTGTTGTTGTTTAGTTTTTACCTAGGAATGTAAACGATTTTTCCACATAACACACAATGTCTGGCCTCCCTTCCGCTGGCTTTTTCTGTTATAAATGGTGCACTGGTGCTCAGAGCGAGAGAGACGGCCGAGCAGACAGCAGACACAACAGAGTCAGATCAGACCAGATGTTATCAGACTCACCCATTCCCTCTCATCAGGCGTGCAGACACTGGGTTCTGCTCCCAGATGTCACCCCTCCTTCCTTCTGATTATTCTCTTAGGGGTCAGAGGTCAGAAACTCGCTTTGGTAACCCTTAACCCTGCTTTCCCATTTGTCTGTCTATGTGGAGTGCAGTCTGCCTGATTTAAATATAAAAACAATATTCTTTGTGCGGACAATTTACGTAGAAGAAGCCCTGCTTTCAGCTGGGACTCAGATGTTATATTTGGGTCAGCACAAAGGAATATTTGAATAATTTTGAATATATGGGGCATTTATTTTAAAATGCACAATTAGCAGTGATATTTACAAAATGTGCATTTTTCCTCATCAAAAATCCTGCCTTGACTCATAAAAGCCTATAAGGAAATGGCATTATAAGCAAAATTGTATTCTTTGTATTTTCTTTTATGAGATGAACCATTTAGACAAGCAAAATTGAAATATTTAAAGAAATAAGTAATATACAGTTAAATCTGGTAATAATCAAAGCCTGGCCTCTTCCACTAAGTGAATATATGCATATACAGTACTGTGCAAAAGTCTTAGGCACATTAGTATTTTCATACCCAAAAATTGTTTGCACAGTACTGTGTATTGAAGTATTATAATAATGTATTATTTTATGTACAATATTTCTTATTCTGGATAAGTCTTACATATCGTTCCTTTTCTACAGTTTCTTATAACAACTACTTAAAGCAGCATTTTAAACCAATCTCATAAAGTATCAGCTTTGCCATCATCAGGCTGGTAACTGATATCGAGAAAGGGATATGGCCTGATCCTCAGTTTAGGGTCTGTAAGGGTTTGTTTATGTTGGTTGCCTCCTTCTGCACCTGACCCCTAACAGAGAGAATTATACTTGGTGACAGCAGTTGGCCTGTTCCACCAAATTATCCCCTATAAATAGGTTACTCATAATTGATCAAATATCGAAATAAATATTTATATAGAGATTATCTATATGTGTTTTTGGAAAATGTTTTTGAAGATTGGAATCAAATTTGTGCTCGCCACAATGCAGACAGATTGAGATTTTACAATATGTGATGCTGCCAGTGTTTCAGTATAAACAGGGTCCAGAATGAATGCTCATAAATTGAAAAAAGTTAGTGTTCAGACAGGATGGGCTCCTACATTCACGTCATAGTACAACAGTCAGTGGTCACACCCTGAACCTAGTCATAATCGTAGTAATGTTGACATGATGTTCGAAGCTATTCTCCTAGCACTATGTTTAGAAGACCTTTCTGCTGCCAGGGCAAAAGCTAGCAAGGCTCAGTGCTCTTTCTTTATGGTTTCCCTCTGTGATAATTTCCATTATCTGCTTGAAAAAAGTGGAGTTTGTCTAGGATTTGGCAGGGTGATGCGTGTTTGAGAGCTATTTGTACTGCATCACTTGTGTCTGTTGCAAGAGCCACTGAACCATTTGCTATCCATTCGTTCATGTTGTTTGGTTCATGCAGAGAAGGCACACAAAATGGAGGAAAACAGCTTTTAAATGGGGATGACTGGGACAATTAAATTTTTTAATCCAAAATTGAGGGTTTGTCCTGCTAATGTCCTGGTCCACAATTTGGTTAAAAATAAGTAGTCATCTGTGTATTTGCTTTAAAAAAAAGATATATGCAACATGTCAACTGATTTTCATATTTGTTTTTTACTGGCCAATCTAGTAAGACAAAACAATGGCACTGATATAGTTCAGGATATGTCAGTGCAAGCTGTTATTTAAGACAGCTCAATCATGCATTTTAGTCTAGGACTACGCTTAAGTCCTGTCTGTGAAACCGCCCCTGTAAGGTAGGCCGCTATATATGCTGTCTAATAAACACCTTGTCCAGATTTTCCTTACAGATAAGGCAAACCCAGAATGCATTGTGATAGTGAAAAAATGTGTTAAAATGAAAAAAATGCATTCAAGATGGCAGACTAAGTTGAGAGTTTACTTTAAACATTTTATTCTGCCCTGAAAAAATATCTATTAAAATAAGAATATTCTAATTCAAATTAGATTTTGCCTAAATATTGATGTACTATTTATATTTTTATCCTATAAGAGTATGTCCTCATTAGCTTAGCAACAGTTATGTCAAACTTCAGAATAATAGACTTTCATAAGCTAAGTACTATTTGTGAATCCACTTGCAAGTAGTAGTTGCGAATGCTGCTCTGGAATAGCACTGTACAACTGTAAATAATCAAGACTACGAGTATGATTGCCTGTCATTCACTAATTGTGAAAACATTCATTTAGGTCCTGTTGCATCAACATAAGCTACATAAAAGCAGTTAAACATTAAAACCCATAACAGATAAGTCTGTTCTAAGCAACAAATGCAAAAGCCAATCAGAGGCATTAAAGTAAGACTGTAAGCCTGTCGGTAACTATGATGCCCATCTATGAAAGTTTCGTTAAAATGAGTGCTGACGAAACATCACTTGACACTTGGAAAGACACTGTAAAAACAAACGAAAAAGCACAGTTTGTAATTTGGAACAGTTGTGGAAACTTAAGTGGTCCCATTATCATCGACAGTGAGTATAGAATGTATTGTGCAATGCACACATATTTATGAATACAGTTTGCCACTTTAGTGAGAGTGCAGAACTCAGTGAGATCAGTCAGTCAGTGAGATTAATTGAACTGCAGAAGTCAGTGATATGAAACTGTTACACAGTTAATTAATCTTCATTATTTATAATGGGATAGGAGTGTTCTGTTGTTGTGTTGCTCACATTCCGTGTATTGTTTACATAGTTTTGATAAAACAGTTGATAGACCTTGGTGCTTGCAACACCAGGTTTGTGGGTTTAATTCTCAGAAACACACAAACTTGTAAAGTGTACAAATGTAAATGTTTTTAATGGTGTTAAGCAGTGACTTACTGAGGTTAAAATGACAATTAAGTAAAACAGGACCATATCTCTCAGGTTGTTTTAGATGTGTAGGGAATTTAGTTGCCTGTACACAAGTTTTTTATGTAAATTGTATATATTTAAATTAGTAATTGTGAATACAATATAAAAGGACAACATTAACAATTAATTGTGCTGCTCTTCTTAGAAACCAGATGCCTATGTAGGCAGTAGACAGCAGGGAAGCACTTTAAATTTAGGAACAGAGCTTTTGTCTCTTAGGAGTATGGCTGTTTGTAATTTAAAATGGTGCTGATAAATATTAGTGATGCTAGAAAATCTCTGATGTGCTTAGTGGCATTTGAGTAAGATGCTGGTCTCATCTCGTCCCCTCAGGATGTAGGTTGAGATGATTATTTCTGAGCTGTGGTGTCCCGGGGTCCCTCAGTGTGAGGTCCTCACATGTCTGCTCTCTCAGCGCTTTCCTGTGGACAAGAGACCACCAGTGAGGAACTGCCTCACTATAGAATACCTCTGATTATGAGGATGAAAATGGGATTCTAAGAATGAAAGCTGGATCTAAGGCCTGTGTATGTTTGAGCATGCATACAGATGAGGGAACAAAAGGAAGGTTTCTAGAGGAAGATATATACTGTGCACATGGGAGCTCTGCTGTGCTATGCTGTCAGAACTGCTAAGAGAACATAATGTACCAAACGCTGTTTGATGAAGAACTCAACCCAGGGCTGGGTCCTGTTTCAAGGGGATATGACTCAATCTGCCTGGTCTGAGAGGAGGAGGAACAGGGGGTGTTGGAGAGAAGAGTAGTAGGGGGTGTTAGACAATATTCGTGGTAAGTTGGCGTCACCAGTGGGATGAGATGAGTTGTAGGTAGGGGGTGGATGTAGGGGGATTTTGTAGCAGGTGGCATCTATGCCCAGGCAAATCTTATCCTGTACACTCTTACCAGGAGGTTAAATAATTAAAAAAAGGTCAATGTTATGGCATGGGGAGTCTAGACATGTCTTGCGTCCGTATAGGGCGTCTTTTTAATATGAGCACTTTATCTCAGATTAGAGAGCGAGGTCAGTGGTTTGCGCCCCGCTTAGGTGACAGTGCCGCATTTGCCAGAGAGGTACAGACAAATAGTTCCTGTCTCTGGCATGATTAAATGCGCCCTAGTTCTTGAACCACATTTCCTGCTATCTCTCCCACTTTGAAAGGCTGTGGGTTAGATAGCAGCCTTCATTTTTACTAAGCATTTTAGCGTGATTGAATATGATGTGCGTCAAGTCCATGGTCTTTCTTTTAGGCTCTATGGTCTGTTCTCTGATCTCATTTGTTCCATGAGTCTCTGTTTATTGGAGTGTCCTCACTTTCTCCCTCTTTCCTTTCCTCTGTCTCCCACATTTTCTCTCTCTTGCAGTCCGTCTTTTGCGCTTTTTCATACACCTTGTGCGTGAATGGAAAATGTCTGTCACACCAGAAAAGAGCTGCTCTTGGTGAGAGACTTTTGATGTCTAGCTCTTCCTCTCTCTTTTTCTTAGCTTTCCAAAAACAGAAAATGAGACAAATCCACAACGCTTAGATACCCCCTTTCTTTCTTTCATTCGTTCTTTCTTGTTTTTTTGCTTGCTTTCATTCTTGTCTTTCTGCCTTTCTTTGCCCCTTCCACAGCCTTTTATAAAGTGACTCATAGCATGTTGCTAGGGAATGTTCTAGAAAGGGGCATTTACTGCAGCAGTGAGATACAGTTCTTTCTTCCCTTATCTTTGTGCACTCTTACAAGTCTCCAGCCCACATGGGCATCTGGTATGGCCCTTTCCTTTTGTCTGCCATTCTGATGGGACAACTCAGATAACACAGGAGGAGGGGGGCAGTGCCTCCCCTCTCAAGTTCCCATAATGCCATTGTTGTCAGCTGTATGCCTTGATGTGGGTGAATGGATGCTTAACTAGATTTTGGTGTTGGTGTTCAATTAGACCGTGCTATTATCTCTAGTTTTCTACATATCTGGTTTTACTTTGCTTACCAGAACGACCCACAGTCAAGAGGACAAACAAGGTGGATAATAGCTTCATTAGCGGAAGGCTCAATGAGTGAACACAAAAAAATTGCGTTTTCTCTGGTCCTTGCTCTTGCCATGCCGATGAAGTCACTTGGAAACTAGTTATTCACCCCACACACAATTGTTTGCTGTGGAAATCTGTTGTGTAATGTGTGCTTTGGTATGAAGTCAAAGTCCAGTCTGAGGAGTTTTCCTCACGACTGTTGAATCTGGCATGACATATCCATGTTTTATGCCCGACTCCATAAGAATTGTACTGTACTGGGGGGAGACATTTGGAGATGGAGCACAGATGGCTTCCCATTCTCCAGCCTTTCCTCCACCTCCTCCACCCTCTTCTTTTCTTTCCTCTCCTCCCAGATCGTGAGAGGACAGCTGTTTTCCTTCTGTTATGAAACTGTGGAGAGGAGGAAACAGGAAATGGCTTCATGAAATATAGATTGGGTGGCCAGACTCAGTTGTCTTTGCAGCTTGTATATTATAAAAAAAGCAAAGCAAGCAAGCGAGAGGGGAAAAGTTTTGGGTAGGCTTATGTAATACCTCCTTTATTTCCTTTAGCTCAGAAACAGAATGGCCTCCGCAGACAGCAACAGTCACGCAGTTTCTACCACGCTTCTGGACTTCCTGACCTTCGAGATGAGGTGACAGTTACTTGATGTGATTGAACAACATATACAGTTCACCTAAGATCCTGTTATAGGCTCTGTGGCAGGTGTTAGCACATATCTCCTCTTAGCTAACAACACGATGAAGCAGCATACGCAGCAGTAAGAGGATTGAGCTGTCTGATCTCAGGGAGTCCACATAAGGCTAACCCGAATTAGCCCAGCTGCCTCTCTCTCTAGCTCTGAGGCTCGCCGTTGTGCAGTTGTTGCCACATTATCACAGTCTGTTTACATTTCTGGCTGGTTGCAAACAGGCTGACGATGGTTTGTTGTGTCTGCTCTGTCTGAGGTTTGTGCTGATAATCATAACACATTAACAGATCTTCCAGAATGCCCTTACGTCCGGCTTAGACCCCTGAGTCCTCCGATTAGCACAGGGAAGGCTTGAGGAATGTGATTTTATGTAAAGTGTGTGGGTTTATGATGGCTTACATTTAAATTTAGTTTCCTTTCTTATCCAAGCAATAGCTAATTTGGTTAAAACCAGTAAACCAGACGCACCCACACCTCCTACTTTAAGGAACCTTACTTAATTTAGACATCATATTTAACTTGACTCAAATGAAATCAAGGCAGTGAGGGATAGCAATAGTTCTTCAGTGGATTGTGCTGTTGTGTTCCTTGGCAATGATTGTTCAGGTGAAAAAACATTGAAAGCAAACAAATGTGTCTTTCGAAAAACCAACTAAATGGACTGTTACTATCATAACATCATTCACATTCCATTTTGGCAACAATAAGCTAAATCATTTCCTGTTTTCATGTTGTGTTTGGGTAAGAACCATTCTGAAGGAGGACAGGGTGAGGTTACCTGATGAGATTAGCTTGCCTAGGCACTTAGAGAAAACTGTAACAATGTATTAGAATAACAGTGGACAGTCCTGCTGAGGGAATGGTTCTAGAGTAGTTTGGAATTCAGCTCAGCCGTGATTAGAACGTTACAATATGCGTGTCCCCCCACACACAAAATCCACCACCAGTTGTTTGTCTTTTGGAGCTGGTCCAGACCCTAATCCGGTCAGGGGTGGCAGATTTAGGCAGTTTTATCTCCTGTGCTGGGTTAACTCCAGGGATACGTCTGGTCTCTCGTCCTTTTCTCCAAGCCATCAACAGATGGGGCCTTGTCTTGCAAGCACTCTCTCTCCAAAGCAGTCATGGCACCAAGCCAGCTTATTGAATGCTGCCTCTACACAGACTAGCTGAATTCTGTGTATGTTGCGGAAGTGAGAAAGTGGCCATGATTAGAAGGTCAAAAACATTGTTCTAAAGAATTAAATTCAAGTGGAGAAAAGGCTCAGTTGTGAAAATAAAGTCTCACTGGATGTAGTATGGGCCTGGATATATGGATGTACATCCTACAGGCTGGATGCACAGCCTGTAGGATGGCTTTTAACAACGGCTGAAGAAGTGAACCTAAAACAGAAAATATAAGCATCTTATTTACTCAAGCATTACTTTTAAATAAAACATTCCCAAAACATTGCACTGAGAAACAAAGAAATTGCTAAATTAAGAAACAATAGATTCCTTTCTTGTTTGAAAAAGATCCACATATGACGTAATCAGTTTAATGAAACCATACAGGTGTAAGTTAAAAGAGCTTATGCTTTTGGTGCTCAGCTGTGATGCTCATCTGGGCAGTATGAGTTTAAACCCTGCTTGCAACATATTTTCATGTTGCCCCTCCACCTCACATAATTTTGTCCTCTTTTAACTGTCCTGTGAAAAAAACACTGAAAAAAAATTGAATTTGAATTTGAAAAAAATACTTTACAAACATTCAAAGTTATCAGGGCAGAAAAACCACTAAGAACAGTATGTTTCATACATTTTTTGAATTTGTCTGTGACGTCAGTTTTTGGAGCCACAACTAATCTCAAAACCATCAGTCATGTCTTGTTGACTGCCTTCTGATAGTAAGAATGAAAAACAGGTTGGGTTTGTTGTTACATTAGTTACATGCATATGACTATGGGACTATTGGGTCTTTAAGCAACCACCCAGAACACTCTAGCAGCTGCAGAGCAGCGCATTAAAATCACTCTAATTTGAACAATTTTCTTTGGTGCCACTAGGGACACCAAAATGACACATTTCAGGTTTAACATGAAAAATCTGTGAAAAGTGAACAATGCTAATGATTTTTTGTAATTTTTTTTGTTTTGCAGCTGAACTGGAGTTTGTTCAGATAATAATCATAATTGTGGTGATGACTGTAATGGTAGTTGTGATCATTTGTTTGCTGAACCACTATCGTCTCTCCGCCTGGGCCTTCCTCACCCGCCACAGCCAGGCACGTCGACGGGAAGAGGGCATGCAGCCGGTAAGTGTGCATGTCCAGATGTTTTTAAACACAAACATGCCTCTCGTGTGAAACTCCTCCTTAATTTTGTTTGTATCTTTTTTGGAGTCTCTAGTCACAATGTGTGTGTGAGTTCTGTAAGTTCCTGTTCTGCCTTTTGATCCCCATGTGCGTGACACTGTGACCTTGTTCATGCTGTACATGTGCGCCCACTTCTGGTTCTTTGTGGCAGTGTGGCTAAACCCACGCTTGTGCATTATGTGTTGATTTACATCCTGTAGTTGCAAGCATGTTTCAACATCAAACGGAGTGCATCACAGGAGATTTGATGTGTTTAATGCATGATTCAAACTGACATCTCTCTGTTTTGTCTAGGACGGCTGTGCATGGCCAACAGACAGTTTGGTGATGCAACAAGGAGCCACTGAGGTTAGTTAAATCAGTTGTTAAGTTGTAGTACGTTTTAGTGTGATGTTTTGAGCTGGCTAGAATTCCTTAGCCTTTATATGGTATTTAGTTTTTATTTCTCTTTTTTTGGCCAACCAGCCATTATAAGCAGTCAAATTCAAAATGTTTAGTGCAAAAGTAAAACTCAGTAAATATGTAGTTTTTGTTTTACAAACTCCATTTAACCACATTAACTAAAGAGTTTTTTATTTGTATGCAAACATTTAACACTGCAAACCATAGTAATACACAGCAATATGTACAAATAATTTTAAAGTTTTATGTATTTATATAATGTTTTGTGTAACGCACAAATAATTTTAAAGCTTGTTAGATGTTATGTTCAGACTTCCTTGAATGTTTCTGAATGATAAGAATGAACTTTGTAATCAATGTCTATTAAATACTGTTTATTCCTTTTTCATTTTCTCAGGTGATGTATGGGCCACGGAGTGGTGAGCGCTTCAACACGCCTTCATTTATGCAAAGGGACCGATTCAGCCGCTTCCAGCCCACCTATCCGTACCTTCAGCAGGACATCCACTTGCCTCCGACCATCTGCCTGTCAGATGGGGAAGAGCTGCCGCCCTATAAGGGCCCCTGCACGCTGCAGCTCAGAGACCCAGAGCAGCAGCTGGAGCTTAGCCGGGCGTCTGTGCGTGCACCCCCCAACCGGACCATTTTCGACAGCGACCTGATAGACGTTTACGTGCATGGAGGTGGGCCACGGCCCCCGAGCAGCAACTCTGGCAAGAGTGCCTCGAACTCGCACGCTGAGGGGCCGCCACCCACCTACAGTGAGGTGATGGGTCAAACATACCCGGGCTCCACCTCCTTCTTGCACCAGCACAGCAATAACACACCACCCTCCAACCAGAGGACAGCCAGCCGCTCTGCCCAACCTGGTGCAAGCACAACCCTGTTTGTCAAGGTTAAGGAAAGCCGGCGTGACAAACCTGTGTGACTAGAAGGTGCAGAGAGGGTGATGGAATGCCTGATTCGTTGCCTGTTTTTTTCTGGTACTGCCTCCTGGATCTCAAAGGGGAAGTGGTTTGACTTACAGCACACTCCCCTTGCACAATTTTAATAGAAAATTGAGGAACCATGCTTACAAGGTTTTTTTGCTAGAACTTCAGGGCCTTGTATGGATGTTTGGGCTCTTTGGCTAAATCTTGTTTTGTTTTGTTTGATTTTGTATGCTTTCCTGTATTTAAAGAAAATGTGTGTCGGCACAGATTGTTTGCGTGAGAGACCGCACTGGTCATATGATTGAGAAATTTACTGTTCGTGTGTGCCAGGACCTGTGCACAAAGAAACTGTTCACAACCAATCAAAATCCAAATTGAGTGCCATGATGAAAATCTTGAACCTTGATGACGTGACTCATAACACAACAACAACAAAAGTCTTTACATTGCACTTAATCTTTAAAGAGTAGAAATGACTACCCTTAGTTACTTTTTATATGTCAATTAACAGGTGATCTAGTCTTTGATGATACCTGGAAGTTCTCCTTTCTTTAAGTCTTTTTTGTTTCTAATTTTTCTGAAATGGGGATGTAGAACTCTGATCCAGCCTAAAACCTCCATAAAGGAACTGCATCATGGCACTTAGTTAAAAAAAGGGTTTAACAAACTGTTCAAATTCCAGATCACTTTCCACTGACCAAGTGAGAGAATATTGGCATGGATATCTGCAGATGGAAGTCACGATACATATGCCACTTTCATCCTGTCGAGTAGCACTTTAAACTTACATCACTTCAGCATTGTCATGGGGTCCAAGTGCAAGGGAATCATGGGAACTCTAGTCTTATGCACATCCTCTCATCACGCTGTCCCCTTCTGAATGAGTGTCATATCTCATACTCTTTGTTTACTATTTTCATCTAAAAAAGCATGCATTTGGTTTTCCAGTTATCCATACTATACTTTAGTTGACAATCATATGTGAATCTCATATTTTATTTCTTATTCTTTTCTCCTAAATGCCGGTTTATTTCAAGGCACCACAGAAACAGTTTTGTCTGTTGTTTGTTTATCTGACAGTATTTAAGTATTTATTCTTTGTTCAGTTCTGAGTCCATAGATTTCCACCCAGGTGCATCAAACATGATGATGCGGTACATCCACATTCTCACTGATTTTTTGTTTTTTGTTCTGATCATCACCACATGACATGCATTTGGAATGCTTTCAGACACACTGATTGTTTTTGATCCATCTGTTTTTGGCCTTCTCTTTAGCAAGTTCAACAGAAATCCTATCAGAGCTGAGACTATTTATTATCTAGCTATTTATTCAAGTTATTGGTTTAAGGGGACATTTGGTTGATGTGGGTGGGAAAGCCATTTGTTCTCACAAAATAGGTTTTATACCACCTCCAAAATGCAAGATTTTACAATCAAAAGTCAACGTCCATCCATTTATAACTGAAAACGTCATTCTGCTTTGGCTCCGTAATGAGTTTCCTGTCACTCATGGTGACCACACGGTTTAAGTTTGTACTGTACTGCTGCTGCTACGCTACTGCTACTGCTACTGCTGCTGTTGTTTGTTTGGTATGTCGCTTCCCTATTACTTTATATTTGCTTACCAACCAAGACAAATATTTGTTTTATTTTTTTGGTTGTTTGTTTAGTTCTTTGTTTTGTTAACATTCATAACTTTCTGCTGTCATGGTCGTACTAGGAAAACAAATCAAAATGTATTTTTTACGTTTGCAGCCGACAGGTTTGCATGTTTCTACTTACATGAGCAAATTCGGTGCCTAACAGTGATGTTTAAGCAGACATAGAAACCCACTTGCACTCAAAAGTCCCCACCTTTGTTGTGCCTCACTTCCTATGGTGCTTCTTTCAGTAGTCGAACTCTGTTTATTTGTACGGTGCTGTATATAACTTGAATATATTATGCACATATCCTACCCAATGGGTAGACAACCACAAGAAAGCGTTGTTAATACTGTAATATAATGTATAGATAATATTAAAAAGAGAAATTTAACAAGGTGGCATCAGGTTTTGTGAATGCCTTCAAATGTGCTTTGTCCTTTTTGTATAACAGAGTAAACTTTGCAAAGATAAATGCTACAGTATAGTCATATAAATACAAAAATACTTATATTTTTTTCTTATACAGTAAATGCAAATCTGTTATGTGATGAAAAAATATTCTGATTATAAAGCAGTTATATAAAGGATAACTAGCTGCTGCTTTTGTAACTTCCAGAGAAAGAGCTATAAATGCCAGCGCTTGTCATTTTATTTATTTAAATTTTATTTTGTGACTGCTAGCTGTTTGGACTTGTAATAACCACGCTCAGTCAATGGCAGAAAATAACCTGACTTAACATAATTGTACTGTAGTTAACAAACATAGAGAACAGTAGAACGGATTGTCGAAACTTTGTCTCCTGTAACTGGGAGAAAGTTTAGTAGTTTATATGAGAAAAGCCACTCAGGGTGAGGCTTTATTGTATTGGTTGTATACCTGTAGGCCAACCTGACAAAAGGGATTTAGGTGATGCATTTTAGGTAACAATTATTTTTAATACACATAATCAAGTGTGTGGTATATAAAAGAGCATCAGATGCATACATGAGGAAAGCCCATAGCTGATTGTTACTGCATGTTCATTTTGTCATTTCCTCTGCATAGCAGCCTCATTCTGAGCTCTCCTCACCAAAAGGTTCCTCTCCAGAGACACGCTGTGTTCCCTGTATGTGCTTGAATGAATAAATGAGTGAATGATAAGTTGTGTGGGTCAGTTTATCTTTTTCCATGGATCTGGAATTTCACTTAAACAGAAATCCACAGCAATGCTTACCACAGGACCGTATGACCTATTGTGGACTACAAATCTTTATCATTTTTTTTCTTTTTAACGACAAAGAAAACAGTTAATTGAGCAAGGAACACTGCTATCCTCACGCATTTTGAGTAATTGTGATGTCAGCGCTTTTCAGTTTGCGGTTTGTTAATTGCAATACTTTTACAGAAAAAATAAAAATACAATACAAAAAAAAACTGAAAAAAAAAACCATTGCTCAAAGATACTGTTGTAGTCCCTCATGAAATGATTCCACACTTGTTCTTTCAATGTCATTAAATGGTTAGAGAGAGCAATTAAAGTTGAGGAAAATACCCACTGTAGAGTGAGTCTTATTTGTGCTTCTGTCATCCTGCTGTTCTCCTTGAGTGTGAGCAGATTCAACCATACAAAAGAACCACACCTCTCCTGCATTAGTTTTTTTTTTTCCTGTTTCACACCCAGAAAAATTAACAGAAATATTATTTAAATTGTACACTCACAAAAAAAGACAGATTTTATACCCTACTAACCTACTACTCTTACTGTATCTGCAGTATATATGCAAATTGTTCGCACCATGTTTTCTGGCTGTATGTGATACCTGGATGACCTACAATATCAGTTGTACAACATTTTTATTGAGAACAAGCACATTTCTCATGCTTAAATTGTAATATAAAATGAACAAAACAAAAGCCATGAGAATCAGAAGAAAAGAGGTGTAAACATAGAATGTATTTTCTTGAAAGTACTGCAGTTGGCTTCACACACATAATTGCAGACAAAAAGTTTATTAAGTGTTGATAATAGTAATATGTTATGCAAATAATACTTGTATAACACAGTTATCATTCATTTTAATACTACATATTCTGATATATTTTTACAGGTAAATCCTATAAATAATATTATATGATAATCTTTGTTGCCTAAAAAAGTATTTTTTGCCAATACATTTCTTTAATTAATGTAGTCCTTGATTAGGGGGGTAGTGTTATGCCTATGGATAAATTTAACTACTAACACCATTTAAAGGAAAAAAAGATGAGACTTATTTTGCCTGGAAAATCAGTGGCCCTCCTGGAATATTTTTCTATTTTGTGAGGTTAATACAGGTCTATACAGGTAAACAAAGTCTACTCTCGTTAATAAATTGTTATTGTCACGTAATAAAAACATTTGATCTTCTAGGTATAAGCTTTTGCATGCAATGGCAGGTATTTCTAATGCACGTCCATTTCTTCAAATTTTTTAAATGTGTTATCAATTCAAACTTTATATTCATAAACAATTACAACCTTAGTATCACAAATTAGTGCTACTATTATACATCTTACAAAGAAAATTTGCAAAATAGCATGTATTCTGTATTCTGTCTATGCATATTTCATGTTCCTATTTTCTGTATTACTTTTTATTTAATGCAAAACAGCTTTGAAACAATGCAACACTGTAAAAAGCACCATATAAATAAATTGAGCTGAATTGGATTAAATGGGAATATAGGTTTTAGCCTTTATACCCTTGTTATTACGTATTACAAAAATTTTTAAAAAACATTTTTAAAAACGCGAAAATAAATGAAGGTAAAACACAATGTGATGAGGTCATGTCACAAAACCTGAACATAGAGCTTTTTTCTATTGAGCGTGTCGCCCCCTCATGGTGGCTGCTATGCTAAGATCACATGACCAGCCGTGATTTTGCAATTCGAGAAATTTTGACTTTTACATATATATACATATTATATACATATATTACAATATATCCGCTGCATCAAAGCGCAAATGCAGAACATAACAACCAATCAGCTGTCACAAAGACAAATAATTGCATTTTAAAAATATGTACAGTGTCTATTATTATCGTTTAATGTAGTGTCCATTATGTCTAGATAACGTAGCTACTATTTGACCATTTTATACATTTAAGCAATATGAAATTAAGTAGTCGATATCTTTTGTCAGCGTTAAATCTAAGAGTAGTAGAAGATACGCGACACACACTTAACGCTGAGCGTAAGGATTTCCGAGAAGAACAGCACACATTAAAGATTATAATATAATAAAAAGTGAGATTTTAAAATATTAATATCTAAACCAGTGCCAGCTCTCTTTTGTTACGTAAGTGGCTGTATATGAAGCAATGACCACCAGGGGACTCACAGCACCAGTTCAGACATTAACAGTAGCACTGTAGTTTGAACTTTCTAAATTCATTTGGATAATGTAATGTGTTCATATTTAGAGTTTTTTTGTATTAAGCTTTACCCTTTTGAATACATGCACACTTTTAGGCTTTCATCGTTTTTATGTTGAGTGGATCTGTAATAACATGAACACACCATGCAAATTGACGAACAGTATAATGTATATTTAAACATTTAAGGTAGAAAGTGAGATATGTGTTGGGGGATGGGTGTGTGGAGAAACCTGAGACAGAACTCCCTCAAAATGCAAAGGCTGGCCCTTAATAAGACAATAGGCTGCTGTGTAACTTTTTTATTGTTAGTGTGAACAGTGGTGTCATCACATCATAGCAACCTCCTATCATGACATCAATAACATCTACATGACTTGGCAGGAAATGCACACAATCTAAACAGACCAGCAGAGACATTCACTGTTGAATAATTTATTTTAAAACATTATTTGTAATGTACAACTTAAGTGAAAATAAGACTTTGAGAAATGTGTGAAAGTACACAGACTGTAATTAAAGAAAAATGTTAGCTTCTTAACCAAATTAAAATGTCACACAAATTAAAACAAGACATTGTGATAAATTCAGCTTGAAAAAGTGAATTCAAAGGATGCAGGCGATTTACAGAATAAACCAAGAGTATTTGTAAATGAAAAAATTTCCCCTTTAACTGTAGTTTTTAGTTTGTTACACCATTACACAGAACTGTATTAGCTGCATTACAATCCTAAAATGTATGTTAGCAACTTTTTGAACACTATTTTGCATAATATCTAGTTACAATCACTTTGTGATTTTATAACAATGACATTTCATTTTCATAACTTAAATCAGTGGCTACTCTGTGTTGTTTATAAGCCATCACTTAAATATTAATATTGTAGGGACTAAGGCAGTGTTACAAATGAACAGGTCTTACATGTAGACACAACATAACGTTAATGAAAACACTACTTTCAGTTCTGTTTAAAAACCATACTCTCAGGTACATACTCTGTTTTAAATGTACTTCAAGTATAATCTAACAGCTTTGTTTGCTTACAATGTGCTATGATATTTTATATCCAGGAACCATTGTATTTCATTTTTAATGTTTTGCCTATTATGTGAACAATTAGTGTAAAACATGGTTTTGTGTTGCAAGGACGTGTTGTTGTGTTATATTTTTAAATAACATTAAGTGAAGCCTCATTGGGAGATGTCAGATCAAGTCTTTAGCACCGTGTCCACCTCCACATAGATCTAAGCATCCCTTTAAGGGGCATTATAAACCTACTCCTTTTTCTTTCTGAAAGACACTTTGTCTTTGGTTTCTTGAAGTTTTTCATTAAATTTGTCTTTCGTTTCCTCCATTCTCTCTGATAAACGATCCTTGGTCTCCTCCATTTTCTCAGAGATTCTCTCTTTGGTCTCCTCCATCTTCTCCTGGAGATATTCTTTCACAGGTGGAGGAGTGGACATGTAGCCATGCTTCCTTAGGTACTTCACAGACAGCGATGTTCCTCCTAAAGTAACTGTGTACCTCGCAGGTGTGGCGATCTTCAGAAAATGAAAGAAAAAATGCCATATTTACTTGCAAAATGAAGCTGAAAAGAATTTTGTTTAGATATGCATAACATTCACGAGGTTTTAGTTTAAAAATACAATTTAATCAATTTCTAAATTAATTCTCAATTAACAAGAAACTGAACTGGCTGAATTACAATTTCTTGTTAAAATGTATACCTGAATTGCTTTGATCTTGCTTTGGTCTAGCAGCTAATATAACTTTGATATTCATTAGATTGTTAGCTAATTTTACAGGTTTGCTAACAATTTATTTTTTCAATACATTTATTATAATTAACAGATTTAATTTACATTTATAAATGTATTTATACATTAATTTGTAATTATATACTTAACAACAAATATAACTCCCACCTTGTACATGGCATACGCTGTTAGTGCATAGCCACTCTGAGAGTTCTCCAGGAGTTTAACCACTTTATCAGGAAATCCAACATACTCAAGAAATGGCACCAAATTCACTCCTCTAAGGACAAGAAAAAAATTTTTTAAAGTGATTTAGAAGAAATAATGTTATATTATATAATAATCTTATATTTAAACAAAATGACAGAATTGTAATGTTGAGAGAGAGAGAGAGAGAGAGAGAGAGAGAGAGAGAGAGAGAGAGAGAGAGAGAGAGAGAGAGAGAAACTATCATTTGTAATTTGTAATACACACTGAAAACTATAGCAGTGAATTTTGGCTTTGAGGCAAACAATCTAACTCAGAAATTCTCTGACTTATCAGAGTATGGTCATGGTGAATAACATGCCCATTTTGGAGTGTTCATTACCACCACCTACATTTCTGAAATGTCTAGACAGTGGTGACCCACATTTAGCCAGATACATTGCAGAGTAAACATTTCAGCATGCCATTTTCAGCATGTTCAACTGCCCACACACCATAAAGATACAATGACCAGGCAAAAAGAAAATTACTTCTTATTCCCAGAAATTCTTTATTTGTTTGCACTTGGAGTACTAAACCGTTTTATATTGTATTTCTTGTAGGCAATAAGTTATGAAATATAATTAGCAACTGACCAATTAACCAGTCAATTTTTTTATACTGCTTGAAGTGTTAAAATTCTGCAACCTTATTAATATGAAATTCTATTAAATATCAGCCACCCTGCTCTGTAGATATCAGCATCAGCCACTAAAAAAACATAGTGGGCAACTACAAAGCCTAAGTCCACATTAATTCAAATATATTTGAAAATGGTGTCTTCATTATGAAACTCATCTTCACTGCTTGTCCACACTTGTCATTTCTGTCTGCCATATTTAGAATGTATTGTATGTTGGCATATACAGGTGTATTATACATACATAAAGAGGAGAGCATGAACAACAGTGATGGTATTATCTTGGTCTCCCTGAACAAATGACTCCACCTTTGGACTCTAAGGTGGAGTCATGCTGTGATTATGTCTAGGTTATTGAGCAGCATGAGGTATCTGCTAAACTAGCAGGCCAACCAGCTGGCCATGTGATAAGCTAGTATGCTGAGTGGATAGCTTGTTAAATGTAAGATAATTAAAACACAATAAACAAGAAATATTTTATTTTATAATAGTTTTGCTTCAATGCTGTTATGTAACTTCATTTAAATGGTCATATTTACATAATTTAATAGGTTTTCCAATTAGGCAATCAACAGAGTACTCAATACAAGGTCTTTCAGCCAATATTATTGCTTTGAGCCCCTAAGTCAGACCCAATTGTTCAGAACATTGGTATAACATCTTAATTGTTTTGGGATGAATGAATCACATGACTATGTCACGTGATTTTTAAATATATTTTTCCCAGTTCATACTACAATTCCAAATCACCATTTTAAAAATTATCCATTTAGGAGACTGTCAAAAAGTTCAGTTTTCACTGGACAAAAACACTGACTCAAAAACACTGACACTGTTAACACGGGGAAAATCTCTGGAGAAAATATATCAAGATGTGGACTACGTGGGCTATATCATTGTTTGTGATTTTCTCAGTGGTCTTTGTCTAATATGCATTTATAATAATTTGCAGTAATTATTTTAAGTAATTATTTTAGAGCAACCATGAGGTGTCATAACCTCAGACAAATAATCATATAATTATAATAATCAGCTTTTTCCTACTTACTTCATTGCCGCATAGTAAAAGGTACCAAACCACACTGTAGATGTCACCAAGTGCACAGGGATCATGACTTTGCCATACTGCTTAAAGGTCTTCTTGAACCTCTGCATGAGGCCAATAGATTTATCCTGCAGAGGGTCTGAATCATCCTGCCCTGGAACTGCATTAGCTGGATGATCTCTGCTGGAGGTATTCCGAGGAGCCAAAGAGAAGGACACAGTGGAGGTGCTGAGCCATCGTGAGCTGGACCACCTGTGGGCTTGGGGTCCCAGCATCTGTTCAGTAAAACTAAAAGATGAAGGTCTGATCTGCTGCAGGACAGTGGTCTGCCTGAAGACTCTAGCACACAGAAACCTTTGCATCTCACACAAGCTTCTTCTTCCAGTCTGTCAACATAAAAACCAGCAGACAGTCTGACAGGGGTCTTAATGCTGGTGCATGAAGGCAGTAAATTACATCTCACACTAAGAGCAGGACGACTCTATTATAATGGTTTGATGAAAAGAGTTCTCTTAACACTGTGTTAAAACATTTCATACAGAAACAGGAATTTGAGCAGGGACACATTAAAGGGACAGGTGGTATAAGAGGCAGGGTCATTCTCATTCTAGAGACATTTTATAGTCTTTTGGTTCATTTTCCCATAAAAAAAAAAATTCTATTGATTTTGTTTCGGATTCATTGTATTTGATATTTATTAGATTCATTTTATCAATTTTTAGGAAGACACTTGTACATAGATGTCCTCAAAGGTACCAGACATGGACTAAATGGCACAACTACAACTTTTCAAAATTATTCATGGTTACCATTTCCACTGTACATCAAAATGTGTTGATGCTAATATTTTTTTTTCCCGAAACAGGCAAACAATCAAGGTTTTCGACCATGACATAAGAATAAGAGTATCCACTTAAATCCTTACAGTATCCCTACTGCAAAACAAACAAAAAAAAGGGGCAGACTAATTTTGTTTTATGTAAAAATTAAAATAATCAATTATAACCATTTTAAACCATAGAAAACGTCCCTAACCTTTAGTACTTTAAAAATGATACTAATACTAACTAATGTTGACTCCACAGCTAAAAAGATGAAAAAAAAAACATTAGAATTTGTTGGACATGCTCATTCATATTAACATTAACAAAACCAAATTATTTATGACCCAAATAAACTTCAGCGCGTTTTTGATCACAGTTACCAAACATGCTGACGGCTAGCTTTGCTAAGTGATGTCCAATATTTCATCTGCCAAACAAAATTTCACTCGTGCTGTTGTCTGAACACTGAAACATCATCATCGGATAGACACACGAATACATACATGATTAACCAGGACGGACATGGTGCCATTCTTCCACCGAAACCACATTTTATTCACGTTCCTTCCGTCATTCAGAGACCACGGCTACATTACACATGACGACTGTACCAGCAGTGCAGCGGGGGAAGTGTAGGGAAGTCTTCTTCTTCTTTTGGTATTTTGTGGCGGTTGGCAAACCAGTCAAAAAAGGTGCATTACCGCCACCATCTGGATAGTGCGTATGAAGAGTTAACGAAGAAAAAAACAAAAAACTTTTTTAGTAATAATCTTAGTAGTAATAGTAATAATTTTAGTAATAATTATTTCAACTTTACCAATTGTTTTAAAATAGTCCAATATTTTAAATAGCTCTGCACGTATGCCTTCAGTGAACATCGGTTTGCTGTATGCAGGAAGTACAATGGCGCAGAATTTAAGTGAGTGCAGCAACGTTTATTCAGACTTCGGTGATTCGCGTCTGATTTAATACAGAATTGAATGTTTTATAATGTTTCAGACTCTCTAACTCTCAACTGTTCTCGATCTGTTTGTGTGCAGATTAAACGTGTCGAGATAGAGGCTTGATATGAATGTAGCGTTCCTCTTTCATTATAAACACAGTCTAAATCTGAGTTTACACTGTCAGCATAATCGTAATTTACGGCCATTTTAAATATTGTCTGTATATTACGGATTTGTTCTTCTGTCTGATCTCTCCTCCCCTCATGTATTCAAAAGACAAATACAGTGATCCAGAGTGCGACAAGGAGTTAAGGACCGGATCAGTTTCAGACACAAGAAAGAAGCTGGTGAGACAACGTATTGAATACTTATGACTGCAATGTTTACTCAGGTTGTGTGCAGTTCGGTCTGTAGACGTCTGATTTGTAATGTTCAGGGATTTATAAAAGCCAGTTTCCGTATAGGCCAAAAGTTATTGTCTGATTATAAAAACAGCAGCAAGCTTTCAACTGTTATTACCCAGCACAAAAGATTCAGTGTATTAATTAAATGTTAATATTATGGGAATGGGAATTGGTTATTTATTGACAATGATTTGGGAAGGTTTTCTTTGTTTGAAATAAAAAAAGGGGAAAAATGGATTAAAATGTACTATATGTATTATATACACTATAATGTTGAACTATTTTGTTCAACAGAAATTGTAATAAGTGAATTGTCACAACATGACAATTTAACATGTCACATTTTGTATTTTAAGTTGTGAATCTTATATTTTTAAGTCGTGAATGAAAAAGTCACAACTTAAAAATATTCTTGTCCTGAGTTTATTCTCAAAGTTAAAATATACCTTCATTATGTGTATGGTTTGATTGTGTTCACCTGTTTGCCCACAGTTGTTACAAAAGTATGATAATGGGGTTGACAATTGAGCAATTCACAAAACTTCTTTTGTTTTAAAGAGTTTTAAATGAGGTTAGGGTTTGAAAATAACCAGTGCTGGGGGAAAAAACACATTTGTGTTATTGGACTTTTGGCTCAAAACCTTGTTACTGAGGTTACATTGCATAGACAAAGTATTAATAATAGATTAATAATAGATGGTCCTGGTCTCCCCTGCTAATTTTGAGGAATTGTTCAGATTAATACTTGTGTGTGGTATAACTCACCTTTTGCCAATGTCTTGTAGGTTACAGAAGAATCATTACATAGTCAGAAAGTGGCCACACATTATAACAAACTTAAGGAATGTGGTCTGGCAGAGCGCAATAAAAGCAGAATTGTCCACATGCGCAACTTCAACAACTGGTTGAAGAGTGTTCTCATTGGTAAGAAGTTTGTTCTCACAGACAAACATTTAACAAGGAATGCTTAACAAACCTTGCAATGTATGTGTTTTTCCATGCATATTTCAGGTTCTTATAGAGAATGTAATTCTTTTACTGTCTAGGACACTTGGACATTTACAACCTTTCCTCTTAATTTTCACTGGCTGTGTTGTAGATTTTAAAGGCTTTTCAATCTCAGTGATTTATCTTTAAAATTGCACAGGCTTGCCAGTAAATTAAAGCATAGGACTAATCTTAGATGCTAAGAAACTGCCCTGAGATCAGTGTGTTGGTCTCCATAGCGGAGATCTTGGAGAAGGTGCGACAGAGGAGGAGAGAGGTGACTGTGCTAGATCTGGGCTGTGGAAAAGGAGGGGATCTACTTAAATGGAAGGAAGGACGGATTGACAAGCTGGTATGTGCAGGTAATGATATGTTTCTCTTGTTTTTTTTTGGCTTACTGCAATTATATTATAAGAACAAACTAATGTAGGGAAGTCATGTCATGGAAATGTGAAAAAAAACATTTTTTTATCATTAGGCGACAAACTAAGTACAAAGTGGCACATCTCGACCCCATAATGACACATTTTGGAAATCACACTTGGTACTTTGTATGTGTGTGACTTGTGTGTACTTGTTTTTGTGTTATAGATATTGCAGGTGTGTCCATTAAACAGTGTCAGCAGCGTTATAATGACATGAGACACAAGGGTCACCCAAACGACTGCACATTCTCTGCTGAGTTCATCACTGCAGACTGCAGCAGGGTATGTGCCTATAAACTGAGCAAAACACATATTACAAGTTGTACTTACAGGGAGCTCTACATCGCAAACTCTACAAGAGTGTTTTTAGAAAACCTGTCAAAGTGTACTTTATTGTAGTTCCAACAATACAACAAATAGTGTACAGCAGAACGAAAGTGTGTCTTCTTTAGATTCAGTTATTAATGCAGTTTTATTTGTAGCAGTGCAGAAATTAAACACTTCATATTTGAAGTTAAACAAACAGAGTTAATTCATTTGTGTGAGACAAATTTTTACATCTAAATCTTCAGGGGGTCTCAGTTTATTCTCGAAAGGAGAAAGAAGTCCTTGAGCATCAGCACATTACAGTACCAGCTCACATATTCTCTGTCTGTCTCAGGAGCTGCTTTCTGAGAAGTTGCAAGACCCCAAGCTGCAGTTTGATGTGTGCAGCTGTCAGTTTGTGTATCATTATTCCTTCGAGAGTGAACAGCAGGCTGACACCATGCTGAGAAATGCCTGTGAGAGACTCCGACCTGGAGGATTCTTTATCGGAACAACTCCAGACGCACATGAGATGGTGTAAGCTCTCCCACACATGCCCACACACTTTGTTTAAATACATACGTAAGTACGTACTTGTGTTGTTTAAAACCTGTATTTGACTTTCTTCTTTGGAACGCAATGGCAGATAATTTGAGAAATAATCAGTCTCCGTGTTTTTGTGTCCATACAGTGGAAATTGAGGGCCACTGTAGATTGGTTACCAGTGAACTTCAAAATATCTTTTGTGTTCCTCAGAAGTCAAAAAAAGTCATACAGGTTTAGAATGGCATGAGGATAAGAATTTTCATTTATGTATGAACTGTCCGTTTAAATGCTGTATGTTCCATTAGAGAATGTAATTCCTGACAATATAGACAATACAGAATATAGTACAGGTATTGATCTGTTACAGGTGCAATGAGTGATCCAGATAATAGCTTGCTGAAGAGGTCATATCTGTGCTATCATGAAAATATATGGCTATTAACCAATTATTGTCAAGGGCCTAAACTGTTTTAAAATCCTTCCTAATTGTACACAAAGATTTGAAGGCTTGGAATTGAAAATATAAATAATATTGATTTATGTTCAGCTCTAGCAATGAGATAATATTAATATTATAAGATGAATATTCTTTTGTCTTGTTCTACAGGAAACGCTTGGAGGAATCAGACTCCAACAGCTTTGGAAATGAAGTGTAAAGTGTAAACTTCCAGAAGAAAGGCGACTATCCTCTGTTTGGCTGTCAGTATGATTTCAACCTTGAGGGAGTTGTCAGTGTCCCAGAGTTTCTGGTCTATTTTCCCCTGTTTGAGGAGTAAGTAGTCCATATAATCTTATGCATTTATTACCTTGTTTTTTTATCTGATAATGCCAGGATTTGCCAACAGAGGGCACAGGAGATTCATAAATGTGATCTTGCTTTTGATGTCCCATCTGTAGTATCTAACATGTTGATGATTTCATGTTAATTGTATGCTTATGGAAGATTCTGGACAGATATAGGTTTGTTTTAGATAGAATTAAGGATTATCTACTCTTTAGAATTATTTTATTGATTTGTTTTATTATTGATTTGTTTATGGTTGTTTTCAAATAGTTTCTTGTTTGTTGTTCTGTCCAGAATGGCAAAAAAGTACAACATGCACCTGATCTATAAGAAAACTTTCAGAGAATTCTTTGAGGAGAAGATTAAAGATGAGAAAAACAAGGTTCTCATGCAGTGGATGCAGGCACTAGAGGTGTGTGTGTGCTGGTAATCGATTAATAAAAGCTGATCAGATACAAAAACATGGATGATGTGCACTTTAGGCATTTGATCAACTCCTGTAGCCACATTTATAAACTCTTGCTGTAAAGATTACAAAATTGTTGAAATCATTTAATGATACTACAGAGAATTTTATAGTTAAATGTAATGTATATTATGCCACACCTTGGACAAGATGATGTATTTAAATATTTTCTATTCTTGACTTCAGTAATCACAGCATGAACATTGTCTTGATTTATTGATTTTATTGATGTTATTTATTGATTATATATCATATTTATATTTTATTGATTATGATATAAATGAATGTTTTTCCATACTTTTCTATAATTTATTCCCCCAACTGTAACTGGCAATGTTGATTATTTTGGTATTTGGCACAGAGAACCAATGTCATTTATCAACCAATTTCACCATTGATTCTTACCTGTTAATTGATTTATTTGTCCTATATATGTTTGTGGTTAAGAGTGTTTGGCTTTCTGCAACCAATCAACTGCAGCACTCAAGCAAACATTTAACATTAAGCAAATCACATTAACATCATATTTCACTCCAGGCCTCTTGAAATACTTCTTACAGTCAGCAGTAAACCTTTAAACCTCCTAGAAATATTTTAAAGATATTTGCTCTATAACTGGCATTGGAAAAAAAGCCTTTTATATCCATGAAGCTGGATATTATGGCAAATTTCATACTATAGCTTCTTCTGTGAGGCAGATCTGTCTGTGGATAATGATTTGCCCCTTCTTATCTTTACTTTGGTAGAATCATATAGCTTTGTGTCTTGTTGTCATAGCAATACCCTCCAGATGAGAGCGGCCAGTTGGCGTCCGACACTCTGGGGGAGTATGACCATGCCAAGGCAATGTCTGAGAATCCTGCTGTCAGACTTCCACTGGTAAGCATTCATATCATTTTTATCTGGTGAAATGATCTTTTTCATTTATTATGTTCTAATAGCATGCTGTCTTTCTCCATAGGGGACCTTGAGCAAGTCTGAGTGGGAGGCTACAAGTATGTGGTGATGTGTTCTGTTTCTCGGTCTTAAAATGTTATTGAGCATCTGCTGAGCGCTAAGACTGTGACAAACAGATGCTTTATGAAATACCACATACGATCAGTGTCTCAAAGGTTTTCTTTAGCGATTGTACTAAAAAACGAAAATGGTAACTTTGATGAGATGCTGTATGACAGCATTCATAGGTATTCATAGGTACAGAGCATAGTATTTATAAGGGCTCATTTTGGTTGAAAGTGTCTTGCCTTGCGCTCAGGCCAAAAAAAAAAACCCAGCTGTTTGGAAAATTTCTTCAGATCAAAACTGAATGATTCTTACTACTGAAGAACATTGCTGTACCATGTTATTGCCACAAAACATTTTTAATTTGAGTTTTATAAAAACTTACACAACTAGTTAATATCAGTTTAAATATTCTCTTAGCACATTGCAAAGTAACAGTCTTGGGTTTAATTATATTTGTCCAGAGTAATTTATTAGTACAGGTTAATGTACATGCTTACCAATCCTTAATCACACCAAAAATAGATGAATTAGCTGTTTGACCATTTTTGGTTTAAAAATAGTGAACTATGTAAATTACATTGCTGTTATCCCCTGAACATTGTGAATGACTTTCGTGAGTGCATCTGCTTCATGCATATAAATTTGTATGTATAGATCATTTGTTTGCTAATATATATAGCTTGGTATTAAGTTACTCAATGAACAAACATAGGCCAGTCACTTTGCTGATGTCAGAATATAGTGTATTACCAGAAACAAAACCTGCAATATCTGTAGCCTTTTCAGACAAATAGCAAAAATCTAAATGGTGAAATAACTGATGCAATACCTCCGCTTATGTTTTATGATGTGCTTGATGACAGCTTTCCGGTCTTCCCACACTACAGCTACTCTGAGGCCCTAATTTGCTAAAGATTTGGATGTATACACTCAATACGACGACTCAATAGCCTGCACAAAACATATCTGGGCTTATTTCCTAATGCAGTCTATTGAGGATTGCATCATGTTTGTTTTGGCGGGGGTTTCTTTAATGTGAATATGCTATTTGAGTCCTGCCTCCTAATGTACGCAAAATGCAGGTTTATGCTAGTTAAAATGGATTAAATTGCCCCATAAAGTGATTTACCACCCCTTGAAAACCATCTCAGAGTGTGAGGGTAAATTAATATGACTGCAAGGCAGGTATTAATCTGATTTGCGGTACGCATTGTGCACTTGTTGTGGCAAAATTGACATTTTGAGTATGGCGAGTCTGGCGTACACCCCATGATGCTGGTTTGCTGATGTGGATTGTGATATTTAATTCTTGTGAGCAATTGTTTTAAGAGATTATTTGTTTTTACAAAAATAAATGACAATACATTTTTAATGTTTTATATTAGACCAAAATACACACTGTACTCTCACAATCACAGTAAAATTACTGGCAGTTTGTCGTCCACAGGAAATGTTTTAAACATTGCAGGGTGATTGGCTTTTCTCCATCCTCTGCATCTCACTCATGATTGTCTCACCCACATCAAGCCCTGGGAGAGTGTTCGGACCTGGCAGTGCATTATCAGGGCTGAAGTGCAGTAATGAAATTTTGAAAGTTTGAAAAATTGAGTTTTGCTTTTGGTGTGAATTCAAGGGTTCTTGGAAATAACACCACATTTTCTTTTTGTGATTGTGAATTCATGCGATATTAAGCTACATGTTCAATGTTTGGTCATGTTAACGTGTGGATGTGTCCCAAGTTTTTCTACCCTGTGGTATTATTTGCTCTATTATTCTTCCTGAATCTGTGCAAAAAATCTGTGAATCTGTGCAGCGTTTTCATCTTATATGTTTTAGAAAGTTACATTTTCACAAAAGTCACGTGTTGTAATCATACGAGAAAGCTTAAGAGTGTGTGTCTCTTTTTAATTAAGTTGCTTGCGTACAGAAATATTGCTCTGAACTTGTTTGCTTGTAATTGGTGGCAGGGTGTCAGACAGTTCTAGAGGTATTTGAAACCAATCATTTCGATGACAGGATTTGGTTTTGGCATTTTTGAATGACCAAGCAAATTAAAAATTCTTCAAGCAAATTAATCAGTCATGTCTTGAGGCAAATTTATCATTTTTTGATGCACATCTAAGAATTTAACAAATGTTTCTTCATCATAGTTTTTGCCATCTACCTTAGTAAGCATGAGTTTCTCTGCGCATTTAGTAAATTTTATTTGCATCTTAATTATTACACGTAAAAATCAAGGTCTTCCTGTATTTTTTCAACAGCCTATGAAATGGTGAGAGTAAAAGTGCACAATAGAGCTCTGCGTTGAGAGGCAGGTTTAATGCTATAATAATATGCTATAATAAATATAAGAAAAAAACTGCCCCCACATCTCCTTAAGCACTCTCTGTACAAACCAGTGCAAAGATGACCGCATGCACTTCCTTGGAAAATACACTACCAGTCAAAAGTTTGGAAACACTTGACTGAAATGTCAGGTTAAAAATCTTTTAATCTGAAGACATTTGATGCGTTAAAACGTTAAAAATGTAAAAATAAAAATGTAATATAATTGTACCAACATATTAATTTCAATTTAATTTTTGTTATTAGAAAACTACAATTTAAAAAAAAAAGTTTTTGAAATAGATGATTTGGACCAAATAATGAAAAAAGGCAGCCAATAAGAGCGCAGGATGGAGGGGAGCTCCTTCAAAACTCTTTAAAAATCTTCTCAGGATGATTCCTCAAAAAACTGGGTGCTGGAAAATGTCAAGAAAATTTGTGTAAATTCTAGATGAAGGGTTACTATATTGAATATGCTAGAATATATCTTATTTAACCTTATTTTTAATTTTCTTTAGTCACAACATAATTCCTAAAGTTACATTTGTGTTATTTCATAGTTTTGATAAGTTTACTATTATTCATAAATTTAAAAAAATATGAACAAAGAAAAAGTGTTTCCAAACTTTTGACTGGTAGTGTAAATTCGCCCGTTGTTGGATATGTGAATTAATAAGTCTTCCATGACTGTAGATTTTGTTGGAGAGTATGTGATCTGAAAGAGAATTGAAGCACTAAGACTGTGATCCGTACGCACCAACACAAATCAAAACAGGAGACTGGTTGTCTTGTAGGGTGCGTCTGGATTTAAATAGAAGAAACACTTTGAGTGTAAAAACACAAGCTTGTTTTTATTGCACTGTAGCTTCTTTGCACACTGTTCTGTTGTGTGAGATTGGGTCTGTTAGTATTGTGCTGACACTATGCCAAGTGAAGAATATTTTATGGAGATGCTCCAGTTACAGTTGTTTCTCTTTGCTTTTAAAAACATGTCTGACTCATTCTTTGTCTACTTGTTTTGTTTTAGGTATATACCTGGTGTTTGTGTTCGAGAAAATGGCATAAGTCTGAGGAATCAACCATTGGGTGCTGAGTAAAGGCAGCAGATGTGGGTTAGCTGTGTCCTGTTCCTTCATTGGTTTCTAGAAACCTGCTGAAACCTTCAGCTTTACAAAGCGTCACATTTTTATACAGTTAGGATCTTTTCTAGGGTGCAAGGCTGAAGGAAGAAAATTGTTTTTGAGCATGTGTGATGAAAAGAGAATGGATGTTGCATTTGCATTTCTGTGGCTACCTGTAACCTGTGTTCACCCAGTACCCTTTCTCTTCAAGTCAAACTATCTAACAGTCGTGTAGGTTTTACCATCACACTGGGTTTTGTCTTGATTTGCAGACTACACTTTCCCTTTAGGCTTGACTGAACTATTTGATTCTCTTGTTCTGTAGAACATCCACCACCAGAAAATGTATATTTTTTTAAACCAAAACTATGTGTTTGTTAAGAATGCTGTCTAGCTGTGAGCTGTTGATTGGTTTGTTTGATGTGTGACTGGAGCATTTGCTGAGGGAGAAAGTGTGGAAGACGTATGGTACCTAAACATTAATCCATGTACATGGAGATTTAGCATTTTGTCTGACTTCTGGAATGGGAGGAAATAAAATGTTTTTATTCATTTTAGTTTTTGTAATTCTTTTACTAAGTCATACACATTGATTGACTGTCTTTCTTTTCACATGTTGTCTTTGTCTGAAAAGATGTCTTAAGCTGAGCTCACACTGTGCGATTTTTAATAGTCCTTTGCGATTGTTGTTTGTCATACTATGTTCTCACACTATGGACCCGAGTTCTCTCGAAAAAAATCTAAATTCCTGAGAATCTAGTCCTGTCCAGTTGTGAGCTGCTTTTTGCCACTTCCGCCTGGTTTTGGGTGCAACAATTTGGAAAACTGGGTGCGAAGTGATGATGCACGTGTTTGTACCAATGGTTCAAAACAACATAAATTATTAATTTTATTAAAGGAATGAACGTAAAACAAAAGACAATAAAATTCATACTAATTATATCAAAATTTTTATTGAATCAGTGGTGTTAAACGCTCATGTTTTAAAACGAGGTATCTCACCTGAAATTTGTATTTCCATCGCTATCTCTATCCAAGCCACTTCCTTTTTTAGCCCTGTCATGGTAGAGCTGCGATGACACATCATACAAGTACTCCTTTTTCCTCCATAGCTCAATAAGTTTTCTTGTTGTACTGTCCACGTTTCGACATTTTCACTGAGGTGGTTTGAAGTTGTTGTGCTAATTGTGTCATCAGGTTCAGTGCTCCTATTGGTTCTTGTTCTGACGCTCGTCATAGGAGAAGTCACACTGCAGAAAAGTGTCTAAAAACTTCTGACACTGTCAGAATTTAATCAGAGGAAAACACTGATCGCAACAGCCTATACCCTGTGGACAGCATCTGTGTTATGCATCTGTTTTAAATTTAAAAATTTAAACCCATAATCTGTGAAAATCATTACAACACAATATTTTATTTTTTTCCGGTTCCTTTCCCCATACAAGGGAAAAATTTTCTGACAGTAACTGCTGTCAGAAAATGAATTCTATTTAATATGTATGTGTATAGAAACAGCTGATAATATGTTTATGTTTGAGCAAGTGTGTTATGTAGAAAAGTGGTATATGTATATTCAAAACAAACAAATACCCCCTCCAGTAAGTAACTCGGAAAAAAGACTCACAGAACAAAACAGGTTTTGGTTCCCGCAGGCTTGAGGGATATCATAGGCTTCTGATGATACTTCTATGCTGTCTTCCGACACCATGTGATTTTGCACATCTTGTATCTGTCTGATTCACTGTTCTGCAGGACTGTGATTTCCTGCTGTAAATTGATGTTCTCTTCCTAAATCGTATACTTGTAATTGTTTGTTGTGGAAATGTGGACCGAATGAAAAGAATCGCTAGTTGATGTCGTTTAAACTCATCAGCACTCTTGGGTTCGGTCGATTCTATTTGGACAGCAATGGGGGTGCGAGAGTGACACGTTATCGACAGTTCACGCGTAGACTCCCCAGTGGATGTGAAATCAATTCTTGTCGCACTTCCAGACTGAAAATAACCTATAGTGCATCAATGATTTGGGCTATTGTGTTCCTGTCTGAGCTGTTAGGCAGACTGAGACAAAATGACAAGTTATAAGGACATTCTAAATGGTTAATTTAAAATCCTGTGCACAGAGTCTTAGTTGACCTGTGTTAATAGATGTTTAAGTTGTTTTGGTCAGGTGATGTAAAAACAGGTGTAAACCATGGCTGGTTTGAATACCACAGTCTACAGTCCCTGTTTTCTGTCTGTCCTAAACATGCTCTATAATGATGAAGCTTGTTAAACTAGAAATCTAAAATGTACCCAGCAAGAGCTTCATTATAGGAGCAAGTGATTTATTCTCTGTTCTTTCACTGGACTTGCAGACAGTCTTGAATTTAAATGATCCCATGATCCCACTATAAATTGTGACACAGTGCCTCAGCTATCTTTGCTTGCAGGGTTTCAAAGGAAACGTTAATGACATCAGTTATTTTCTGACTTGAAGGCAGTCCCTGGATGTCACTTCCTGACTGCAGCTGGGCATTGATTGTTGGGCGTATGGCTTTTCGACAGCCTTAACATGATCTATGAGCACAGTGTCTTAACATTAGACTTGCTTGTGTACAGATTTTGTAGTTATGTTGGGGGTTTAATTTTGCTCTCCTCATCTGGTGCATCAATAATTATTCATCTTTCATCCTCTTGAATGCTAATTGAAGTAATTATCATCTAACTCTGCCCTGAGCAGGTGTTCACCTTTGGTTTCTGGAAATATTTTCAGTTGAAACCAGAGCTCCAGAGCATGGCAGTATTTTCTCTTTAGGCAGTTAATACTACTGTTTATGTTTTTATATTTATAATTTGTTAAAATCAATATAAAATCCCCGAGCCCTTTTAACTTTAGTAATTGCACACTTCTGGTCTAATAGCATAAGAAGTGCTTGTTACAAGACCATGTGCACAACATGGTCTACAGCTATAAACAAATGCTAATTGGAAAAACATATGGTATAAAATAGTTACAAATGACATTTCACTTTAAGCACATTTGTTTGGTAATATATCTATTTTGATAATATACCAATCCATGTTTTGGAGGTCCACAGACTTGCAGAGTTTAGTTTCTGTCAGTCCCAAAGATCTTGATCATGAGAAAAACACAGAGTTGTTATGTTTATTACAGTAACAATCCCAGTACTGTATTTGTTGACATTCGGGAGAGAATGAGCTGAACTGTCCTCTGACAGTCATGTGCTAATATGAGCAACGCTGGAATTTAATGAAGCCTGTATGCTAATTGGTGTCATGTTCTTCAACCAGTCAAAAACAAAACTTACCTATTAAAAATGCTACAGCATTTAAAAAAATACAAAAGATCGCATTTGATATCATGACAAAAGCTGCCACTGGTATTTTCAGTAGAATTGTAAATCTGTGACTGAGGGCTGTTATGCAACATGTCACCCACTGTCTGAGCGATGGAAAACATGGTCTCTGGTGGAAAAATGAACAGGCTCCCCTGAACCATAGCTCTGCATGAGGAGACACACAGAATGCTTCTGGTGGGTAAGGAAAAAGATCAATAACAAAACATCATTTACACCCTCAGAAGCCATTAGAAATGAAGCTTTTAAAAAGTCAGTAAGGTAAATTTGGCATAAAATGACAGCATCATTGCTCATCAAAAGATTAATGCATACGGTGATGCATAGTAACAATTTACAAAACATTTGACAAAAGGATTAAAAATTTTGTTAAGCAGCTAGATAAACCTAGATAAAAGGATCAGGATGTTTAAGCATATATAATTGTGAAGATTTTGTATGTCTTGCTGGTATAATATGTTGTGTTTATCAAATGAACGCAGAGAAGGAATAAATTATAAACACTTATCACTTGAGGCCTTTATTGAACCTCTGGTTCTGAGAACACACAGTCATTGTGATTTACAGTCAGTATCTGCGGTTTCCCTAGTAAATGCCTGCTGAAATCATTTGATTTACTTTAGAAGGGTAAAAAAAAAACAAGATGAGAAACAATTACCTCAGTTTTCCTTTAAAGATAAAATAGTGTTAGTTGATATTCTGACTTCTGAAGAACAAAATAATTTTTATGTTATTTCATTGTTTTTTGTTTGTTTCAACATGTATTTAGGCATTTTTGTATTAGCCATTTCTTTTGACGATTATTCGTTTCACTATATCAAAGCTGTAATTGGTATTTAATTACGTTTTCTAGCCTCTTAACAAATTATTTGATCTTTTTGTTGGATTTTTTAAGTGTTATTAATCAACAACTGACTGTATGACTTAATCTCAATGAACAGTGATGATCTGTGATATTTTCACAGTAACACTATGTAAAAGCAGTATGCACTTCTGCTAGTTATGTAAAACTATACATTATGCAGTACACTCATACTTGTCTTGTATTAATGTAAAAAATGTAAAAAAACAAAAAGTTAAAAATGCTATTATTTAAAATGTAAGCAAACATAAATTCTCAAAACATCATACGATACTGTATGATATGTAATATTATTGAGTAATATGTTTAAATAGTGTTTGTTTTTTGCTATATTGCACAATTTGTGTGTCCACAACATGAACAGAAATGGACATTATCAGTCTATGAGTTGTGTTTGGCACAGACTTCAGTGCCTAGTGTTAGTCCTGTTCCTCAGCACAAAGAAATGAAAGAACCCTGGTCTTCTCATCTTCTTCACTCAGCTGACTGTAGTGACACTGGTTCTGCTATAAAGCACCTTCACAGTCTGGTGTTTGTCTGCGGGGTACATCAATGAGTGTTATACCAGTGGAGGACTGAGACACTGTCTCATGAGGGTTTCTGAGGTCCCTGCAGGACACAGAGCCCTGAGAATACAGGAAAGTTCTGAGGAAATCACTGTTTTTTATTTAGGAACAAATCACCATGAAATTACTGTGAAATCTATCATAGTGAAAGATTTTATTTATAAGAGCCAAACTTTAAAGGTTTGCCACACCTTAACACATTTTAGTATTACAAAAGACGTTTAATTAGAAATTGATTGTTACATATTTAACATAACTTCCGTATGCTGCGTGGGTGTTGAGGGTGGCCAGGGCGTTTAGTATGTAGGCTTTTAGTATGTTATCTGATTGTAGGAGTGTTTTTGAAAGTTACTAAGTACTTGCTAGGGTGTCAAGAAAAGTTGCTGTTCAAATGTACATTTCAATACATTTTTGGCAGCATCCATTACAGCTTGATTTCTGTTATTTTATGAGAAATATGAATACATTCTTTTCCCCCTTAGCGCTGTAATTTCTTTACATATACAGTTCTGTCCATCAGATAGAAAGCTTCTTATGAAAGCAGCAATTATATTTTTCCATTAGCATTCATGCATTCTTGTTTTTCTCCTTTCTAATAAGCAATCAGCACCACTGCTAATTAATTAAAGCGATCATTTTCCACTGTTATAATGTGCTGAAGTGATTCTATCAACTTTCTTTGGTATATTTTAAGTCTTTCATGTCTTTTTGTGCAACCGATTACTCCGACATCATACTCTGAATTACTCTGTGCATCTGGTGATGTACAAGTTCCTAATTTTCCAACAGATGTTTCGAGGCACGCCTGACAGTCATTGTTATTAGCATTAAATTTAATTAGCTGATGTTTTATCTATGTAGAAAATTAAGTAATTCGGGTTAGAAGCGAGGGTCATTGTTTAAAACACTCATTCAATGCAAAGTGTCTAAAGTTAATAACTGCAGTTGTGGTAGATACAAAAGAGTGTTTCTCTTCCTTATTTCCTAGCACACACGTAAGTTGTAGTCTGAAAGTATGAAGTTGTGAAGTCTGGCTCAGTACCATGGTAATATTGCAAGGTCAGTAAACATCCACAAAAAAGTAGCAAAATAATTGCGTTGGTTATAAATACTACAAAACATCATTAATGTTAAAACAATAAATTATAAAAAATTTATATAAATAAAATAATTTGTTTAATTTATTTTTTTATCAATAAATAAAAATTGCAGTCCATGTATAGCCATATTATAGCCATTTAACTAATGAAACATCTTAACTAAGAAAGTTGAAGGTTTTGAGAGAGAATTCAACAAGACTCTAATACGTAGGTAAATGAAACAAAAAAACAAATCACTTGTGACTGTTGTGTGTTCTTCACTTGAGATTGCATAAATCACTTGTCTTTGGTGCTTAACTGTACAAAAACGGCAGCTAGGATGCTGAAATATTGATTGCCAGGTATGTGGTTGCAAAGGCGTTCTCTACATGCGCTCCGCCCTGCAATGTACTGTGGGATTTTTGAGGGGTTTTATTGTCTGCCATCAAAACTCTGATTGCTTAGAATAGAAATAGCACAACTTTCCTTAATAAACTGCACAATTTGATCTAGCCTTAATATTTCCTCAATGTTGAAACATTCTTAACGTTAGGTGTTTGTTTAGATTCTCTTATCTCAAGTATGATGAGCAATAGTTAAAATGGTGCTTGCCTTTGCTAGCGTCACTAAATGCACTTTACAGGTATCCAAACAAACAGTGACATCACATTATACTCTGCAGTTATGATGTTTGTCATGCTGAAATTATGCTGCACCATCATCCAAGTCCTCATGTGACAAACATTAATATCAAGACTTGTGGTTTCTGATTGGTTTGGTTCTCTTTTCCATAAATTATTAAATAAACAGCCTCACGCACTGGAAGGAACTATTATTAGAGTGACTGGCAGCTAGTGTTAGCTAGATTAAATCTAACAACCTGTTTTGTGTTAACCCTGAGTATTTAATTAGAGCTATTGGCTTTTATTAGGAATACATCATGACTCATCACACATTCAATACTGTGTGTCATTAAGGTTCATCCATTAATGAGCACTGTTCAAAATATGTAGTTTTAGACAGCAATTTCACTTCAATTATTTTATGCTTTAAAATCCTCTTTGGACAGCTTCATCAGCACAGTAGTGTTTGTTTAAATGATCTAGTTGCTAATGCCATGTTGAAAATGAGTCTAGTTTCTAGTCTAGTTCTTTATCACAGATGGGATGAGGACTGAAGGCAGGCTGAAGGACATGGTCATACACCAGCAAATCAGCATGTGTAATTTTTGACAAGGAATTACATGTACTGACCTGAAGTATTTGAATGTGTTATTTCATAGTATTATTAAAGTACTTCATACGTCTTCTGATGATATGATGTAAGGGACCAACCACAATTCAAGTAATTATTTGTATAAGTTTGACAGCCTCTATAAATATATATATAAGATCACTGATTTTCTATAGAAATAGAAAATCAAACAGAAATTTCACTGATATTCTATAGAAAATTAATGTAATTTTCTAATGTGTTCTACAAATGTCAGATGTGAAACAACATGAAGGTGAATAGAACACATTTCATTACAAACATTTTTTCAATTTTAATAGGCTATATAGAATAAGCAAATTTTTAATTCAACCTACATTTTGAATTGTTTAAAATTTACCCTTTGCAAAGACTCACCCCCCCCCCACCCCCCCCCATAGTTACTGTTGCTACATCCAACAAGTAATTGTAAATAACACACAGTGACAAATTGATAGCTGTTTGGGGATTATTTATAGGGACATTTTCTTTTTTTGACTTGAAAGTTTAATTGGTAGCCCAAAGTATGCAAAGTACTTTAAATACTTTATAATGGTTAAACTAACAAAGAGCAAAATAAACATAAATTTGTGTATATACTGTAATACATTATAAAAATTGTGTATTTTTGATTAACTGTAAGTTTTATTATATTTTTCTTCCCGAAATTCACTATCTGCTGGGATCAAAATAATCCTGTTTGTTTTGGATCAAAGCCATCCAGATCTAACTAAAAGATTTCGAACACAAACTGACAATCTGATCCAGATCAAAGCCTAGATTGGATTTTGTGATCTAATCCAAATTCATCCGAATCCTTTATCTTCTTTTGAGCAACCCATTTTTAAAATTAGCCAAAATCAAGTCAGATTCCTTTTAAACAAAAGTCTCAGATGACTGAGACTGAGAAAAACATTAAGGAGCAACACTGTTCCGGTGTAGCCCTCTATTTACTATTACAATAGCAACAATAGCAGTAAGCATTTAGAATCACTTTCAAAAGAAAGTAATTCCAGTTAGCATTAGTTAACTACTGTGTGCTGTAATGATATAATGTTTCTTAGCTCCACAGGTTTTCGCCAGATTGAGGGAATAGGTAAAACATCTTGGTTACATCTGTAACTTCCTTTTCCTGATGGAGGGAACAAGATGTTGTGTTGATGTAGTGACATCAAATTATGCCTATATGCGACTACTGGAGGGAGAAACATCAAAGATTACAGGCCATGATGGCGTTCCATCTAGGGGAAGACACAGCAGAGAAATTAACTGTGGAGAGATACTCCTATGGGATTACCAAAGACAATCGCTTCCTATGACATATCCTTATTTGACAAACAGTTATCCATTTGGGGCGCAACGAATCACAAGTCCAAATGCCGTGCCCCTTGCTGTTGCACCTTGTTAGTTCTTTAAGGTACTTGTCAGGCAGACCGCACAGTGAAAGAGACCAATTCAATTCTAAGGTTATAAAACCTTGCATAAGTATTGGGTGTGGCCCAGCCCACAGTTTTGTAAATGTCTGGTAGAGAGGCACTTTTCACAAGCCCCCAAAAGGAGGAAATCCCTCTAGTTGAGTGTGCATGGACCTCTAAAAGACAGCATACTCTGCAAACAGTAAGTCAAAAGAATGGCATCTATGATCCGATGAGAGAGCCTCTGTTTGGAGACAGCCTTCCCCTTCTTCTGAGTTTCTCAGACCTTCTGAATTCTTCTGTGCAGTCTAGGTAGATAGCAGTGCATACTGGACACAACAGGAAGAGGACTGGGTCCTCGTCTGGGGAGGAGGGTCTGCAGGGAGGGTCTGCAGGCTTACCACCTGATCCATGAATGGGACTACAGCCTCTTTGACTGCGGTAAAGACTCAGGGGTCCTGGATCCTGTACTAAAATGCTTGACCCTCGAAAGCAAACCGAAGAAAGGGTCTGTGTGGAGGTAAAGAGTCTGGTTCAAGATGCACAAATCTACAATCCACAACCCAGTGCCTTTCTTGGGCAATGAAGTAAGGGCTGTAAAACCCTGCTTTCATCTTAGCTACTGAAACAGGCTTCGCCTGGGTGGGTGGGTGCCTAGTGAACTAAATCGCATAGCCGTGCCGTATCATCCTGATGAGCTAGCATGATGAGTTAAGGAGGAAAGTCACTCATTTAAACACTGTGCCAAACGCAGCAACAGAATGATTTGTTCTCTGGTCTGTTGCTTCAATTGGGGGTGAGGAAGCAACGCGTCCTTATGAGGACCAAAGGAGGAAGGGACAGAGTGCAACATGACACAGGGGGTGCCAGGGCCCACGTGAGTGGCCAAGAAAAACTGTACACTGCTCTTTGCATGACAATGGGTTAGATTATAAGACACTACTTTTTGGGTCAACCCTGAAGATTGGAATAAGGCCCCTGCCCTGCCCTGGGTAGGGTCCATCCGCTCCAGCAGTTTAGTTCTCTCTGGGTCCCCAGGATTACACCTGAAAGGTTGAGGTGCTGGCTGCAATGTTGAGGGAGCTGTCTTAGGAGTCACAGGGGGCTGGCTTTGGTGAGAGAAGGTTCACCTTTCCACCATTTTTATTCCTTTGGGTTCACTAATGTCTACTTTATTGCATGGTTTTTTGTTTGATATAATATCGTTTTTTTGCCTGTCAGTCAAATTCCTGGCAAATGGTGAATTTTAAGTCTAGAATGCTTTATGGGTTTTTCTACAGTGCTGAATTTATCTGGCCCTCGTTTTTCTTTCTGCAGTCAATTTGTAGGACTCTTTAATCTCACACACTTGAACTTCACTACAAATTATGATTTATAACTGCTGCTTAGAGGCCATATTTACGGTGTTCAAAAAGCCATTTTGGACTGGATCTTCAGAGAAATGTGTTGACTATAATCCCATGTAATAGAAGTTCTTGCATAAAAACTTTTTCCCATATTATGTTCTCTGTTTCCCATCTCTTGAAATCACTTTGCAATATTGGTTGGATTGTGAATGTACTGTAGATTCTAAAAATGAGTTATTTACACAAACATGATACAGCTATGAAACTTAAAAAGAAACTTGTGACTGTTGTCACAAGTTTCACAAGAACCTCAATAACAATTTACATTTATTGCAATGCAGGAAGAGTTTATTGTCAAGTAACCCTGGAAACAATCCTTGTTTTTCATCATCAGTAATTGTCTGCCACAATTATGTGTGATTTATTGGAATTTGTTCAGGCAGTGGTAACAGTGATAGCCCTGATACTGCTCTTTCAATGCACCTTTTGTTCACATTTATAAAACAGTCATGGGTTCTGTTTAAACATATTTCTCACATGTTGACCCTGACGTTGAGCTGTCAGTCAGCTAACAGACTGCTTTTGGTAAAGAGCAGATAAACATGGATGACCTCAAATATAATAATATAATATAATAAAATAAAAAAACTAATATCTTTCCTGAAGTGAACTTGGAAAACCTCAAAAATCAATGTTGAGATCCAAGATAAGAAAATAATTCATATCATAGAAACCAAGACATTGTTATTTTTAAATGTTTTCATTTATTAAATCTTACTTTGAAGATAAAATGTGTGTAATGTTTTATGTTGAAATGGTTTCTTATATCAGAGGTTTAATGTGCAGAGACAAAGTAAGCCTTGTGCCGTTTGACTTCTAAACAGTGTAAAATGTAGCTCACTGTAGCTCTATGAAACTTTCAAAACGTTGCTGTTTGTTCACCCACCAATAGGGGAAAACAAATCACAATTACTATAGAGACCCACTCATGGTTTTATAGCTAAATATTGAAGCTAAATATTGAATTGATATTTCACTTTTCAAATGAATAAAAACAAAAATATGATAAATGATGACTGCAAATCTAAATATGAGGCTGTATGCAGCAGACTTAGTAGATTTTTCAGGTATCATATTACTTCTGCTGTAAAATCATTAACATAATTTATCATAATTTGGCTACTTTTAGAAAGGTGTTTCCACAGACTATAGGCCATTGCTGATTTGATAATATCCATTGCAACCTTTTAACTTCTTTGATTCAATTAGCATTAAGGCAAACATTTTTGTTTTTTAATCAAAGTGTAAAATAACAAGTAATACGACAATTTTACATAAACAAGTTCTAAAAAAAGGCCCTATCCAAAATCTATCCAAAATTGCCTTTGCATTGCTATAAACATTAAATGAATAAGTAACTATGGTAACCGGGATGCGTCACTCCCAAGCTAAACCACACTCACCAATGTATAATGCATTGTTAACATGGGCGGGACTAACTGATTGTGGGGTTCGAAAGCTTTGGAAGCAACCATTTTTAACTTATTCAGTACCATTTGCTACCTCTAGGGGTGCAGAAATTACACACTTGAATACCAAGTTTGGTTGATAGCGTATGAACAATTAGATTTTCATATAAGAATAAATTAATTAAAATGTCTAGCACTAAACTTATTTAGATTATCTTATTTCTGCAAACACATTTCATAAAGCTCTGGTCTGGAAAGCTGCAGTTGTTATGCTTCCATATTGCAGAAAACAACGAGTTTTCTGTTCAGCTCCTGTGAATGAATGCCTCGGAAGCTTAGAAGATTCCCTCTGAGAGGTGGGGCTGTTGCTGTTCCTGACCTTAGCCTATATATTTATTTGATCTAGAATTACCTCATTCTTATAACGTCTTCATCCAGCGCAAATACACAGGACTCGACTGAAATAAACACATTGGCTTTGAGGTTAGTAGTTTTCAACGGCACACAGATCAAGCACAGAGAACTATATCTCCACACAGGTGAGTCAATATCTAAACTTCTGCTTTGTCATTCCTGATGTGCTAATTATGTTTGGATTTCACTTTCCGCCGACATTTAGGCAACATTATTCTGACAGATATTTCTTTCGTTGCACTGCGTTATTTTCTCGTGAAGTCGTTTTCCTTAAAGCATCACGATCTCGTTTACTTGGACTGAGCACTGAGAGCTGAACTGCAGCTGTGATCATATGTGCATTACTACATTAGACTGTACGGAATTCATTCATTAAATGAGCGTCTGAAAATGTTTCGGATCCTCTCTTCGTTTGGCGCTGTCCGACAACTGGTGCTGAAATTGGGCTCAGACCGTCTGAAGATTTCGGAATGCAGTCAATTTAACACACCCTGTCCACTTTCTCTGCAGTTTGATTAGTATGTTGGGCTTTGAAGTTCTCACATAACGCACAATACCCAAAAAAACACGATTACCCTACGTCTGGGAATGAAGAGGAAAAGCCTCCAAATCATTTTGTTATGAATGAGTGTTATTTAAATAGTTTAACACTGTAGATGATAACATCCCAGGATGACTCTTTTCTGGCACGCAACTTAATATATAACACAACATATGCGCATAATTTAACAATATAGGCTATGCTGACGTTTACATAAATCAGCCTATATGTGTTTACAGTAAACGTACAATAATCATAATACTTGGTTCGATAAAAGATGCCTATAAATAAACGGCACATTATCTGTTTTTTATCAGATTGTATAATAAGGAGTGTAAAGCCTGTGGTGGGGGCTGTTTTCAAATGAAAATTTTGCTGCACTTTTTCATTTATTAATCGCGTTTATGGATTTTTACGAACACCGCAAGCTGTTTGGAATTCATTTTTCCTGGGAATAATATTCATAAACATTGAGGGTGTTGCTACAGTGACTGTAGCTGTCTTAAACCTCAGTCAACTGTCTACCTGAACATCACTGTTGTCCGATTCAAGAGCGATCACAAAGCGTTTTAATCTATAGAATATAAGAATGTTACTTATGTGTGAAGCTATGGCGTCATGTTGAAAACGTAAAAAACATTTGACTCAGTAACAAACGAAACAGCGGTACTTAATATTTATTTCAGATATTTCAGTGAATTGAACCAGTTTATTGATGCAGACTGATTTACAAACATGTATATAGTAAATCTTTTTTTTACTGGGTACACAGAGTAGAAATGGGAGGCTAAGTCAAGCACATTGCATTTGTAAACTGCACATTTTGGCAAATGTAGTGTCACAAAAATAAGCATGCTATAAGCAACTATTTTACAGAGGTGGTGATTTTATATGAGTTTATATTTGTAATATTTATTTTATATAACAATGTGAATTTTGCAAAAATATACTATTATTAGAAAACAAGCATGAAGGTCCATCCCTAACTCCTAAATCGAACTACTACTGGGGTGATCATGGAAATGTTAAAATGACAATATTCAAATTCATACAAATTAGCAAGCAATTAGCTAAAACAAAATAGTAACAAATTGCCATCTGATTGTGTTGGGTGTTTATAAGAACAGTATTAAGTAACGACCTAACTAATGTGTGAATCAGCTTTTCGAATTGGTTCATTGAAATGAAATGATTCAGACTTAGTCAGAGTGTGTGTAAACTCAGCTGACTTGAAACACACCTGTGAGAAACAAAATTGCAGTAGGAAGCTGAGTAGATTTTGAGACACAGCCACAGTCAGGCATTGCAGAGCACCTTTGTGGGATTGAGTCAGAGCTGTGTGGGTGTACGTGTGTGCACAGATTATGCCATGTCTGTGTATGTGTGTGCCCACTGCAGTGGTGCATGGACAGGAAACTATGGACAGCAAAGAACAAAAGACACATGAAGGTCCTTCAAAGCTCAATTATGAAAAACCAATAAACAAGTGGTAGATAAAGGAAGTTGTTTATTTGGAATGGGGTTTAAATACACAGCACTGGTTTAGATAGTCACTGATTTATTGAGCTCTTGGGAAATGAGGGAGATCCCACGGAAGTCTGTAGATGACCGTTTTAGAACACTGAACACTAACCCTAACCATCTAATAAAGTAATCTTTAACTTTGTTTATTTACCGTTTTCTCTTTTTATGGAAAATGAATCACACTTCCAATGTGAGTGTAGGGAGGCAGAGGAAGAGTTTGTAACTATTGTTGCTCTCAAGTCAAAATGTTAAACGGGTGCAATACCACCACATAGTATGTTGTTGTGTCAACTGGTGCTGAATTATTTATGATATTATCATATGTGTAGCATTAACACAATATCAATAATTATGGTTATTAATATCATATTCTCAATACCCAATACTATTTTAAATCTTAGAACATAATAAAACTGTGTATGATGTTACTGTTATTTTGTTTAGTACTTAATTTCCCACCTACTATAGGTCTGTAAGTCAAAATACTGTATTCAGTTGCAAGCATAGGGAGCTTTTTCTACTTTATTCAACATTCATTACCTAAATGTCAGAAATCTGACAATTTTATAATGTCATTATTCATGCTGGTATTTTACATTTATGCATTTTATCCAAGCAACAGTGTAACTAGGTGTATATTTCTATCAGTACTTGTATTCCCTGGGAATTGAACCCATAACCATATCATTGTTAGCACTATGATCTACCAACTGAACTACAGGAACACTAAACTTTTGCATATGAGTCTATAAATACAGAAATTGGTCGTGCAGAGTTTTTGATTGCACACCTTACAGTATACACAGAACAGCACTGAAAGATATTCATTTTACATTATATGTGTGAGCAAGCCAGAGGCGACTGTGGCAAAGAACCAAAACTCCAACAGGTGTAGTAGATAAAAACTTGGGGAAAAACCAGATTTGGCTGGAGAGCTTGTTCTGTTGGGTTATCCTTAGTAAACATAGTGTTGATGCTAGTTAAGGTCATGTTCATCTTATTGCCCATGTTTTACAAATGTATTCTCAGAAATAGCTGAAGACCTCAAGCTTTTCAGATAGTAGATTGAAACAGCTGTTTGTCCTTCATGCTGCATGATTACTCAGAATTCAAGTGTGCTTTGAAAATATGTGTGTTGCATTTTAAACAAGAAACTTATGAGCACACTTAAATGTATAACACAACAATAAAATATTATAGTGTTGTAAATCTTACATACTGTACATCTATAAACAGAAATGAACCATTATGACTGTTTTCATTCCAAAGAATTTATCTTATTTTTCACAATACATGTTTAGATTTTGTTTACTCTATTCAATTGGATGTGTTTTTTGTTTCTTACTTTTTTCTGTCAGAGTTCCTCTGGATGCCGCACCATAATAAAGAGGGGTTAAGGATGGGGATGTAAACAATGCCTCGGATTACTATTGAAACGTTCAGGAATATGCTCTCAGCATTATTAGACTGCAAGAGCACAATGAACATGTTTTATTCATAATGTTCCACATCAAGACATTCTCAGACCTTCTTAGGAAAGGAACCTTAAGCTGTTTATGTTTGTGTACAACAAAAATGCAAGCAGATGGAAAAAAGCAAGAGAATAAATAGATTCAGAAGCTTAAATATTTGAAGGCATCTCCCTAATTTAAACAAATAAAAAATTACAAACTAGTGAAAGAGCTCATTGTTGGCGGCTGATGTAATAGTCCAGCGTGCCACAGGAATGCAAGACCTCAGTGCTTTGATGCTTCATAATTGTGTGAACCTGATGTCCTAAAACTGATGACGCACAGAATGATTTTTATAGCCGATCACATGACACTTTCTGTGTGTGTGGCACAATGTGCATTGAGGTGAATTAAGGTGGAACTGATAATGACAAAAAAAGTGACCTCCAGTGACCTCAGTGTCACTTTCCATATTGTTGGTCTTTTGTAATATTCTTTAAATGTTTGTATAAAATTAAATTAAAAATTCTAAAAGCAACTTGTGCAAAGCTCACTATAATTTATCCATTCCATGCATCCATTCTACAAATCTGCTTGTCCTTTTCAGGGTCACGGGGGGCTGGAGCCTATTTCAGCATTTCAGGCCAAAGACGGAGTACACCCTGAATAGATGGCCAGTCTGTTGCAGGGCAAACATTCATACACACACACACAAACACTCACACAGCTAAGGGCAATTTTATTACATCCACTTTACCTAACCGATTACTTTACTTAGAAAAACATTGCAACTATGCAACATTATTTGTACAAAAGTTTCAGTTCTGGGAGGACCATGAGACCTCTGGCTTTATCTGTCATATCACAACAGGGAATCAGTGTCTGAAGTTTATTTATCGCACTGAAAACACACAGTATTGGTGGATCAATCGCAGGCTTTGTGTAGGGTCTCAGAGGCAGGAAGCCAATAGAGTTCTTATACAGAACACAGTGCAAAACGGACCAATTTAGAGCTGTGTGCATAAGAATGTGTGTGTGCATGACTGAATTCTCTTTCACAGGAACTCCTAAAAAATGGAATGAATGCACATAAATTTTGCATAAGTGCAGGTGATAGTTCCTCGCTGTCATACAGTATGTTCATAAACTACAGCTTTTTATTGAGATTCATAGAGAGAGAGAGAGAGAGAGAGAGAGAAAGAAAGAAAGAAAGAAAGAGACAGAGAAAGAGTGAGAGAGCGATAGAGAGACAGTGAGAGGCATTGTGGGTTGGGCATTATGAGTGAGGGGAAAGCATGTCAGCTGTCAAACTGTTTATAATGAGAAGCCTGTGACTGTCAGCCATTTTTAACAATCCACTTGGGTGTAGAGCAAAATTAAGGGCAAAAAATGTTTTATTCACAACACTAATGTTTTATTCAGAATGATAAAACATTAACAGCCAATCCACATTTGAATTTAAAGGGCTCACATAGTTATTGCAGCGAGCAAGCTTAGAATAAGCATAACATTCGTTTCCATTGGTGTGGATGCTAATATAGTTATCATTATGATTGCCTCAGGGGGCAGTTGTGACCTACTGGTAAGTGAGTCAGGCTTGAAGGTTGCTGGTTCGATTCCTGTGTTGGCGGGTAGTAACGGAAGTGCTGTTGGACAAAGCACCCAACCCCCAATTGTTCCCCAATTGGTGCTGTAGTGTGCTGCTGTGGGTGTGGGTGTGTGTGTTCATGGCTTGTAGTGTGTGTTTACTCCTCACCAGTGATGGGTTAAATGCAGAGGTCACATTTTGGGTATGAGTTACCATATCTGACAAATATGTCAGATATGGTAATTTTTAAATATTAATTTTTAAATATTAATTTTTATCTTGCTGTGAATGAGCGTTAAGTCCTTTTGGAAACAATACATTTCAATATTAATTAAGTTGATTGTATTCAAAATTTTGTGAAAATTACGTGAAAATTTTGGGGTGTGCAAAAAAGAAACATTTCAGACCACCTTGTTTCCTGGATATGGGTACAGTTACCATTGTTGAATCAGGAGGCAGAAAATGTTTAAAGAAAAAGTATTACAAAAAAATGAATTTGATTTTGAATTTGAAATTAATTTAAAAATCAACTCCATTATAGAAGATTACGGAAGTTAATAATCTCGCATTACATATACACACACTTTGACTCACTTATTTGCTTGTTTTATATTAATAATAAATGATGTTATGTATGATTCAAAAACCGTTCATTACACTGGAATGAAAAAAACTTTGCTGCCTTAAAATTTTAAGGTTAATTAATGTGGCTGCACAAGTCATTTCAACTTACACCAGTCAGGATTTAAACTACTAAGTTGAAATGACTTAGTGCTAGCATCATCTAGCAACCTCCTAACATTGTGAATAAGCCATGTTTTAGTATATCTATCATACGTAATCATGCTAGCATCATGCTAAACCACGCAAACATCATGCTAACATCATGTCAAGTCATGCTAGCATCATGCTAAATTATGCTAGCATCATGCTAACATTATGCTAAGTCATGCTAGCATCATACTAACATCATGCTAAGCCATGCTAGCATCATGTTAACACATGTTAACATTGTTTAAATATTCCCACGGTTAAAGTTTTTGCCACGGCAAGCACCACTCACATTTTCTTCAGAATTTTTTCTTCAGTATTTTTTCCTGCTGTGAAAAACTGAGTGTAACCAAGATACCGGAATTAGGTTTAGTATTCTCTGGTTGACTGAAAAATGCCTCCAAACAAAAATGAATATTTGAGCATTAAAGGTGTGGGGGGCTTTGCTCTTATTTATGATGGCAGATTTCTGAAAAACAAAAAAAAAACATTAAATCCTTTGAGATGTGAGATGCTGATATTTCTGTGCATTGCAGCCTAGAACTTATTTTCCTGTAGGTCCTTATCATACTGTAGGTCCTTCTAGTGCTTTATGTTTTATTTTAGCAGTCTCAGTTGATTATTGTATTATTACTGTAGTAAAATAGCATTAAAATCATTCATTTATTTCAGAGTCTCTTTCAAAAGTATATAATCATCCATTAGACTTGCATTATGCCTTGAAGCTAAGCTTTCAACAAGAATTCAAAAGGTTTACAACAATGTACAACAACATTCATAATAGTCAGATTTTATTTTTATTTAATGTTAGACATAAGCTAAACTATTAACATTAAAATTATTTTAGTGATAACCATAACCCTACCATACTCAGCAAACATGCTAAAAAGGTTTCTGACTATATAAAACATAGCATCTCTAAGCAAGCTTCCTGTAGGATCCAAGACATAGAAATATCAGTATTCTGAGATGCAGGTTCTATCAGCTCACGCTCACTGACAAATTCTGCAACTGTGTGAGCATGAGTCACCACTGCAGTGCCCTTCACTTCTTTCTTCTTAGCAAATGAATTTAGTTACATGACTGTTTCATAACTATAGCTGGACCTCTTGAGCCCTATTTTCACAATAGTGATTCAACTCTAATAGTGATCTCTACTATGCTTAGTTTAACTGTATTACTTATACAGTACAATATAAAAAAGAAATGTGTTTGGTTTATATTGATTTTAGACCACGTAAATTGTGCTTACAGGATTAATTCATCATTATATGAAATTAAATCGCTTTGCATTTGAACTTGACTTCCCAACAGCCATACGGATAATGGATAATGCATAATGCATAATCAATTTATTAAACATTTTTTTTAAATATTATTGAAAGTACATATTCTGTGCCTGATACCGTTTTGGTAATTTTATATGCTTAGTTAACCCTTTGGACATTGTTTCCTTATAGTTATTTTTAACATCTGATGTAAATAATACATTACTGCTTTCATTATGGCTATTAAAGTCATGAACAATATACCAACTCAAAATAAACCCTTTAATATAATACAAATCATAATCATTACATGAGCTACCAGCCGTGACATCACAGAAATAGAAACCAAGGGCCAATAGTATTTATTTATAATAATATATACAGTGCTTTGCAAAAGTTTTCATACCCACTGTACTTTTCCAAATTGTTTCACGTTACAACCACAAACAAAAATGTATTTTATTGGGATTTTATGAAATAGACCAACACAAAGTGGCACATAATTGTGAAGTGGAAGAGAAAATGATATAAGATGAAATAAATATCTGAAAAGGGTGGCATGCATTTGCATTCAGCCCCCCTAAGTCAATACTTTGTAGAACCACCTTTCGCTGCAATTACAGCTGCAAGTCTTTTGGGGTATGTCTCTACCAGCTTTGCACATCTAAAATGAAAGTGAATTTTAAAGTGAAATTTTTGCCCATTCTTCTTTGCAAAATAGCTCAAGAACAGCAATTTTTAAGTCTGGATTTTGACTACACCATTTTAACACATGAATATGCTTTGATCTAAACGATTCCATTGTAGCTCTGGCTGTATGTTTAGGGTCATTGTCCGGCTGGAAGGTGAACCTCTGCCCCAATCTCAAGTCTTTTGCAGACTCTGACAGGTTTTCATCTAAGATTGCCCTGTATTTGGCTCCATACATCTTCCCATCAACTCTGACCAGCTTCCCGGTCCCTGCTGAAGAAAAGCATCCCCACAACATGATGCTGCCACATGATGCTGGACGGTGTGTTCAGGGTGAAGTTTGGTCTCATCTGACCAGAGCACCTTCTTCCACATATCTGCTGCGTCCCCCACACAGCAAACGGGACTTGTCGCAAACTGCAAACAGGACTTCTTATGGCTTTCTTTCAACAATGGCTTTCTTCTTGCCATAAAGGCAATGGCTTTCTTTTCTTCCATAAAGGCCAGATTTGTGGAGTGCATGACTAACAGTTGTCCTGTGGACAGATTCTCATGGTTACCATGGGCCTTTTGGCTCCTTGTCTGATTAATGCCCTCCTTGCCTGGCCTGTCAGTTTAGGTGGATGGCCATGTCTTGGTAGGTTTGCAGTTGTGCCATTTTTGGATGATGGATTGTACAGTGCTCTGTGAGATGTTCAAGGCTTGGGATATTGTGTTATAACCTAACCTTGCTTTAAACTTCACAACTTTATCCCTGACCTGTCTGGTGGTTTCCTTGGTCTTCATGATACTGTTTGTTCATTAATGTTCTTTAACAAACCTCTGAGGGTTTCACAGATTAAATTACACACAGATGGACTCTTTTTACTAATTAGGTGACTTCTGAAGGCAATTGGTTCCACTGGATATTAGTTAGGGGTATCGTATCAGAGTAAAGAGGGCTGAATATGCACACCACACTTTTCAGATATTTATTTGTAAAAAATTTTGGACACCATTTATTATTTTCTTTCCACTTGGAAAGTGTGGTTGTAACTTGACAAAGTGTGGTTGTAACTTGACAAAATGTGGAAAAGTGGGTATGAATACTTTTGCAAGGCACAATAGTATTTATAATTTATCGCTTCATTGTTATTACATTGTAAGATACTGTCTGAAATATTAAAGAGAGACATGATGAATTACAGGCCGACAGAAATTCATAGGTGTATTAGGTATCATCTGGACTATGGTCAGGCTAGATGGCTAGATGACTTGATATTACTAGATACATAAATGCAATTTCATTTTCATTTTTTAAAGGTAGTAGTACTAGTACATTACTATTTAAGGCCACTCAGATGTTGCTCAAATATCAATGTAATCATTGATTACAAGTCAATCATTGATTGACTTGTAAAGCCAAGTTGATTAAACATAAAAATTTAAGATTTAAAATTTAAACCTTTTTTTTTACAGTGTATGCATTAAACTTTAGTATGTAACCTGTCCCAAATCATGTGTTATTAGAATTATGCATTACATCATTTAGCTTGTTAAGTACAGATTTGCTGTAGTGTTAATTTTCGAATTATTTTCTGATGGTAAACAAAACAGGTAAAAATCCCTGTTTTTAACAGGCAAGCACTGCTCACATTGTCCTCAGAAAGTGTAAAGATGTAGTGTTACATTTTCTTCTAAGTTATAACATTATCCGTTTTATTTTGCACAGGCTAAAGATGCCCTACCCACCAACCCAGTGACCTAAAGAAAAGCCTACAGCATTCCCATTCATCATCCAGGATGAACACCTCAGAGACCACCACACATCTGTCTCTCTCTGCCTTCTCCATCAACTTCAGTTCTGTCCTCTACCCACCCAACACAACCGAGACCCCATCCCATGCTAAACCAAAAGCATGTGAGCAACTCAACATTGCCACCGAGGTGTTTCTTATCCTTGGTATCGTTAGTCTACTGGAAAACATTTTGGTCATTTGCGCCATTGTTAAAAACAAGAACTTGCACTCGCCCATGTACTTCTTTGTCTGCAGCTTGGCTGTGGCCGACATGCTGGTGAGTGTCTCCAATGCCTGGGAAACCATTGTCATTTACTTGCTTACCAACCGACAGCTGGTAGTGGAAGATCATTTTATCAGACAGATGGACAACGTCTTTGACTCCATGATCTGCATTTCAGTGGTAGCATCCATGTGCAGCCTGCTAGCTATAGCCGTGGATCGCTATGTTACAATTTTCTATGCCTTACGATACCACAACATCATGACAGTGCGGCGGGCTGCCCTCATCATTGGAGGAATCTGGACCTTCTGTACAGGCTGTGGCATTGTTTTCATAATCTATTCCGACAACACGTCGGTCATTGTGTGTTTGATCTCCATGTTCTTCATCATGTTAGTGCTCATGGCTTCTCTTTACAGCCACATGTTCATGTTGGCCCGTTCGCATGTCAAGCGCATCGCTGCCCTGCCGGGCTACAACTCCATCCACCAGCGAGCCAGTATGAAGGCAGCCGTGACCCTAACCATCCTTCTGGGCATCTTCATCGTCTGCTGGGCTCCGTTCTTTCTCCACCTTATCCTCATGATCTCTTGTCCCAGAAACCTCTATTGCATGTGCTTCATGTCTCATTTCAACATGTACCTCATTCTCATCATGTGCAACTCAGTTATTGACCCACTCATTTATGCTTTCAGAAGTCAAGAGATGCGTAAAACCCTCAAGGAAATAATCTGCTGCTATAGTCTGAGAAATGTCTTTGGAATGTCCAGGTAACATCCTGCAAAACGAGAAATCAGAGATTGATTATCATTTAACAGGAGAACTAGAACATTCTTTCATTTTGTAAAAGCAGAATGTCCCACATCCTGGTTAATCTAGATTGAAAATATTACTTTTCAATGATGTCTACACATTGCTCCTCATTTCTGCTGAATCTCCAGTGGTTTGTACACAAATAGATCACAGATTTAAAGAAACTGAATCTTGTTAATGCAGACTAATCCTTAGAACAGCTGTCCTAAGCAAGTACAAAACTCTCTAATGGACAAAGGTGCAAGTAATGATTTACTGTGTCTAATGCAACAATAGTTTAAATGATTATATTTATAAGTTAAAATATTGGTGTTGAATTAAAAAGGCTTAAGGATTTTAAAACCACATAATTCTTGATTGACAATATGATTTGTTTCATTCTTGCCAGGGATGCAGTGCAACTATCAGTCAAAACGTACGGTAAAAACAAGTGCTCATTTGTTGCTCGTTTGTCAGATTAACCATGTAAATATAACTTGTTGCAGACATTAATGTATTATTGATAAGCAATTTTGAAATAATATAGCCTGAGGTCTGACTCGTGCAAGAAGGAAGGAAGAAAGGAGGGAGGGAGAGAAAAATCCATATGAAATTGAAATTTAATTACAAAATAGCAGCAATCTACAGAGTAAAATGCTATTAAATGTAGTTCAGTCAAGACAGAACACAGTGACATATGCACTAATATGTGAGAATGGAAACAGGCCAACTGTGCAAAATGGATTTGCTGCCATTCTGTGCATAAAATGTTTCAAAGAATGACTGAGAGAATGACAGGGAAGGATTCTGGGTATGAAAACAGCCAGTTTTCCCAGTATCTTGAAACACAAAAGGCTTTTGTAATATTTGAAAATTGTCCACCTATGTATAATGTGTATATTTATGTAGCTGAAAAAAAATCCAAAAGATAACCTACTTATGCCTTATTACTGTAAGCACTAAGCATAAAGGGAAGTCTGCATTTTGATCTGAAGTGTTTAACACTAAGCCTTAAAATATAATTTGGTCATTGCATTAAAAACAAAAAATCAGTAGGTCTTATTCACTTACCAATCAATCAACCAACCAACCAACCAATCATTTAATCAATCAAACAGATTTAGGATTTGCCCATTTATACCCATGTTTATATGCCCATGTTGTTACTCTGAATTAAGGCTAACTGTGAAGTCATAATTTAATTTATATCTAAACCTTTTGCCCACAAGTCAATGCCACTTAGCACATGTGGAGTTAGTTCTACATTTTATCTTTAAGCAAAAAAGTATGAACTTATTCATCAATGATTTCTGAGATTAAACTTTTGCACACAGGTTATACAAACAATTTGTGCACAGTTAGTGAATGAGGAAAATGCAAACATGTGGCTGGTGGGCGCTGAAGGTTTTCTCACTCTTCAAATCAGTTGTTGCACCACCGGCTAAGATATATCCACTGTTACAACTAGCCCTGGTGTACTCAGAGCAGATCCTCTTATCCACGACATAAAGCGCATTAATTTTCATCTGTGACACTGTTCTTACTGTAATATAGTATAATAAATACTAGTATATTATAGTATATTATACTATAAATGTTTATATTATATTTTGTCTGTGCAATTGCTTAGATTGTAAATATGCTTCAGTCTCACTGTCAGATCAGTTTGTTAGATGTCATGATGCCATTTTATTTGCTTATTATAATACCTTCTATAACTGCGTCAGGTTCACTTTAGTTCTAATCACTATTCAAACACACGAGTACATTACATGATGGTAATCTTGGGATGTGCCTTCAACATGTTTTGTGCTATGGAAATGACCTGTAGGATCAGACCTTGTCTCATTCACTCTTTGGATATTATCTGCTCAGGTACTTGGCTTTGTTTGTTCTCTGTAAAAAATCAATGACAATTTCTCTGTAAATGCCTCCTTTCAACAAAAAACAGCTTGAAAGCTTTATTCCTCACAAGATAATTCTCTCTTGAGTGGTCTCCCAGAAACAGACCATTATTAGTATTATTATAAAAAACATTTGCTCACCTCAGAATTTAAAATAAAGTAATTAAAATAAGTAATTTAAAATAATTATAAATTAAAACCAATTCCTGGTGGCAATAGACAATAACAAATACAATCTCAAAAGTTATTTTTTGATCCATATTCTCAATGTATTGACAGTTTGACTTGAAAATTTGAGTCATCTGTATTACAGCATTTTGCACTGTGAAAAACTGGTCTGTGTTATGTGTGTTATACTCTGTAACCTTGTGTTTTCATGTATTGTTTTACTTGTTTGCATGTATAAATAAATATGTGTGATCCAAGCTTTTTCTTGTGTGTTTTACATTGTTAGGTACATTCAAAATGTGTTTATATCAAGTGTTCAATGTTTAAAAAAATTACTTTTATTAATAAACCAACCTGTCTTCCAAACCATTTGGCCATATAGGTCGTTCGTCACTTCCCTGAAGATCGTATGAAGTTGAAATGACCTGGGATAGAAGGACAGTCTCAATATACTGTTTTATATTTGGGACAGATATAACTTTGTTTGCTTTGTTGCAAAGTAGGATGAATCCTGGTTCAATATCTTTTGGTGATCCTAACCTAGACCTAACCTAGCTTCCAGACCTAACTCAGCTTCCAGACCTAACTCAGCTAAAATCAAAGTGAAATAACCAATTAATAACTATGGTACACTAGCTTCTAACTCAGTCCTAAGCCTAAATCTAACATCAACCCTAAACTAATCCTACTTCTGTTGAAAAAAGGGTTGGTCCAGGGCCAACAATTGCCCTTCTTTGTGAAATCCTATTCACCTTGTTTCACACCACCCCTAAATCCAACTTTCATATCTTTAGGACTATCTTTTGTTCACTCTGCCACGTTACAAATCATAAATCTTAATTAGTTTGTTTACACAGTGTAGATGATATTTAAAATATATCATTGGTTAAAAGTAGCATTGGTTTTCCATAGGTATGACTTGTACAACCCCAAATCAGAAAAAGTTGGAACAGTATGGGAAACACAAATAAAAAAAGTAGTGATTTCTAAATTTACTTTGACTTGTAATTCATTGCAGACAATACAACAGCACATTATTTAATGTGTTCCTCATGATTTTTATTGTTTTTTCTTCAAAAAAACAAAATTCCTATTTTGGTTCTTGCAACACATTTCAAAAAAAGTTAGAACAGTAAAGCATTTACCACTTTGTAATGTTGCCATTCCTTTTCACAACACTTAAGACGTTTAGGGACTGAAGACACCAAGTGAAGAAGTGTTTCAGGTGTAATTTTGTCCCATTCTTGCTGCAAACAAGTCTTAAGGTGGGCAACAGTACGGGGTCTTCGTTGTCGCATTTTGCGCTTCAAAATGCACCACACATTCTCTATTGGAGACAGGTCGGGACTGCAGGCAGGCCAGTCAAGTACCTGTATCCTCTTCCTCCGCAGCCAGGACTTTGTAATGTGTGCAGAATGTGGTTTTGCATTATCTCGTTGAAATATGCATGGATGTCCCTGGAAAAAATGTCTTCTTGAAGGCAGCATATTGTGCTCCAAAATCTCTATGTACTTTTCAGCATTAATGGTGCCATCACAGAAGTGTAAGTTACCTTTACCAAGGGCACTGACACAACCCCATACCATGACAGACCCTGGCTTTTGCACTTGTTGCTGGTAACAGTCTGGATGATCCTTTTCTTCTTTGGTCCGGAACACACGGCGTCCATTTCTCCCAAAAAATACCTGAAATACTGATTCATCTGACCACAGTACACGTTTCCACTGTGTGATGGTCCATCCCAGATGCCTCCGAGCCCAGAGAAGTCAACGGCACTTCTGGACACTGTTAACATAGGGCTTCCTTTTGGCACAGTACAGTTTTAACTGGCATTTGTGGATGTAACTACGTATTGTGGTACTTGACAAAGGTTTGCCAAAGTAGTCCTGAGCCCATGTGGTGATATTGCTTATAGATGAATGACGATTCTTGATGCAGTGCCGCCTGAGGGATCGGAGAGCACGGTTGTTCAGCTTAGGCTTGCGCCCTTGTCCTCATTCCTTGAATCTTTTAATTATGTTATGCATTGTTGAAGGTGAAATAAGCAAATGTCTTCCTATCTTTCTTTGAGGAACATTGTTTTTAAACATTTCAATAATTTTCTCACGTATTTGTTGGCAAACTGGCGATCCTCGGCCCATCTTTGCTCCTAAAGGACTAGACCTTTCTTGGATGCTGCTTTTGTTTTAGAAAAAAAGCTGCTTTTTTAGATGATGCTTTTGTTTTAGAAAAAAAGCTGCTTTTTTTAGAAAAAAACAATAAAAATCATGAGGAACACATTAAATAATGTGCTGTTGTATTGTCTGCAATGAAATACAAGTCAAAGTAAATTTAGAAATCACTACTTTCTTTTTTTATTTGTGCTTTCTATACTGTCTCAACTTTTTCTGATTTGGGGTTGTAGTTACTATGAGCAGGTTTTATAACAGCAGACATAAAATGTCATTATTACCTTAAAGAAACGTCTGAAAGAGTTCAGTCTCTCAGAGTCTCAATATAGCACATGGTAAACAATGATCCAGCCAATCAGAACCATTTTTACATCTAAATCATTTCACGAATTTAAGTTTATTGGCACTGGATTTGCTGATGTTTTAGACAGCATGGGTAAACAGAACTGGATTTCTTGTTACAAACCCTTCTTGTTACAACAGCACTTTTTGCTGTTTACATTACAAGCAACTAAGCACATTTGTTTGGGTTACCAAAACAAATACATTTCAATTTGTTACCTGTCTGAATAAAACACATACAATTTTGACCTTAACAGAAATGTTTGTTAAATGTTTTTAAAATCTAGTTAAATATACTATAAATTACTGTAAAGTTTGAAAAGATAACATGGGAGGACACATGAATCCGATGCATGGTAAGATTTGCCAATTCACTTTTGTATATTTACTTAGTGTGTTCAGTCTTTCCCCTCGTCTCATGTGATTGGTTTAAAAGTCCTTTATCCAGAACAAGCTTCTAGGGATGCCAGTCATCTGCCTTTGAGATGAATGGAAAAGCTAATGGAAAACCTTCTGCTGATATTATAGAGGCTTAAACCATATTGGTGTCAGTGCTAATCATATTTTAGAGCATGAAGGAGTTTGTAAGAACATATTCTCATTATTATAATGATAGACACATATAATTAACTCACTGATCATTATGTGTGGCAGTGATAAAACAGAAAGAGCCTCAGATTCTACAGAAAGGTCAGTGTTGGTAGTTCCATTAGTGGGTTTGTTGACACCCTTGCTGTCATGGTAATAAAGCCATGATATGAATTAAATAATCATATTCTGTTTTGGAGAATATGTGGAAAAGATAAAAGAGTCTTTCATCATAATATCACTCCACCAAAATAAATGAATGTTGTGCAAATGTAGTTCAGGCATCTTTGACCAATTTCCAACCCTTTTTAATTCAGACTGAGAAATGTATTAATGCAAGCCAGTTCCTGCTTATATTAGTTCCTCACTTTAACCTCATCTTCAAAAAATTACCCAGTCTGAAAGCAACTCAATGCAATTGCAGTCGATGTGTCTGTCTTCTTGTTTGCCCTACAGAATATCAGTACAACATTGTGCTCTAGTCATCTCTCCTAAATATACTTCAGTTTTCTTGGATAATGAAAGGTGATTACATTTTCCAGAAAGTTTTGTTCTATATGCTTGGTTTTAAAGGAAAACTCTGCTAAGAAGTCAATCATGATTTAAGTCAACATAATAAATAAAGCACCAGCCGTTTCAGTTCTCAGTTCCATCAGCACAAGTGTCATTTCCCTGTGGACTTCTTCTTTGATTTTTCTCACAATCGAGCCATCTTCATTTCTGCAGAATGTACGTGCTTCAGGCCATGAGGACCACAAAGCCTTTTTTGAAAGCTCTTCAATGACCTTAAATATAAAGTGATAGCAGCCCAGAGCATATGACCACACTGACTTTCAAAAAAGACATTCCATGAAGACTGCCTTCCTATCTGTGGTTGAAAGCTTATGGAAGGCAAGAGCCAACTCCATGTCATCTGTCCTAATTCTTTTTGACCTCTATGGTGCTTTTGACACAGTGAATCACCAGATACTGTTATCTTCACTCTCCAACCTGGGCATCTCTGGACCTGCACTCAACTGGTTCAGCTCATATCTCACAGACAGTCAATGTCACATCAGCTGACCACTGGGGTGCCACAGGGATCAATCCTTGCTCCTCTCCTCTTCTAAATATACACAGCTTCTCTGGGTGCAGTCATCAAAGCACATGGCTTCTAATACCACTGCTACACAGATGATACACAGCTTTACTTTTTATTTCAGCTGGACGAACCCACCATTGCTGCCCGGATCTACGCCTGCCTTTTAGACAACTCAGCCTGGATGAAGAAATGGCACCTTCAGCTCAATCTCAGGAAGACAACACTTCTGATAATCTCGGCCAAACCCATCATTAGTATACAACTTCACTTGGATCATCCACTCTTACACCTACTCAGTCCGTTAGAAACTTCGGGGTGGTGTTGATGACCAGCTGAAATTCACTTCACACTTTGCAACAATCTCTTAGGAATGCATGTATGTGCTCTACAACATTAGGAAAATCAGACCTTTTCTGTCCGAGCATGGTACCCAGCTCCTAGTCCATGCACTCGTAATATCAAGGCTGGACTACTGCAATTTCCCTTCTGTCTGGCCTTTCAGCCAGTGCTACCAAATCCCTGCAAATGATCCAGAATGCTGCAGTACGTCTGGTCTTCAATCAACCAAAAAGAGCCCATGTCACACCCCTCTTGATCTTACTCCACTGGCTACCTGTAGCTGCCCGCATTAAATTTAAATATCTGACCCTTACCTTTAGGACAGTCACCGAAATCTCACCCTACATATGTTATAAAAATATGTTTCCTACATATCTTGTTGATCTTGTCTCTAGCAGTAGATAGCAATAACCATTTGTAAATGTAGCTTTGTAGACTTGGCTTGTTGGTTCTTAAGGCAAAATGTTTAATGCTCTTTTGTAAGTCACTTTGATTTAAAGCCTCTGCTAAATGAATAAATGTAATATGTAAATGATCATGCCTTGCTGCTAGCAATATCAAAATCACTTTTGTGAGATTAATGTTCATGACTCAATGTAATAAATCATCAAAATTTGAACTACCATTGTTAATACAATGAGTTCAAATGAGGTATGGAGTATCAGATCTGCATTGCTAACAGTTCATGAGTTTATAAATAGTTTTAAGGATAAGTACTGTACAGTATAACCATATAAGGACATGTATATTAAATATTTATTATTGAAAAATCTAGCATTCAGCTTTTCAAATTGGTGTTTAAACTAATTGTTAGATACCTGTTCAAAAATCATATATTGTAGACAGCTGACAAAATAAACATAATACAGTAATGACTGCTAATGGGTTTGACAAATGCATACATTTTGCACAATCCAAAAGGTTTTACAGGTCTTTATATAAGGGTTTAAACAATGTTTTTTGACCATAACCATAAACAATTATTGCACATGTATCCTGGAAAGGTGCTTAAAACACTGACAGTTTACAGACGACAGGCTATTAAGGGCACAGTTACAATAACTAAGAACACCAAAGAGACCTTTTCATTGATTCTAAACAAAACACCAAAAGAAAGATATCTAGGGTTTCTGCTCACCTGCAAGAACATGCTATGGGCCTTCTGCAGGGAGGCATGAATGTGGCCAGATGTGGTTAGATCAATGAGTCGCAATGTCCATAATGTAAAACACCTAATACTACTCCTGCTACAGGGAGTTAGGACTGATCGTCAGACAGGGCAGCTGATTGTCCGTGCAGTGGAAAACCATGTGTCCCTCCAGATGCTATTGAGAACTTGGTGGAAGAGTGGAGAAACATTTCACAGCAAGAACAAAATCTGATTCCATCTGCTTACACTCTAGCGGTTACATTCAGAGCAAGTACAATCACTTTCTACAGCTAAGACATATGCAGGCATGCTATACTACATTGTACTGCTGCAGCTGCACAAACAGACATGCATTATATCCCCCCTAAACAGATCTAGACAAGTAAAGCCAGGAGAAACAGGAGGATATCAGAGAAATAAACTTAGAAAACAGCTAAGAAAGGCTGTATCTGAATGTTGAAGGTATAGGGAACAAGCTCATTGGCTGACAAATTACATGCCAAGAGTTAACCAAAATTAACCTTTGTTTTATTATAGCAAAAGCATTATGAAAGTATTATAGTAACCATGTTTTTGGTGCATTGATTACAATTTTCATATTGTAGTTTTACAGTTTTACTACAAATACTATGGTTACCATTCTTTATTGGTTTAAACTGTAGTAAAACCATGTTTAATTTTTGTAAAGGTAAGACTCCTCAGTTTGTGTCATCAACTATCAGATTACATATTATGGACCATACAAACTTTCATGACTGCACTAAATCAAGTGCAATATAAAATATTGTACTTCTGTTTTCTTGTGTTGATAGCTACTAAAAGATCCTACAAAAATGAAAAAAATGATTTCATTTTGGGACAATATAATATAGGGAGAGTAAAACTGGTGCAAGGGGATTCAATTGCAGAGAAACATTCTTATAGTATTATTGACATCCTATAACATAAGTTGTGGGAGGCTTAACTGTGAGTCACAAAAACCCCAGCAGTGTTTTTTCCATGCTGAAGATTTGAAAGACATGGTGGGCTAAAGCAGAACAAGAATGAATAGACGTTCCAGAAAACTAATGCATCAAGGATTAAAGCAAATGCAGTCTGCTCTTCTCCTCTATACACTGTACGGCAGCACAGGGGTTAAAACAAGACTAAAACAAGCTCTAAATAGAAGGATGGAAATGTTCAGTTTCTCACCACATAAAAAGCTAAATATTAGGGACATCAATACTAAAGGCAGATTTTCAAAAGTGTGCAGCCAGCTAGGACTGTAACCTGTACAGCAGAGCCTGGTCTTGTTGCCTATGGCGACATTAATCACTGCTTCAAAGATTTGATAGTGGCTTTATGTGGGTACTGATGTTTACAGAACTGTGGTACTACAGAATAGTATTCATGCTCTTATTTTATAAGGTGGCTTGGCACTATTTCATTAACGTGTGTCAGTGCCAAAAACCAGTAGGAGATCCTTACTAACACAAAAGAGCTGAAGGAAGTGCACAGTGGAGAAGTTACAGTGGCAATATGAAAGAAATGAATCAGATCAGAAGTTGCCATAATTCCTGGAAACTTTTGATTGACTGATTTGAGACTGACTACACTAAAGACTTTAAGATGTCAGTGTTAGCTGAACTGATAAAGAATACCACTAACAACACCAAGGTCATGGGTTCATATACAAGGAAACATATTAATTGATATATATATATATATATATATTAATGAAATATATAGGACCTTAAAAGCACTTTAAGTTGCTTTGGTGTTTTGAAGTATCTGGGTATTTGGGTAAATGTATTTGGTGGAAATTGTTGAGAGTATATTGTAACCTTTTTCTTCAAAACACTTCCACTATTTACCTGCCATCCTTTGATGTAAAAATGCATACATTGCATGTACCAAAAACAATAGCACCATTAATATACTGTAGACATATAGTTTGTCTGTGGACTGTTTTCCCCATCAAGATTAAAAATGCAAAAATGTTTAATTGAAGGTGTGTAAGTGGGTCCTATAAAATGATTACCATTTCCTTTAAGTTTTTCTTTATTTTTAAAATATCCTTATGCCTTTACATAATCATTTTAATCTGGTGATTCAGGAAAAACATAAAAGTATAAATATTCCAACCAGTCTTATAAGAATATAGCCTAATAAATGTTGTATGCATAATAATTTAAAACATTTCAGCACAGAGGATCTTGAATTACACAGACAGTTGATATGTTGAGTATGCAGATTGATTGTAGTTCAGTCTAATGACAGTGATGGCGTTATCCATGTGCATCTCATTTTAATTAGCATCTGCTTTTATGTGCTCTGGACTGCAGCAATTACGTAGAATTACCACTAAACTCACATGAATAGCACCATTATACAGCACAAAAACAAGACTCAGCAAAGCGCTACAGTGTATATAAATGTAAGGCTAAAGACCCAGCCAGTGATGTAGACAGATGAGTATAATTTTTGATTAATCATTATTCAATAGTTATTTCATGTCTTCTAATCTGATTGACAAAGCCATGTTCCAAGAATGCTGGTATTTATTATAACAGAAATGGGACATTACACTGCTTGTAAATATAGTTTTTTATTTATTAATTATTTAATCTTATTTTCTAGAACTTCTGAAATGTACAGCTTGAAAGTACAAATACTGTAGACAAAACAGTAGATCCTGACAAAACTGTAATAGGCTCCAAGTTCATTAAAGATTTTAGCATTAAGACCCAACAGGCATCCTGCCCACTGAGTGGCCCAATTTTTCAGTAAAATAGCATTTTGTTTGAAAATGTACTTGCATGACTATTGGCGTTAAAAAGATGTTTTCCTAAACCTTTGTGACTGAAATTACCCTTTCACATGTCTAAAGCCAATTGAGTTATGCTTTACTTTTGGTTGTGCAAACATCCATAATCCAAAAAGAAATAGTCAAAGAAATACCAGCTCCAGTTTTAGGAAACTTTTGATTAAAAGGGAAACTATATATGAAAAAGTCACCGTAGTGAATGCTCTGAGAATGTATTAGCTCCCTAGACCTGGTCTTGTAGTTGTTGGCAACAACAAAAAGACCACAGAGATAGGAATGTAATTTAGTCAAGTATTGCCTTGTAAATAAAAACATACCAGTGCAGCTGTATAAACACTGGAAAGGAGGGCCACAGTACCACTACATGTAGAGATTACAATAATAGCTGAGGAACGTGACAAAAATAGTAGTGAGGAATAAGCAAAATTTGTCCAAAGAACAAATTTAGTTGCCCTCAAGTTACCACTGTGTGAGAAAAAAAGAAAACTGTACCTGCAGGTGTATGTGGGCAGTTGCCAGTGCAGCAGATAAACAAGCAAGGAAGCATTAACTCCCCATCACCATTTTTACTGACTCAAAACTTGGCAGAAAATTGGCAAAAGTTGGAGGAAAGGCTACAAAGAGTCAAATACCTGATTTGTTGCAAAGGTGAAGAATTTTACATATTACACATGAAGTATGCTGACCACCAAAACAAAACGTTATTACATTACTTTTCAGAAAAATGCCCACCATTACAGAACATGCCTTAAACTGACATCAGTTGTTTGGGCAAACTTTAACGAGCAGGACAAATTGTAACCTAGTCATGCCATTGGTTAAACAAATGTTGTTTAGGCACTACTGGCAATCCAATTCAGCAAATATAATTCAATGGCATTAGAACAGTGTTTGAAAAATGTTTATTATTTTGGTAATTCTGTTGGAGTCACTAAAGGTGAAATGTTTTCACCATTGGCAGACATGTTGGCCTTGTAGCACATGTAGTTGTTTAGATAGAAATATGAGTTTGAACATTTTTTTACAGTGATGCAGAATTTTTCAGAGGGTATGAGCCAGTTCCCTGCCGAGACCACACTGACAGAAAGATCTAAAGACTAAAAAGGCTTTTCACATATGTATGAGTTAATGCTCCCCTGCATAAAAAATGGAACACAGATTCTGTTATTTGTAATTCATTTAAAATACTTTCCCATGCTCTAAGTCTAGTGTTTAACACAGTATTGCATGGCTAAATATACAGCTACGCTATAAGGTATGAGAGCGGATGAGATTAAAAAGTTTTGATCTAGAGCAGCAGCAGTCAGAAGTGCCCATGGTACAATTTAAACCTGTTTTTTCCTGTTCATGTGGTTCTATCTACAATCATTACCTGTACCCACAGTGTATAGATTTGAAAGCCCATACCTTATCAATTAGAGCTGAACCCATTAATCTATTATTCACTGTCTCCATGCTGTTCTGACAGTCTCCTCCAAGCCCAATTAACCAAAACACAGTTACAATACATCACTGTATCCCACAGACTTTTCTCCTGCACACTATTCTGCACGGTCTGCAGCTCAGCAGGCCTCGGTTAGGGAAAACAAAGCCCCTAATTAGCCCTTCTGTCAACAAGAGAAGTTTTGGCATAGCTAGCTTGCCTGCGAAACAAAGAAAATGAAAGAAAATGTTAAAACAGCTCCAGGCATCGTTTAGATGCTCCTGAGGAACTGTACATTGGATCATGATTACTCAGACTGACTCACATCTGTTAATATATCTTTACAGCATATACTTTAGGTTAGGTGTTTGTGGGAACATTTATTTTGTTATACGCTGTTAAAAGTCAAGGTTTTAACTGGTTAATGCTGATCCAGGTTACCTAACAAACTTCTCAGCTAGCTGGGATGCAAGTGGGTGTACGATCCTGACCAGCTGAAAAATGCACTAGACCTATCTAAAAACAGCCAACAAACCAGACTGGGAATAAAACAAAACCAGCAAACCAGTTTTCTGACAGTTAGGATTTTGTTTTTAGCAGGAAAGGTATCTGAAATGTATTTTATTTGTGTTGTAACAGCACAACTGTGATGAAGAATTAGGCTCTATATTCTTTGTGTTTGCTAATGAATTTAGGGATGTCATGCTCTTTTTATATTGTAGGGATAAAGGCAGAGAAAGAAAGAGCTAGCAGGAGGGTGTAAGAAGTGGTTTCAGGGCAAGTAGAAGATTCAATTAAAACCTTGTTTACTCAAACTGTGCTTTAAGTGATATTAAGTCTCTATGGCAGATTTATAGGAAAATTCTTTGTCCCGCTCCTTTTATGTTCTGTTTTCCCTCCTTTCAATTCTCCTTGTATCCCAATCATTGGGTTTTACTTTGATCTCTTTAAGAACACTCAGTATTTATCTTATTCAGTAGATGAATGGTTCTTAGTCCTTTATCCCAGGCATGCATGACATTTCATTATTTGCAGTAGCTCCCATCCCCCTAAAAAACAACTGCTAACTGTCATCTTACCCACTATATGTACTAATTAAATCTAACCCTCAAATCTCATGTGTACGTGCAAATTCAACCAGAAGATGTGTTGTACCAGGAGTGACATTAATTACTGTAAAAATCTATGGTTCTTATGTTGCAAAAAAATGGTTGGCTTCATCTTTAACCACTTCTTAACTTCAGTTTCTACTGATGACACAGTGTGAAAGTTTAAAGTACATATTTTAAAACTTGTACTTTAAACAACTAAAAGCTCAATGAATTGAAAGTTCTTTTTAGGGCGGCCTAAAAATGGAAATGTTTGTAAGAAAGGAGTTTAGGTTATTTTTTGATATTGACATTCTGCTCTGGTGTTGTGATAATTTCCCAGTTGATCAGGAGCACAGGTAGGAGGGGTGTCATGTACTTGCTATCTGAAAAGCCACAAGCAGCAGGCTCTCTTGGAGTCTTAGGTAACATGACTGTTTAGAACATCTGTTTATAAGTAGGCATATACAATTTTAATTTAATATGAACTTTAAGATAAAAGCTACCAAAATAGCAATTGAACTGGACAGCTGGTGATCACCCAACATGATCTTGCAGGAAATCTGCAACAGCAGATAAAATTTTGTGTTCAAAAAATCTGTCCATGTTTTTACACTTTTAAATACAAAGGTTCCTATTAGGTTCTTTTTCGGGTTGTACAATTTCATAAAGACCCTTTGACATCCACAGAACCTGTCTGCTGGACACAAGGTTCTCTGAAATGGAACAAGATTCTACAGACTACTAAAATGTAAGGAATAAATGTTTTTTTTAACCGAAAGGTTTTGTGGAATTAAAAATGGTTCTGCTATGTCATCCCTGTGCAGAACCCTTTATAGCACCTTTATAAGAGTGTAGTCAAGAAAAGTCAAGAAAAATTAAACTTATTGTCTGTATGAGTTTAGATAAATTTTTAAAAAATATGAAATATTTATAATTAATGATAAAATGATAAATATTTTATTTATTTTTTAAATCAGCTGATAACATAAAAAAGTGACTTGGCTACTGCCAGAGCAAAATAAAGACTGCAGAAATAAACAATTATAACATGTCTGTAAAGTGTCTTTCATTTTCAGCAGGTGGCAACAGTTAAAGAAGTAAAAAGCTCTATTCCATATTCTTAAGCATTTACAATAATGTTTAAAAGAAAGTATATAAAAACTTTCATTACAGTGCTGCCTTCAAAGCATAGTAAAAATACAGGTTGCTGGTGACACATGTAACTAGAATGAACTGGTTAGAAGACAAAGAGCAGATAGGATTAAAATAGCTTTGCTGAAGAGCACAACAGCAGCAGTCAGAAAAAGTGCCCATGGTGGGATTTAAACCTGGTATTTCCTGTTCATGTGGTGCTCTCTACACTCATAAATCAGATCAATCAGAAAAGTGTCACAGCTACTACCATAGCGAGATAAGGATTGCAAGACTAAAGACCACCTTATTTTAGCCAACTGCATCTTATTTAAATGTCAACAGTCTCCTACTGTCCAATTGTAGGTTGCAGGAAAATTGTAAATTGTAAATCAGTAACAAAAACATTACAAATGTTCTAGGAACATTCAAAATGTCCAGTTTTTTCAAAGTTGTTTTAATGTTACTCATGTTGTATATGTTGTATAAATGTAATAGCATTCATACGTTTTTTAAATTCTGTAACCTTTTTTAAAAGTTCCCCTAACAACTTTAGAAGAATGCTTTAATATATATAATATACAACATTAAAAAATGTTCTGCTAACAATACTGCAAAAACTTTCCTGTTAGCTGGGATGTAAGAACCCTATAGACTCGTGGTGGCCAAATCTGTTTTTGTTAAATTATCTCACTAAATATATCATATTTAGTTACAGGTGATGTGCAATCTGGATAGAGTATTTATAGTTTGATACATGATAATGCAGATGGAGAGCTGAGAAATTCCAAATTCAGTTTAAAGGTATGTGGATACACTTTGGCGCACACTCACATCCACTTCCACCTCCTTTGCTACTGCTGTGGCAATCTTGCACCCTACTCCGACTGCAATCATGCTGCCAAGATCTGCCATCACAATAGCCCAGTAGCTTAGTCTTTAAACAACTTCCTCCTCCACTTCTGGGAAGTCTTTGGTAGACCATTGGCTCCTTACCACCTACAGACAGGGGATAACCTTCAGCTGCAGCTGCATTTGGCCTCCTGTGATGACACCATCGACCTAGAATGGTTTATCCATCTATCCAGCCATGTAGCAAACCAAGCTCAGACCATTATGGAAGGCCAGAAGGGCTACCAACACAATCCGCCCCAGCCAGAATCGTTCAGCTATTCAGAACCAGGCAGTGAGTCCATGCAAGTTGATCACTCAAGACATCCTTTTAAGTGGCAGAGAAGGCTGACCCAGGGTTTTTGTCTATACTGTGGTGATGGGGGATGTTTTATCAACATGCTTCAGTCCAGTCCAGTTCATCACGAATACCTGATTATACTGTCAGCATGTCAGTTACTTGGTGGGTCCCATCCAACTTTGCATGGGCCTTCTGCACTCCAGGACCATCCATCTCCTGATTCTGGAGATTTCCACTACCGACATGATTCTTAGGAACCCCTGGCTCAACCAACACAATCCAATCATCTTTTGGAGGAGTGGGGAAAAAGAAGTTTGGGTGATAATTGCTTTCCTGGCTGCTTCCCTACTGTGAACTTCACCTTTATAGCAAGCCCAGTAGAACTATAATCTATGAACATGAATTAGATTGTTCATATAATCTATGAACAATCCATATTCCAGGATTTCATGCATGAGGTGCTCCAGGACTTCCTCAACCAATTTGTCCTTGTCCATATAGACAGTTTAACCTGGTCTCCTATCAGTTACCATTAACTACCACCCACTACAGAATTCACCCCACTTTCCATGTTTTGCTACTCAAACCTTATCACCCACCTATCACTCTTTTTACAGAGTCTGACCTAACTAAAGAACCCCCCGCCCCCACTTATTTTGAACCTGGAAGGTAGAGAAGTCTACACCTTGAATGAGATCCTGGACTCCAGATGACGTGATGGCAGTTTGGAGTATCACATACACTGGAAGTACTATCGCCTGTAGGATCATTCCTGGGTCCTCAGAGATGACATCCTAGATCACACCCAGCTTATAGATTTACCCAACTCCCACTCAACTTCCAGGTCAATCACCTGGCTCTCAGGAGAGAGCTGTTGGGGGTACTTTTACAGATCAGCCAAGCCCCTTTCTCAGCCAACCACGATGCACCACTCATCCTCTCAATCACTGTCCAGTCTTGTTTTATGAAAAGGACTACTCACCTTTGTTTCCATGCTCCAGCGATCTCTCCAGTGTTGTACCTCCAGTGTCAAGTTTCTCCAGTGTCTTCCCCACCCCAAACCTGATAATAATCACCAGTTACTCACCCAGATATCCATCTTGGTGTGTGCTGTCATCACACTTTCACCATTCCACAAGCTGTTACATTAAATCTGTTGTCTGAGTCTGTGCTACGATGGAGGCTCCCGCACCGCTTTCCCCAAACCATCAGAGGGAGCCAATACCTGAGTATTGATCTCTTTGTGGACTACAGTTCCCATAATGCACATTACTGATTACTTCCTGCTCACCTGAACTCCAATAAATCTCCTGTATATAAACCCCTGGATTTTGTTAACCCATTGCGAAGTCTTGTTTTGCCCCAGCAACAATTCAGAGCGGTTTCTATTGTATTTTAATTTCCTGTGTTTTTGTTTTTGGACTGTTTACTCTGTTTTTTTCCCCCTGTTTGCTGCCTGCCTTGATTTTTGAACTGTCCTGGATTCTATGATTGTTCGCTGCCTGCCTCGACCCTAGCCTGTTCTACATGTACGCATTTGCCTTGCCTTTGATTACCCTGTTTCTTGTGTTTGACCCTGATTGCCTGTTTTGTAATAAATATGCTGCATATGGATCCTTGTGAGTTTAACCCTTCGTTACAGTCTGGTTACCATAACAGTATAACATAGTTTTTTCTTTTGTGTGGGAGAATAACTCTAGTTTTACAACTATATAAACATCATCATGGTTTAGACAACCATGTGCCTTCACCAAGTCAGTGACATTATTACAATATTCTAAAATAATATTATGAAATAAATAATATTATTTATTAGGAATAATGGTATTCTAATACACTGACTCCATTGTGACACACTGACTGACAATAGCAGTGATGCCTCAGATACTTTGCATGCTGTGAGTAACTTTTGGGGATTTAGAAGGGGAGCCTTAAGATTTTTTGCATATGGGCTCAGCTGTATATAGGACAATCTATAGGGAATAGGGAGTGATTTCTTATGCAGATTGTTTGTCTCTGATTTTACTGGTTTTCTTTTCCTGCCAGGCAAGCACTGGCATTTTCTGAAAATAAAAATCTAATATGAAGTCTGTAACATGAAATTCTGTATTCTTGGTCTATCTTTTCATTCTAGATGGCATAGGTTGTTTAAATATAAACATTTCTTTTTCATGCCACTTAAATTTCTTCATGCCAATGGCAAAAAACATGTTCCTTGTTCATTGTTCTAATAAGCACTTTATGTTCTGATTCCCTTCATATTATTTTACCTCCAAAATGTTTGTTTTTAGTGATTTGTTATCTAAAAACTGATTTCTTATCTACAACATGGAGTAACATTATTAAATGTCATTCATAAATGTTACTAGGCAACCAGAAATGCCCACCAGGGACCTAATGGTAAGCCACTGGAGATAAGCAAAAATAAGCGTAAAAAGTGCTGGCGTTGTGAACAGGTCTTAAATACAAGTGTGAGTGCAGCCAGTGGGTGAGTGGGGACAATAGAGCTCAGGCATGATATGAGACAACTGTGCCTAGTGTGAGTGCACCCTTAGTATCAGCCAATATGCAGGTGTGGTAACTGATGACTGCATTTAAATGAAGACCATTGCAGGATATCAAAATTGAGTGAAGATGGTTTTACATAATTGTTGTCATACTAAATAAAGCAACTAAACTGATTACATGTTGTGCTAAGCTGGCATGTTCTCTAAACTAATACAGTCATGATCTGATATTGCTTAATAAGCATCTGTCAGGGATGGTAAAAGTTCTCATAGCTTTCATATCAGCAGTTTTAGGAGTTTTAGAAGCATAGAATTCTGGTCCAATTTGCACTTTATTGATGCTGAATTCTGCAGTACTTTCCTTCAGGTTCTTGTGCCAAGACTGGAAGGTTTCCAATACAGTGTGTTTCCAAAACGGTTCATAGGGAACAATGTGTAGCTTGTATACCAGCAAGATAGAGGGAGTAAAATTGATTCACTACAGATGTAAATATTTTTTGTGTATTTTGTCTGTCATATTGTCGCCAACAATTAGTTTAAACCTGTATGTGCTGGTATAGGGCTAAGCCATGCATATTATTGCATAACATTTCTGCTTAAATTAGGTTATGTTGGCTTGAGAAAACCAACATATTGTTGTTTGATATAAACTTATTAATGGTGGTTGGAAAAGGCGAAGCACAGTTTTACTGTCTCACATGCTTCTTCCTCTTTTTCCCTACAATTACATTTGTCAAAGGACCATGAGTGAAGTGTTAAATCTTGCAGCTTTTTGAGAAGTGTGCTATAAGCCTTATGAGCAGTCAGATTTATATTTTTTATAAACTATAAAAAATATATAATATCTGTCTCTCTACCTACCTACCTATCTACCTACATTAAAACAGTGTTCAAATGATCCACCACTCAAGGGGCATAATAAAATATGCTACCATCATCTACCATCATGTTGGTAGTCCTAAAACATGACAGCATCATGTTATCCTAGCCTTATTCCAAATTATGTTAGCATCATGCCAAGTTATGCTAGCATCTTGTTAAATCATGCTGGCATCATGCAAAATCATGCTACCATCTACATCATAGTTAAAACATGTTAAAAACATAGTAGCATTATGTAACATGCTAGGATCACGCTAATGCATTAAATCATGCTAAATCATGTTTGCACCTTGCTAATACATACAAGCATCGTGTTAAAACATGCTAACAGCATGTTAACATCATGATAAAATATGTAAACGCCATGTTTAAACATAGCTTTGTTATATTATGCTAGAATTATCAGGTAAAATAATGTTAAAACTTGTGTACCATCTGTACAACCTTTAAATTAAGGTTTAAACTCACTTTTTAAAAAAAGAAAAAAAAAAAACAACCCCAAAATCATAAAAAATTGGGACAGTGTGGAAAACACAAATAAAAAAAAGAAAAGTGATTTCTAAATTTACTTTGACTTGTATTTCATTGCAGACAATACAACACATTATTTAATGTGTTCCTCATGTTTTTGTTTTTTCTTAAAAAAAAATGAATTCCTGTTTTGGTTCTTGCAACATATTTCTAAAAAAGTTGGAACAGTAAAGCATTTACCACTTTGTAATGTTGCCATTCCAACACTTAAAAGACGTTTAGGGACTGAAGACACCAAGTGAAGAAGTGTTTCAGGTGTAATTTTGTTCCAGTCTTGCTGCAAACAAGTCTTAAGGTGGGCAACAGTACGGGGTCTTCGTTGTCGCATTTTGCGCTTCAAAATGCGCCACACATTCTCCATTGGAGACAGGTCGGGACTGCAGGCAGGCCAGTCAAGTACCTGTATCCTCCTCCTCCCCAGCCAGGACTTTGTAATGTGTGCAGAATGTGGTTTTGCCTCACACCATGACAGACCCTGGCTTTTGGACTTTGCTGGTAACAGTCTGGATGATCCTTTTCTTCTTTGGTTCGGAGCACACGGCATCCATTTCTATCAAAAAATATCTGAAATACTGATTCATCTGACCACAGTACATGTTTCCACTGTGTGATGGTCCATCCCAGATACCTCCGAGCCCAGAGAAGTCGACGGCGCTTCTGGACACTGTTAACATAGGGCTTCCTTTTGGCACAGTACAGTTTTAACTGGCATTAGTGGATGTAACTACGTATTGTGGTACTTGACAAAGGTTTGCCAAAGTAGTCCTGAGCCCATGTGGTGATATTGCTTATAGATGAATGACGATTCTTGATGCAATGAGGGATCGCCTGAGGGATCGGAGAGCACGGTTGTTCAGCTTAGGCTTGCACCCTTGTGTCCTTTGTGCACTGAAATTCCTCCACATTCCTTGAATCTTTTAATTATGTTATGCACTGTTGAAGGTGAAATAAGCAAATGTCTTCCTATCTTTCTTTGAGGAACATTGTTTTTAAACATTTCAATAATTTTCTCACGTATTTGTTGGCAAACTGGCGATCCTCGGCCCATCTTTGCTCCTAAAGGACTGGACCTTTCTTGGATGCTGCTTTTGTACCAAATCATAATTACAATCACCTGTTGACATCACCTGTTTCAAATCACATCATTATTTAACCAGTTTACCTGATTACTAGCCCTAAATTGCTCCTGTTCCAACTTTTTTTGAAATGTGTTGCAAGAACCAAAATAGGTTTTGAAAAAAATCTTTTGAAAAAAACAATAAAAATCATGAGGAACACATTAAATAATGTGCTGTTGTATTGTCTGCAATGAAATACAAGTCAAAGTAAATTTAGAAATCACTACTTTCTTTTTTTATTTGTGTTTTCCATACTGTCCCAACTTTTTCTGATTTGGGGTTGTATATATATATATATATATATATATATATATATATATATATATATATATATATATATATATATATATATTATATATATATATATTAAAATAAGCTTTTAGTCTATATTTTAGACTATCTTAGAATATCTAGAGTTTGCTTTATTCTCGAAAGTCAGCTCCATTTTTCTGGTAAAAATAATAGTAGTTAATATAAATTATGCTACTGGCCATTCGAGGCTATTTCCTGTTCATGTGGTGTTCTTTATACCACCTTACATCACAGTAAAGAAGGAGCTGGGGTGGAGGAAGGATACCAGAACATTTGTCATTGAAGATAAAGACGGCAGGTGGCTGCTAACTAAATGACTGACAGGACAGAAGCTTTGGATAGGCCCCTCATGAATTTACACTTTATTTAAAATGTTGATACACTTTCTGTTGATCATGGCAGCAGTAATTCATCAAATAATGATGAAATGATATCAAAGAGGATTGTAACTATTTGTACAAGTCCTAATATAAGTACAGTACCAGCAAAGTTAAAACCGCCCTGCAAGATGGGAAACTGAACTGTTTAACTGCGTTTAACCCAGAATTTTGGCAGTGTTGGAAACATTTCTTAATTTGCATAATTTCTTTACTGAATCAGGTGTTAAAAGATTGGAGTTAATGAAGTTATAAGCAGTTGGTGCATTTGATTGTCAGTCAATCCTCTTTGAATAATTACAACAATGCCAACATGTTCATCTGCCAACTCAATTTCAATTATGTTTCAAAGCACAGCAAAAGCTAAAAAACATGAAAAATAATTAACATCAAAGTACAGTATTGTGTAGTTCTGAACATTATGTTCCAGCAAATAAAATTTCATTTTTAAAGACATCAGTTACATGCAGTTAAAACAACGCTGTCATACTTTATTTGGAAAAATTGTGATGATATTAAACACTGCAGTGCATAATACAGATGAACTGGACTAGTTCATTAAACAAGATTTTGTTATTGTGATATTGATCTTACTTCCAGCACTTAAAGAAAACATAAATCCTTAAATTTTGTTTTCTAAGGCAATCAGCTCTGGCTTTTAAAAAACAGAACAAGTCTACCTCCTATATAATAACTGATATCTGTCTGTCTGTCTGTCTGTCTATCCTTCTATATTTAAATTGTGTATCCAAGATGCCCCATACTGTTTAACAATGCATAACAGTGAATTTATATTCTGCACAGAAGATAATTTGTTTACAAAGTCAGCATGTCAGCACATGAGTAAAATGTAGACAAGAGAGTGACTTACACAGGTAGCAAGGATATGAATACTAATACACAAATACTAACAAATATGGTAATTCAGATGCATGCATAGAACTGACACTATTGCCAGGATGTTATGTAAAGTCATATTTATGAAAGTCAGAATAATGAATGACTATGGAATGTTGTATATATAAAACTCAAATGTATCTATGAAATGTTACTATGTGTCCAATTACTCTAGGAATTTTGGTTAAATGTTGCTGTCCTTGTTGTAGTGAACAGCACATTTCAGAGTCCCAGCTTTTTGGCAGGCCCCCTCTTTGCCTTTCAGAATGGAGAAAGAACTGCTACATTGGGATTGGATTTTGGTGGGATAAGATAAACAAATGCCCAGTGCCATCAGATAAGGTTGCTAAGAAAAGAAGACCTCAATTTAGGCCAGTGTGGCCATCAATTCCTTAAGGCCTCCAGATTTGGTATGCAGCAGCAGAGGCTGAAATGAAAAAGGACAAATCTCTGTATTCTTTCTAACACAAAATGGACATCAAAACACCACCTTGTTTAGAGACTTAAGCATTCTTAATTACAGCTATTTGTTATACAACTGTTCACACAATGTCAGTTATTAAGATGAATTATTTCATGCATGCATGATAACATATTGCTGTCATGTGTTCTATAGGCAAGGGTATTTTAAAGGGTTTGGGAAGTGAAAAATGCATAGATCAGACTTTATAGATGGTTTTAATGCTGTACTTTATTCTATCCAAATGAGTTTATCTTGAAAGTACCATTTCACAAAAACCAGGATTGATTTGTTCTTGTACTGTTAAGGTGAAAGTAATTAGCTGGTGCCCTGTAGTAAAGGAGGGAGACGTCATCTGACACACACACACACTTGAGGTGACGTGTGACCCACACGCACAAGACCTCCAGTGTCCTGTGTGTGGCATACTACACAATTGGTGCCAAGTGAAGTGAAGCTCATTACACTGTACCACACAGGGCTGCACCTTAGGTACCGATTGGTGCTACAATACACTTAGGCTTATAACGCTTTTAAGAAATGTAGCCCAGAGCAGTAAAATTATACTGTCATTTTTTCACCTCATAGGATATAACATTGTTCTGAACCCTATGCAGAAAATTATGCTGTACTGTTATTGCTATATAACTATACAGCCAACACAGTCACCTAACCTTGATAGACTCAGTTTTGACACCAATTTAAACATCTTTGTTTCTTTTAATGGTAATCAAACAACTTTAGACATCTCACCCGGAAACATCAGATCCTGCCCAGCATTTGTATTGTTTCCTCTCAAGGTATGTGGTGTATGTGATTGATCCAAAGTTAGCAGACTATTTAACTGTTGTATCCTCAAGATATTTTCTCCACTTGCTGTACTTATGAATAATACAGGGCATTCAACTGCAGATTCAACCAGGCAGTTATATTCTTTTTTAGTCTTTTAGTTTAGAGATTTTAATCGTTTATGTTTCATCATAACTCATCTGGCAACGAATATTATGGACGTTTTAAATCATGTTTTTACATCATGTTTTAGACATGTTTTATACATGTTTTTACATCATGTTTTAGACATGTTTTAAATCATGTTTTAAATCATGTAGCTTATTGAGGGAAAGTATGCTTCTATTTATCTAAGAGATTGAACTGATGATCTTTGCTTAAAAAATCTAATAAACTTATATTGAAGGTCAATGCCCTAGTAATTCCCAAGAATACTCTAGACCAGAGGTCTCTAACAAGGTCCACAGATCTGAAAAGTTCAGCGCCAACCCTAACGAAACATACCTGAACCAGTTAATCAGAGTCATTGGGACTGCTAGAAACATCCAGGCACAAACTCTGCAGGTCTGTGGACCTCCAGGAACATGTATTGGAGACCCCTGCTCTTGAAACATGATGAAAACCACTGAGAACATATTAGCAATGCAACAGCAACACCCTGAAAACCACCCATAACACCAGGGCATGATGGTTTTGGGTTTGCGTTGGCAAGCTATTTTGCAGGCGTTTGTCCACTAAGTAGAACACAGTAAGGCCACAAAAAAATAACATTTGCAACAGCCAACTACTGTTTTACCAAATGGGTCTCTTAACACACAACACAATTATAGCAGGAATTCAGAGTAACTAGAATGAGTTTATTGTCCACAGTGGTTTTGGAAACAAGCATAGTCTATTGCTCTCATTAATTAAAAAAATAGTATACCACCAAAAGCATTGCTGTTTAGTTGACTTTTATTTCTGTCGCTGCTAATTCTATTTGCTCAAGCAAATAAACTCTTTCACAACAAATGCTTTAGAGATAAATTAACATCCTCCCTCATTTTTTCACTACAAATAACCTTTTTTGAAACAGAAAGTTTCTATAGATGATTTCTCTATGGCATCATGAAGCACATTTTTTGTGTAGATACAGTTTGTAGAGTGTGCATCTGATATAGTAGCAATTACAATACTGGATATAGTTAAAAGTGCTCTTTACAGGTGGCATACATTTCTGTACAATATTTGAACAGCAGGCGTTTTGTAACAAAGCACTTGTGCCATCTGCTGGTGTCTCTTCTGTGTCCATGCAGATTTATAAATAGATCATATAAAATGACCTCTGCTGCCAGATATTGAAACATTACAGAAGCAAGATATTTTCACAGATACCTTTACAGTTTTGAACTACACTGTGTATGTGGAAACAAAGAGGTATCTTATGTTTAATAGTGCACAGTATTGGTATGAGTATATAAACAAATTATACTTTTAAAGTGTACAAACTGGAATTGCTATAGATTAAACATAAACAGGAAAAAGAAAACGAAAATTCAGTTTCAGTCACAGAATCACACAAATTATGATTTCTCACAAAATAATTGTTTTTACAAAAATAAATTGAGATCTAATATGGAATTTCCTTGGAGGCAAATGTTTGCTATTTCCTGAGATAACATTAAGAATTTGTGTGTGTGTGTGTGTGTTCATATGAAGGCAGTTTATAGGCATGTTGACAGCCTCAGCTGTGGTTTGGGTCCCTCTACAGTCCCTGTCTCTGTAGTGGCACCAGGTCAAGAGAGGTAAAAGAAACATATGGGCCCCGACAGAATGAAAGAGCTGCTTGTTCAGGAACAGATGTTCACACATTTGTCAGTTCATAACTAAAGCTCATAACTAAAGCTGAAAGAAGTATCTGAAAAGTCACTTCCACAACAGTTTCAAGAGTCATTTTTTATGGTGTGCTACAAGACCAATGCTAGTTTAGAAATTATTATTAGAAGTCTACAATAGTTCATTATGTTGAGACGGTCTCAACAGAATGCGAGGCTTAAGTATATTAAACAATAATAAGCCTTTAACATGTTAAATGATTTATTCCATAAACAGGGGAAATATATATGACAGGTGGTAAAATATGATAGGGGAAATAATGATAGGGGAAATAAATTTAATTCTTCCTCTGTGCAAATATTCCTAAATTAAAGTGAACAACCTAGTACAGCAGGAAGATTGCCAAATGCACTGCTGAGTACATTTAGGGGATGGGGGTTAACATTGCACAAATTTCGAAATTCCCAGGAGATTTAGTTTGAAGAGCACACTGCTCTTATCCAGAATAACACATCAGAGCCAAAGAAACAATATGTGGGTACAGCAGGAAGTAATATAAAACAACGGGCGTGGCTTAGCGACCCACATCTCGTCTCGAATTGGCCACGTATGTTGAATCTGAATAATAATTTAACATTTCTATTTTTTATTTCAAAATTCAATACTACAAAATGTTTCTTGGGTTATTATTCAGGTTATAAATGATCATTCAGACCGCTGCTGAAACAATTCGTGGATGGCGTTAAAACGGTATCTATGTTACCTTTCTCAGCGCTGCTCAAGGTCAACCAATCACAGTAGTTTGTAATGTCTGTTATAATTGTATTTTATCATTCACACCGATTTCTCAGGCGTATTTTTTGTATATATATTTAAGCAGTATGTGTTATTTTTAGAGGGATTATATTAAACGAGTAACTGTATATATAGATGTACAACATATGTGTATAGAAATTTTCATTGAAAGATTAAGCTCTCTGGGTGGCCCACGGCTCCCGGGCGGACGAGAATTTGCCGTCCTATAAGAAATAGCGATTAAGTTGTAGTAACATTCGGCTCGAAAAGATCAGACCTGGCGCGGGCACACACGCTCTTAACCACTATAGTTTAGAAATGATGGGTACCCTACTGGCTCAAGTCCTTATCTGCTTTTGGATAACTTTACCGATCGGTGTCACGGAAAAAGCTAAAGAGCGGAATAGCCGACAACGAGATGCAGAGTTTACAGAAAAGGTGAGGAGGTTTAAAAAATTTTAAAGATCTGTGTGCAAAAGAGAGGAAAGGGTCACTCAGCTGAGGCAGTGTAATAGCTCAAAAACCGTTTTAGTGATCCGTTATCCAACCTGACATGTATAAAAAACTTTTCTGCTTAATATGAATAACAGAGCAGGGCTTCAGTTGCATAGTGACTGAATTGTTATAACCTTTGTAAATGTTATTAAAAAGAAAACAATTGATTTGATTTGAAAGTTTAATTAATAGTCTGACCTATAGGACGATTACTCAATGAAATCAATTAATACAGAGAATAAGTTCATGCATTTTGGTTGATATAATGTTTGATTAACGTTTAGGATTCAATGAAACCACAATGCGTCTATAATGTAGACTAGTACTAAACGCTTTGTGGTAATCTAAGATTCGCGAGGAATCGTTCTATTGAGTCGTTTCTTTTTAATGATTCGGTCGAATCGATTTGCAACGAGTGTGTAAGAACTCTAGTTTGGTGTATGACTAGGTTGGTCATGAAACTATTCACAACACAGAGTTTGACGCAGTCTGTGTAACTTAATCGAAATCTAGTCATAAATAACATAACTAAATATTGGAGTATAAAGAAAGATTTTTTAAATGTATCTACAGAAAACAACACACGATGACGCGTAGTGACTTCTGGAAACGCTGTTCAAATGAACTTATTCGGTAAAATGATTCGATACAACTCGATAAAAATGATTTGGATTTCTCAACGTTTTGCCCTCAAGAGACCAGGAGAAAGTGCTATATGCAGAATGCGTTTGTTGCAACTACTGTATTTAAATGAAACTGTGATAACACTTTAAGGGTGTTAAGTTCTATGCAGTAAGTAAACATGACTGCCCAAATTTCATTTCATTTGATTAATTCAGCTGTTCCCTGGGGCAGAGACAAGGGAAAACGTTTGTTCATATTGACATTGGCAAAGTGGGAGTAAGATGGTCACTCCACTTCTTTGTCAGTTCTGGTTTGTTGGTGAATTTTCAGTTGTTTTGGGATGGTTATTATTCAATCACAAATAAGTAATACGCAAACAAAGGCAATTTTACATGTTTCTCAGCGGATGCAAGTAAACCACAGCACCCAACCTCATCTGGGTTTTTATGTCCCACAGAAATCCACACATATGGGTATCATTTCAGAAAACCTATGAAGGTGGGGGAAACCCCAGCATATCTTACTCACTAGATGCAAACCCAAGAATACTGACAAATACTAGTTTACATATTTTACTGCTTAATATGTTTCTTTATTGTTTTTAAAAGATGATTCCATTTTATTTTATTGTAATATCTGTAATATTATATATAATTGTTTTTTTCAAAGACAGCAACATTTTGTATTAAAATGTACATTCTTACCCAGATTCCTTCTGCCACAGTTCCTGTTAATAGATATCTCTTAACCTCTTGTATCAGTACAAGAATAAAGTTGTTCTGGTTGTGACTGTGGTCAGGGTATTTATGCATAAATGTGTCAGTTTTACAAAAACAATGTCATGGTCCTCAGCCTATTCATCTTCATCAAATCATTTTATTTTCTTATCTTTATGTCATCAGTACCACACATGCATGCAGGGCCCACCTGGAGTGCAGGGCAGGGATGGTAATCCGGGGGTAAATGGCATTCCAGGCACACCAGGAATCCCTGGGAGAGATGGACTTAAAGGAGAGAAAGGAGAGTGTGTGACTGAGAGGTTTGAGGATCCCTGGAAACCCAACTTCAAACAGTGTGCTTGGAACTCTCTAAATTATGGTATTGATCTAGGCAAAATAGCTGTAAGTACTGTATTATGCACTTTAAGGACAATTTCACACAAAAGTGAAAACACTGTCATTATTTACTTATCCTTATGTTGTTTTAAACCAGCATGCTGTTGTTTGTTTTCTTGATCCTAAAAAGAGACATTCTGAGGAATCTTCAAACATGTCTTTTTCACATCATACACTGTATTGTCAATAGTGTTGTTGTTAGATGTCAATGCCAGTCATTCTGCGCTGTATCTGATTTGAGAGCTATGGCACAGATAAAGTGCTGTATTTATGATTCACGGCACAGTGAATCATGACTTAATGTTGGTCTGTTCCTTAAATTAAGACAAATGTGGTCACTGTAAAATGCTGTTTCTATGGAAAAACAACAAGCAACTAGTTTGGAGCAATGTAGGTAAATAATAATAATAATTTGCACAGAATTTTCTTTTTTGGGTGCAATAACCTTTTAAATGTTAACACAACATGATTAATAAAACATGTAATTCATAGAACAATTCATAAATCATAGAACAACTAGTATTCTTCCTGTTGAAAATGTTTATTCATTCATTCATTAATTGATCCTGATTCAGGACTGCACATTCACTAAGCAGCGTTCAGACAGTGCTCTGCGTGTGCTGTTCAGCGGCTCTCTCAGACTCAAGTGTAAGACGGCATGCTGTCAGCGCTGGTACTTCACCTTCAATGGAGCAGAATGCACTGGACCGTTACCCATAGAGTCCATCATTTACCTGGACCAGGGCAGCCCTGAGCTCAACTCCACCATAAACATCCACAGGACATCCACAGGTTATGTATCACCGATAAACAATACTCATCTATACAAACTCAAATACAATGTTAAGCAGTCAGTGAAAATAGTTCAGATAACATGAGCCTGTTTATTTACATGTTCATTTAACATGTTAATTAAAAATGGTAATGTTACCCTGTTAATAAAACTGTAATATAAAACTTGCTTTATGACTGTGTGAATTACACAGTCTGCAATTATGTATTGTTCATCTATTTATGGCTTAAAAAGAAATGTAATATAGATAAATATAATTTATAATATATATTTTATAATGTAATAAAATGTATTCATATTGAATTAAATTGAACCTTCCAGACTTTTAGCTAGATCACCAAAATGTCATGCCCATTCTGTCTGTTTAAAAATATCTTCATATTGCTTTCTTAAATTCATAATTGTATAGTCTACATAAGACTTTTGAGAAATGTTTTGCACGGTTATATGCAGTTTTGCAATTTTCATAACATCTATGCTGCAATTACTTAGAGACCAAAAGAGTCTTAGAACCCATTGTGGTTTCTAACATCCCAGCATTCATTCTACATGTCACGACACAGAGCTTCATCTTTCCTTAAGATACAAAATAATTTTTTTGTATAAGCAAAATAATTTTAGTTTTATAAGAATCAGTCCTTATAAAAACATATTAAGTGATGGCTGCTTTTGTTTGTATTGTGCTCGTCAGTGGAAGGACTCTGTGAAGGGATCCAGGCTGGTCTGGTGGATATTGGTATATGGGTGGGCACATGTGCAGACTACCCTCATGGTGACGCATCTACGGGATGGAACTCAGTATCCAGGGTGTTCATTGAAGAGCTTCCAAAATGAACATTCCACCTTTCATTTGCCACTGCTGTTGTCACCAGGGCAATAAAATATAAAAACATCATGTTTCCTACAAAGGATTTCCTTGTAGAATAGTGACAAATTACAGTTTGTAATGTTGCTTTGGGTTTGTTTGGGCAATATCATGACAGTTAGTACAGAACAATTACAAAAAGTACAGCAATAGAGACAGTATTTTTATCACTACCATGCTTCGTTCAAGTACTGTACATATGAATATGGTAATCAAACAGTGTCATGGAATTACATCTTATACAATCACTGTATCATGGTACTAACATGGTACTTTTATGTAAGGGGTTTGTACAGGTAATATGATCCTGAGTTTGATAGTTAAAGCAAGGTGATATTTATTAAACTGTCTTTACTTTTGTGCTTGGATGACCAGAACATATTTTTGTATCCATAATGTCTTTTTATTGTAGTTAAACGTTTCTTGAAACACCCTTGACCATTTCTAGTACCCAGTTGTCACACATTTATGTTTAAATTCTAAATGTATAAAAATAAACCAGTTTTACATATTTAAATGTCTAATATTATTTAGTCTAAACTACATACTTGTTAAATGGTTTCAAATGCTGATGAATAAAGCAATATGTCTGGAGGTCACACATCACAAAAGAGGGTGTAGATGGAAAATGCTGGGAAATAAAGTGTGCAGCATGACTAAAGTTTGGATTGTTTGATGTGCTGTTTAAGCAGATCTGCAGATGCTATGCTGAGTCTACAACATCACATGCTAAGAAATCAGATTGTACGGTTATTATGTTAGAATACAGGGGCCCCAAAGAGTATTCAGACACTTGGGCCACACATACATGAAATAATGTCTTAATACTTATGCTGTAACTACTTATTTTACACTTGTCTAAATACTTTTTGGGGTCACTACACATTCTCCTAGAAAACATAACATTGTACAGTTTATAAACAAGAGCATGCTCCTCTATTACATATATTCTTTTATTACATGTGTAAAAATGCCTTAGACACATAATGTGTGTGCTACTGACAATAGCATGGCCTTTCCAATACTAAATAACAGTTATTTCTTCATTCATTCCAATCAAATGTTCCTTTTATTCTGATGCCATCCATAAACATCTGGTTAAAATCTGCTCATGCTCTCCAGTAAGGTATTAGTTTTTCCTCAGGCCTGTGTGCTATTATACTCTAGTGTTACATCATTTCCTGAGCATGCCCAGTGAGTGTCGTCTTGGACTCCATAGCCAATATTTGGTTAGTGACTGAAGGTAAATGGGTTCATTTCCTCACATAGCTCAGGTCCTCAAATACAGCAGCAGTTGTGAAAATATTGTAAAAAAGAACAAATAACTTGTTTGGTAATTACTGCGTTTGGCTGCAATGTCATAAGATGGCTTGAATCCAGTTTTTCCATGACCAAATCCACTCATCTTCCTGATGGTTTGAAATCATTGGTGTTTTGTATGAAACACACTTATGTTGTACTCTAATACTCAAATCTGAGAGATAATATGGGCACTTCATGTTATTATAAGATTACACAATATCTCCCAATAAACTCATCAACAAGATAATAATTCTTAAACCTCAATCTCACATGTATGCACATTTTCTTTTCATTTGGTGAACACAAAATTTTTGATTTGACTGCATGTGGAGTATAAAGTAAACAGGAAATGTTTCATATTCCTGATTTTCTCCAACACACAGTCCTGCCATATTTTGCATTGGTCCATCAGTACATTGGTGTGTGTCCTGAGTTTAGTGGTACTCTCCCAAGAGCAAGCGTGACACATTTTCAAAGACCAGGAAGGTGATGCAGCATGCAGGAATGACTCGCACCAAGTTGGGGACCATCCCTTTGTAAAACCCCTCAACTCCCTCATTGCTGTAGAAAGAGTCAAGCACAAACAAACAGAATTGATGTGAAGTGTAAATAGATGAGGCAAAATATTTCTAGCAGTTGCATAATTTCTCTTTAAATTAATTTGTTTTTAACAAATATTTACATCAACTCTGAGAAGGTCATTTTTAAAATGTTGTTTGCCAGGCCACAAGATATCAATTTAAAGCAGATGAACGATAGTCAAGCTACTCTTACTCTTAAAAAAGATGTTATGCTATAAGCTAACTACATGAACTAGTTTAGTAGCAGTTTAAATAATACCCATCAAAGAATCGTTTAAAGGTGCACTGAACACAATAATGATAAAAAAAAAACAGGAATTCAAACAAACTTGTGAATTATTTTTTGAATGTTCATTATTTAAACCATCCAATGCTATTACACTGCTGTATATGTTTGTATAACAAAATAATGAAAACAGAGACATTATGGCCTGTACAGCTGGTCAAAGGTATGTCTTTCTAAATGCTTCATTACTGTGTCATTGCCAATATCTACCTCCATGTTCTCCTGATCACATCCACAATTCCACTGTAGTTGTTGTGCTGGTCCTGCAGGCGAGCACGCACCACCTGGTATGGGTAGGTTACTGCTACTGCAAAAATTTTGGAGATGGCTGCTATGGTGATGTACTCTAATGGAGACTGAAGCAGAGAGACAGGAAGAAGAAACTGACTCACATCTATGAAACAAAGTTATCGGTTCTAATGCAAACACAAACATGTGTGCTGGAAATAAAGTAAAGAGCGCAAAATGGGGTATACAGTATAAGCAGTGCATAGGGGCACCACAGGGGAGGAGGGTGCCATTTTGCCAAAATCTTTCTGTTAAAGTCTTGCAAAGAATCAAAATCCTACAAGATTTTTTTTAAATTTTGTTTAGCATGTTAAACAAGTTCAAAATGTATTTTATTATATCAGGTGATCATATCAACTGCTTGTCCTTCTATACATGACCAGAATGGATAAATGGCTGTTCATAAGAAAGATGTCTTAAAGATATGGTCAATCAGGTCTTTTAGTTTTTAAAAGTTTCATAATTTTAAGCACTTTAAAAATATGTTTTTGCTAGTTTGTAATTTTACTCAGCCATGAATATAGAGATAAGACATAAAATGACATGATATTAAAATGATATTAAAGTATTGCAGATTTAAAGTATATATTTTGTGAAATATCTGATCTATTTACTTATAAAGATGAAGAGCACAAAACAAAATGAGAAAAGAGCAGGGTGAAGAAAAAGGTACAATTGACCACACGGGATATTACAAATTATATCAAATATAAATGATATATTAGTGTATTGCAGACGTTTGTATTTGTTATAGTATTTGTTATCATTTGTTTAGTTAATAGTTTTTTGTTTTATGCATTAATGTGTCATAAAATGTCATCTGTTCATCATTAAAATCACATATATAGAGCCATATAGAGTGAAGGGTATTTCCTTTTTACTTTTCCACATCACAGCAATGTTAACATTTGGAATGTGTTTGAAGATTTTGGAATGAGTGTGGAAAGATTATAATTGTGTGTTGTTATTTTAGGAATATTGTTTTTTTCCTATAGTATCAGATGACATTTTATGACCAACTAATGCAAAAAATCAACTTATTCCAAGCAGCTCACATATTTTTTCTTGGCACTGTAGAGTACAGAATAGTGTGTGTGTTAATGCCTGGTAATATTGCTTAATTATTATTATTATATTAAAATTGTGTGGGTTCTTGCATATCCCTCAGTAAATAAAGAATAATGTTTGTTTTTGCTAAACCAAGCACTGAGAGAAATCTAGTCTGTGGATTTGCCTGTGTATTACCATGGCATCATTTATTTTACACTTACCCATATCTATATGCCAAATAAAATGTGTTTGGTCATTTTGCATTATGGTCAGATGGTCCCTTACTGGTAATTGGCCAGAATTAGCTGTGAAGTGGACCACACATTATGCCAAAGGTCTAGTCTGGAAGTCTGGAACTGGGACAGTTGGCATAACTTAATCCTTTTCCTATACTGTCAGTTTTGGAATATATAAATGACAGAAAAGTGTTCTTCCTTCTAGGAGGAACAATAATCTGGTTTCATTCCCTCACCAGCAGCGATTCAGTTGGCATCTTCTTATATTTGTTTTGCTCCCTCTTCAGGCCTTCGTATGTCATGAACTGCAGTGCAGCATGGGAAGTCCCTACCAGGCCAGGCACAAAACCCTGCGATGGCACGTCAAAAAAATTAGCCTCCCAAACACAGACACACACAATCAAAAAAAACATAACATGGTTCATAATCAGAGGAACTTTGTTGTATTAAACTAACACAATGAATTAAACCACATTGAATACTGAAGTATAAAATAACTTTAGGTCAGTCATTTTTGCAAGCTTCACAAAGAATTTAGCCAGTGTTTAGGCCTGACTTGAACCATAGATTATGTACAGTTTCAACCCTCTAAATAAAATACAATTGTACCCTCTTGTGGTCATCCTGAAAAACTACAAGATTGGATCACCCCACCACTTAAAGTCAACAGGAAACGTTGCTTACAACCTATTTAGATAACAGATACATTTCAGAGGATACACATTAGGTAAAAACGGCAGAGTAGGGCTTGATCGTGTACATCAGAAACTGACTGGATTGTGACAAGTGTGCATTACATACAGTATAGCGAGGTGACGGGTTGAAAAGAGGGATTCTTGTTGATTCTTGAGGGATACTTGTTTTAGAGGCTGAGCAGAATCTGATTCAAGGTTATGAATAACAATTGGAATAATGTGCACCAATGAATAAGATTCAGTTACAATATAATTGTATTTTATATTATGAAAGTAAACAAGTTTCTTTTTGATTTCATGTTGACTTTAACCTTGAGATTAACATGAAAAGCTTTATTACACCTGTAACAAACTCTCTGCTGGTACAGTAATGAAACAGAGGAGAAGGTGTTAGTTTAAAATCTGTAGATGTACCCTGTATAGTCCTGGGATACCCTCGTGACGGTATATTTTCACGAGGGCGTCCATCATTCCCTTGTACTGCTTCCGGGAGGGGTCTGCATTGTACTGCAGCACCAGCCGGGTCTTTGTCACCCAGACCGGGTTGGTAAGGCAAAGCGTCAGCATGCCTGGAAATGCAGGGGAACATGGAATAGGGGAATCCAACACAAGGGCACCTTCATACCAACACTGTGCTAAGTCACTCCCGGTTAGTGCTGCTTTTTTTACATGTAGAAGAGGCCAATAAGAATATTAATTAATGTTATCATTATGAGCCTAAATAGGCCAGGACTGGTAAGTCTTTCAGCTATGAAAGTTGTGTACCTAAAAGTGTATTCATGTTTTTAGGAACCCGTTGAAGGTGAAGTGTGTAATTTTTATGATGTTCAAATACTTTCTCTGATCTCAGTTTAATATTCAGAAACTAATCACTAAGCCATTTGTAGGTTAATTAGTTAAAAGTCTATTTACTGTTGCTTTTCAATTTGAACAAACCCCTAATCCTAAGTATTAAACTTTGTTCCATAACTCAGCCTGCACTGTTTGTGCTATGGACATAAACAATAATCATGTGGCTTGTTAGGGGAGGGGTGTGCTATGTAAGAGATATGTAAGGGATCTTGTATAACCCTAATGGGGTTCATTTGCCATAAAAACTGACTGAACATACATTATCCGGCTTATTTCACAGCTACTTGCCCAGGTAAATAATTGAACACGAAATATTGATGTGAAATACTTTATTAGCTCATTTGCAACAAATTCAAACGTGGCATGAGAAAGAAGACAGTGGATTGATACTATAAAAATGTAAGTAGTACATCTCAAGCTGATTCACAGTACCTGAATGAGGGGTAAGGTATCAGTTTTAAAAAACTGGAGTATTGGAGTATAAGAGAGCTAAGAATGTCATGAATGACCAATCAGAATCAAGTATTCAGAGAGCTGTATAATACTACTTTTTAAACAATTGTATTCATGGCTTTCACCTAGCAGAGGACAAAATGGACAAAAACATCTCTGAGGGAGGGGCCTGAGACATATCATAAAGACTGGCGGTTGGCTATTTTGACTTGGGCCAATAAATAATCACTCTGCAACCACTCAGAACACTCTAGAGTTGCAGTGGCAAATTTTCTTACCCTTTTTTACTCTTTGAGTTATTTTTGCAGTTATGTTTGGTGCTGCTGTTGGTACAGAAACTACACACTTCACCTTTAACCAAGGTCTTTAAAAATATTTAAGCCGAGGTATTTCATATCAGTTTGTGATAACATTGTATTGTACAGATACTATTAGTCAACTAAGATCTTTTTATTCCCTCAATGCTCTTTGCTGTGCAATGGAAAAATATTTTTTTTTCACTTATTAAACAGATAGCAGTCTAGTTTCTTCCCTATTTGTCATACTGTAAATTTTGCAAGAGCCAAACAGGATCAGATTTAAACACAAACCATCTCCAAAACTTCTGGCATTCCAGCTTATCCAGTCTGAAAACTGAATGTAGAGTACACTGCGTTTAGCCCACAGGTGGCTCTTTTCTCATACTAACCTGCCTGTGCTGCAGACACCAGGTGTTCACCAGCACTCAGCTCTGTTTGCCGTCCCTCTTGCGTGTATGCTTTTATAGCATTATAACTGTTAGAAAACAACAAACAGCAATATTATGTGCATGGGAGTCATACATCACATGGATATCTACAGTAAAGTGCTGTACAGTCCTGTAAAATGACCTCTATTTATAATACTGCTGTTGGAGTACCAGGTGGATTTTAGAGGGGATAGGGTTACACTATTACCTGTATTGTTAACTGTAAAATTGAAAGCAACCCAACTAAAAACACCAATGACAATAAAGACAATAGTGCACAGCAAAAACAATGGGTAGGTAATCTGAACCCCTGTTTAAGACACAAAGATATTCTCTGATATCACTGTCTGCTCATCTGTTTTTGAAAGACACTGTTAAAGAAAGCATGCATCTCACTATTTATATTTCAGGGTGGCTGCCCTTATGGGGCTCTTTCACATGCACACTTTGTCAGCGATACAGATCTGAAATTAGGTCAGATAACTTCACGTAGTATCTTTCACGACTGGTACAGTATCAGCTGACAGCACTGTTGAGCATTTCTTTTTTTGGCCTGTGATCTATAGGTTCCATGTCTTTTCAAGAAACTGCAGTGGATATTATTACATTGTGTTTGCTGAGTGAACATAATTCATGACAATGTCATTAATGCTAGAAGTTATGTTTGGTATTGAGATAGGTATTGAAGGATGTCCAAATAATACATTCTATTCAGTACTTCCCTGTTTAAGAGAACTTAGAACCACTTACAAGAGGAAGTACAGGCCCCATGACGCCCCGGCTCCCCAGATGTTGGGTGTGACGCCCTGGTAGAGACCTCTAATTCCTTCCAACTCCCAAATCGTCTTCATGCAGTGGACCATACCATCGTACTGTGGTCGCATTTTCAGACCATCACTTACTGGTAAGAGTAAGAAATATTGGAGAGATATTTGTAAGACATGGTAGCCCAAACCCAAAATGTTACCTCTGCATTTAACCCATCACTGGTCAGGAGTGAACACACACACGGCACAGTAGGCAGCACATTACTGTGCCCAGGAAGCAATTTGGGGGGGAGGGGGGTTTGGGGGGGCGGCTGGGGGCTGGGTGGGTTGATGGGGGGTTAGGTGCCTTGCTCAAGGGCACTTTAGTTGCTATCTGCCAGCGCTGAAATCGAACCAGCAACCTTCTGATTACAACTTCACTTGCCAGCAGGCCACAGCTGCCCCACAAAAAACATTGCCATCTGATCAAATATAAACAACGTCTCATAAGTGCAACTAACAAAATATGGTGATATTTAGATTGAATGAATTATTATTTTGTACTAGTAATAGTATTTTGTAATAGTAATATTATTTTGAAATGTAATTTATAAACGTGCATGAACCTATGATATCAAAAAAAAGGTTGTCTAGGTAAGCAGCTCTCTACGTTTTATCCGTTGTATTACATACGGTGAACAGTAACTTACCTGCAAACCTTATTTTGACCAGATCCAGAGGGTGTAGCACCATAGTGGAAATAACACCACCACTCAATCCAGCTGCGAGATTTTCATATTTAATATGTTTAAAGAGTCGCATGAGGCTTGCTGTTATGGAGTAAGATGAGCTTGTGGAGTCTGCGACGACTGCGGCATGTCGCTCCCGAGAAACGTTAGCAGTCATGTTTGTTTACCGGACACCCAGTGCGCCAAACGCTGCAAATTATACCTAATGAGTGCTTATAGCGACACACTAAACCTGTTATTTAAAACAAACGATAAAGTATCCAATAACACTATAGCCACCGTTGGGCCATTATTTATCGCCATCTCTTCTTTGTTTGACCTCCACACCTCGCCACTGCTGGAGAACGTAAGTAACGGAGCATGCTGACGTATCTCGGTGGGCGGGGAAACCCGTCATCGTCACAGCAGATCTCCATCAAATAAGGTGCGGCGTCATTTGAAGAGTCTTCTCCGCCATGTGCTCTACAGATCTGCGAATGTGTGCGTCGTTTTTATATGGCGGTCCGCCCTCAATATCAAAACAATCCACACATTCACACATTTATATTGGACGACGCCTTCACACTTTGTCAACTAGAAATAAATAAACAACAATTCCCTTATTGTGTTCCAGTTTCTTGTTTTATTTATCATTTTAATAAAACTAAGCTAAAACTAATAATCTAATATGAAAATATATCTAGTGTAGTCTTTGCCTGTAAATTCCTAATATAATATATATTACTTCATTGATAACTATATTATTACCTCAAATATTATAAAATGTAGATTTAAGGAGGGAGGTTTATTTATATTTTTACCTGTTTTACCTGGTCATGCTTCTTTTGAAGGTCTGTTAGGAACGAACAATTTTGCACTATTTAACACATAGGGAAAAAATCATCTTTGGCAATACGTGTGATTAAATAAGTCCAGGTTTAACGTCTCTGAATGATAACATGTCTCAATATAGCCTGCATAACTGATGAAAGAAACTCTCCTCACATCTCCTGCAAATGAATGTGTCCGGGCGCGTGCACTTCCGCTGTCCCGCCCGCCAGACTGGAGCGTCTGATCTTTGTCCTACGTAAGACGATCGCTCCGCCTCCCTACCTTTCGGACCGTTTCTGCTAATGCATCCATTTTTGTGCATTCAAGAAATCTCTTGGAGTTAGCAGCAACCAGGAGGGAATCAAGGAAAAGGTGTCGGAAAGAGGATAACCGCAATAAGGGATCTCGGGCCCTGTCATTGGACGTACAGGAGCTCTCCATAAGCAGCAACAACCATGGGCTAGACTGCATTAACCATGATTGCGAAATAAAAGGCAAGCACACTTTTTCTCTGTACACATTCGAACAGATGGCTAATGACAGGCATGGTTGGGATGCCCTCGGATCCCTGAAATTGGAATGTAATGCATAAAACATCCACGGCTTTTCTCACACTTTACTATGGTAATTTCATTAGCTATTGTATCAAGCTGTATTCTGTACCGTCCTTCATGCATTCAGTTATGCTGTCATGAGGGTACTATTGTTAACGTGAATATAAGATCGGATGTAATTATATTGTGTATATATGCAATATAATATGGATAAAACAGGCCAGTCCACCTTCACTGTGCAATACTAGCTGGATGTGTTGGAAAGAGAATTGCTGAACTGGTACAGAAATTTCGTAAGGTGTTATTTTGCAGGTATTTTAAAACATTTGTCAACGTCAACAAGTCAGCGTCATCATGCATTTTAAGATTATAAAGTAAAGATAAAAACTGTTACTCATCTTAAATACGCTGTAGCAACGACGTATGGCACTCCACGTGTGGGTGACAGTATAAATGTATGCATGCATTGTATGATGGATGTTTATTTAGCACATGCTCCCTCTGGTTGTAGTTAATTTTAATTCATTGCCCATTTGTTTGGTCCTTTAAGCACCCACACCTGAAAATGTCTATTCGGGGTGGTCCGGCCGCATCCCCTGCGGCTCCTGCTCAACCGGACATGCCGGACCTGAGCCACCTCACCGAGGAGGAGAGAAAGATCATCCTTTCGGTCATGGACCGCCAGAAGAAAGAGGAGGAAAAAGAGCAGTCAATGCTGAAGTAAGACAGCCGATTTTGTTCAGCTGCCTGTGAAGGGACGATCAAGCTGGAGGTCTATGTATTTAGTGTTGCAGTAATAGTCGTCAGGCTGGTGGTTGATGGCTGCATTTCATGCCCGTGTCTCTTTAAAACGCTCCCTGTCATTTTCAGCATGACTGTCTCCTGAAATTTAATACGTCTGCTTACGTGGACTGTCAATATTGGACTATTGTTGACACAGGATCGGACAAAATACCCGTGTTAACCACCAGAGAGGTCAATGTCAAAGCGCCACGAAGGGTTTGATCGCACATGTTGTGTGTAGATCTGGCGTTCTGCGCTACTCTTGTGCCAATGTTTAGAGTTATAATGGCCATTCTGTGCGGATCGCCGTTGGGTTGGGTTAGCTGTGGGCGCCATCTTCGTTAAAAATCCCATCAGCTGCCGTTTACCAGAGATTAGTACACGTTTTAATACGTGCTGTCACACGTTAAACATTAACACGACGCTCAGCAGTGCGATTTTCGTAAGATAGCGGTTACCATGGTTTCTCCCTCCTGTTTTCAGCACCACGTCGCTGTCCACTCGCGGTCGCGGCGCGGATGCACGTTTGCGGTATAAACATTGTGTAGCAGAAGGAAAGCTGAGCGTTTAGGTGTATGTTGCGTGTTTGCCATATGAATGTCAAGGGTGTGCTCTTTTTTGTGTAGGACTGTTGACGTGAGATGCAAAGCAGCGTCAGCAATGTCCTGCAGTGTGACATGCTATATACTACATCAAAAACGACTTCAAACAAATCTAATCACACATTTAATTTACCGATCATTTAAAGTTCATTTAAATTTCCATTTAACAACCATTTACATCTAGTATTGTATGATTGTGTTATGTTATTATAGGTTTAATTATTAATAAAGAGGCTACATAGAATATTTGTCAATAAATCTGTTACACTGCAGAACTATTCTGCAGAAAGTGAACTGCAAATAGGTCAATAAAAGTGGTCATAGAAATGCTGACTAGTTACATCACTTAACATATACACTTTTCCTTATACACACATGCATATGTACACACATTTTCATTTGTTAAAAACCAGGATTTCAATACAGGTTACAGCATAATGTGTTATTTCTTTGTAATCAACATAAGAGACTTTGTTTGTAATTGGACCTTGCTTTATACAAATCAGGGACAAAATGAATGCTGTTGCTATCAGAAATGAGAATGGAGCGTTTTTTATCAACGTTTCAGAGTGACACTAAGTTGTTTTGTGACTTTATATAAAGCATTTGTCAGGATTTCCAGGCATGTGAATAAATCTCCACTATAACAAAATTATCTTTGCCTAATACAGTGATCTCTGAGACAGTTTCTGCTCTGTTTTATTAATCTTTGCCCTTAGATACAGTAATATGGCTCTGCATTAGAGAGACGTATAGACGTATTGTTTACTGGAGTGGCCCAGTTGGCTTCAAGTTCCAAGCATGGTTTGTGAACCCACTGAACTTCCGATCCGGTGCCAGTGTAGCCACTCTGCTCTGTTTATAGACCAATTTAAGAGCTACACCTCTGCCAAGTGCCTGCTTGAGACCATTCTGTACATTCAAATCTGTGATAACTCACTAGTCAGGTCAAATCATGTTTCATGTATTTTCTGATGTTATATTTTAAGTCAGATGTTTTCTGAGTGCCCCTAGAGTTCATATATTTAAGCATATACTTGAGTTCGTATCTGAGCATATCACACCTTGGTGGTGGCAGATGAGGAGTTTGTAAATACTATAAAATGTGATCACTATATATATATATATATATATATATATATATATATATATATATATATATATATATATATATAATTATATATACACATTTTATGTGGGAGCATGTTTGAATACATATTAGGAGACTGGCAGCTTAAAAATAATTCAGAATATTGTTGTTCTATGTTTGTGACTGACAGTCTCAGTCTCCATTTACTATTATTGTAGAAAAAAGAGAATTTGCCATGCTTCAAAATTTCTCCTCTTGTTTCATGCATCTTTGGGATGACATAGGTTAGGTTAATGATGACAGAATTTTTCATTTTGGGGTGAATCTCCTTACTGCCTCACTTGATCACACAATCCACTGAACATGACAAGATAAGTAAAACAGTGAGTTAGACACACTTTAACCTTAAGTGAAATGCTCATTTACAAAGGCCAGTTACTAATTTTTACAATATATAAATAACGTGAGCTGTGCTTTTCCCTAGGTATTGAACTGTGCCTTGTTTTTTTATTGCGTTTTTTGGCAATTACACTGTGCCTTGTTTTAGGGAAGTGTGCTATTACTTTTTTCATGATCTAACTAATGTTTTTTGCCTGGAGGATGATAAAAAATGTCAAATAAACTTACATTTAAGGGGACCAGAATCATATTTATGGAGCAGAATGTCATATAGACTTGGGGATCGTCTTTTTGCCTTTGGCCAGTAAGCAGCTCAGAACATCCTAGCAACCACCTATCAACAGCACTGCAGCCAAAAGAACACCCTAGGAACCACATAGCAACATGCTAACAACGAGTTAGAACAGCCTAGCAGCCACCTATGAATGTCATTGCAACCACCCAGAACACTCTAGCATTGTAGCATTGAGTTTTAAAAGACTTACTGTCTTTTACATGCCGTCAAAATGTAAATGTAAAAATATATCTGTGTCTATACTGAGCAAAAAAATTTACAAATGTCTGCATTACAAATGTGCCCTCGCAAACTCATTACAAAATATATCTTGTTCTGTTTGTGTTGTGTTTTGACAGTTCATTACACTAGTTACTTAAAAAACCCTAAAATGATTAGTGATGTTATCTAAAAAGCTTTGTTTCGGTAGTTAGATAAAGACATTTTTGGATGTTTTTTATTAATTTACTTTAAAATCAAAGACAGCGTGCCTCGCTTTTGAATCAACATACACAATGATGACCCCACTGACACACCTAACAAGTGTCTTGTCAATTTATGCTACCCATCGAGATGTGCTACCCTCGCTTTGTTGTTCTTTAGGTTAGGATTAGCTGCTGTTTGTATTCTTTGTTCTTTATACAGAAGTGCAGCAAACTCTGTTAAAAAGTGTTCTTTGTTTGTTTATGTTTTTAGTTTTTGTGATAGAATTTTTTGCTGTGCATTTTTGAGTGTGTTACATTGCTTATTAGAATATTATGTTCTTAACTAAGCATCATATTGCAGCCAATGTGGGGACTACCAATAGGAATAAAGGTTTTTGGAGCACAAATTATGAGTTTCCTGTGGGACACAGTGGTCAGTTATATAAATAAACAAGAGAAGTTAGGACTATTGTGAAAGATTTCACTGTTGTATATGATTTGTCTCTGGCCAAATTTATAGATTTAATTTAACCAAGTATGTGTGAACAAACATGTTAAAATAATTGCATTATAAATCAGTTGATTTATGCAATAACAACTATTTTAGTTTTGTTCACTAAAAATACACTATGCTTTTTCAAATTACATACAAACAAGTTACTTTCCAGAATGTTATTGTTATGTTGTACTTTATATTACCAAAAACACATCCCACTGATCCCATGATCCCATTAAAAAAATATAGCCAGACAACCAATAACTGTAGAGTGTTTAGCAGTAGAAATGGCCACTACAGTTAATGTAATACAGGCACTTGATGACCTCTAGTGATAAAGTGACATTAACGTGTCATTAGAAGGCATGTAGGCATGTCTGTGTAGACAGTGGACAAATCAATTTACTAGGGTTTAAAAAATACAATAATAAGCAAGAATACTACAATTAAGCACCCAACCTTTCTGCACACTGTATGAATGATGTGTAATATGGAAATGCAAGTGTTCTCTGCACCTGAGCTGTATTAGGATGCAGTGTCAGGCATTTAAAATGGCTGATGCTGATTGGTTGATCACAGGTTATAATCTCTTTACTTTGTCTGAAAGCCACAGTGTTTGGCCGGCCAAGTACACACATGGTTTTTCACCTCATGCCACAGTGGATTGTACTGCCCTTTGACCCATAAAACAGAGTTACTTAAAACAGGCTTTGTGTGGAATTGCATACTAGCATACTATGTACCATTTATGCAGTTTATTGTATGTATAATGCACATAATATGCAGATTTTCAGTATCCAATGGAATTCCCAGATGACCTACAAATTGTGCCATATACAACAGAGACCATTTCCCTGTGTCCTGTATCCCACAATGCAATCTGTTTAACATTGCATATTGTGTTCTTCCTTGCATACTATGTTTAAACAATGGCATACAGTATATGCTGTATTGAGTAAATGTTAAAGTAGTATTCCATTTTGAACAAATGGTATACCATGTTTCATTCTCGTAATAGCCTCCAAACTCTGTGCAAAATTAGCAACTTAAAAACGTTAGCTTGGTCTCATCACTAAGTCCTGTCTGGTGTCTGTCGATGTTGTGTAACCAGATTAACGCTTATAGTAACCTATGCTTATAGTCTCTGCCTTAAAAGCTAATGTACCTACTGTACCTCTTTTACACAGACTATAGCTTATACAACAACATATAAAAACATAAAAAATAACTTTTATGATATAGTTTATGTCTCATAAATGTATGGCTATTTCATAGTGTTTTAGAAATGCTTGGGTCTTTGTAATGTTTCTGCATTGCTTTCTATGTAGCAAACCTGCTGCTATGTCATAATTCTGGGTGCTTGCTAAAAGTGTTTTTAGGTGCTTGCTTACTGGCAAAAGTCATAAGAACCCAAGCTTAAGTCTTTATGATATTATGGTCTCTAGAAATTGCTCAGATCCAAGAAATAAGTATATTAGTGCTTTAGTTTATGTTGAGGCATTCACATTTTCTCAGGCATGGAAAATTTGCATTCCAATGTACTGTATACTATATACTGCAGAAATAGTCCAGCTTCCTGTTGTTACGTCCAGTGTGAGTTCAATTTCTCCAGAAGCTTTTGGGTTTGTTGTTAACATTGTAATGAGAAGATTATGTGTTGATATTGAAGTCTGTGTATCTAAAACTGTAACAGTTTTATATATTAATTGACCAGTAAATTTACATGTGCTTTCTTAACTAAAATCGATGGGATTTTACACAAAAGGATTTTAGATTGTAACATGCATCACAGAAAGTCACAGATAAGGCAAACCAAAGCTCAAATTTACCTATTTTATGTAAATTTATTGTTTTATATTTTTATGTTTTCCACTGCATGATTGTTATATTCATTTTGGTTGGTATATTTGTGTCTATTTGTTATAACACATCTGATTCAAGTTTAGTTTTTTGCTCATCAATATATGTATTCGGACTGTCAATTCATCTCATAGTTTTCTGGAATTACTTATAATTAGTGACTCTTAAATGCTAATTTGCCCTATTTTGTTTTAAAACACTCAAATTTAATAAATAAATAAATAACAAAACTGCAAGGAATATAATGCAGTTAATTATATTTCATTTATCTTATAACTTACTCTACACATACTCTACACATAAGCACATACTCTACAAGAGCTTTTCACATTGTGTTTAACCTTGGGTTGGCTTTAAGCCCCGTTAAAAAGCGTTTCACACTTGTAAGTCTGAAAGGGGGTTAGCACTGCCTTTATAAAGCCCTATTATAAAGCCTGTGAAATAAAAATGAAACGTTATAGAGTTAAAATGAAAGTTATAAAGCCCTGCTCTGGTTAGCACTGATTTCTCAGGGTTAACCCTGCATTGCGGTGCCAAAGACATACAATGTGAAGCGATACAGGGTTAGAATGTAACAGCCAGTTGTTTAGCAACAGACGGACAATCATAAATTCTCAAAGTGCTTACCTAATTAAATTTTGACATGCTTTGTACAGTCTTTAAAGCATTAGCATCTGAGGGAAATGATGAATGGGTTGCAGAAACATTATTTGTTTACAAGTGACCAAATTAAAAAATGTCCTGGTGTGAAAAGTCATGGTAGCTAGAACATTTATATACTATTATCAGTTTTGTTTTGTGACTTAATTGTGCCATGATAATTTACTCTGCATTGATTTAATTTAATTATGATTTGTCGTTTTAATTGATTTGTTTTGCCTTTTGTTTTCTTATGATTTGTCTTTTTAATTTGTTTGTTTTGCCTTCTGTGTTTACTGTTATACATATGTGTTTAGGGAACCGACTAAGGAAGAAACAAAGCCTCAGCTATCTCAGTAAGTACACAAAAAGTCAATCGTTGTGCATACTTTGAGCTTTACAATTTCCTTTTCCACCCTTTACGCTGTCCATATTCCCAAGAGCTCACCTAGGATCAGTTCCCTGGCACTCAGATATTCTATAGCTGGGAAACTCAGGATCAACCTTTGAAAGGATTCATTTTTTTCCTGTTAAAAAGGAAAAAAATCCTCTATTCCTCATAATGCAGTGCTTTTCTTTATTCAAACTGTTTATGCTTTCTTATCATACTAACTTCTGAGCTTTATTTGTGTTGCTGAAGTGACCAATATTTACACTTCAAATACCCACAGCTGGTCAGTGTGCTGCTCCACATTGCACCAGTAATATCATACCACTGCACCCCTGTGTTTTAACTCCTTTGGTATTGTGGCTTCTTTGTTCAGTGTTTCTTCCAAAGCTGTCATTTCTCTGATGTCTCTTTGGTCACTTATAATTCACTTTTTGATGAAAATCAATGTATATAAAGAGTACAGTTACATATTGGTTACTTTCCTGTATTTCAATACTTTTTACATAAAAAGACAATTTGCCAATATTATGAAAGTAGAATGTTCTCAGCCTGAAGATCTGGGGCCTGACTGCTGTTGTAGATACTATATAATGCATCATTTGCTTATCCAGTAGCTATTCCTGTTCATTTCAAAGGAGTAGTTCATACAAAAATTAAAACATTGACAGTTTACATACCCTCATGTTGTTTCAAACCTTTTTGACTTATATCTTCTGGTAAATACAAACAGTGATATTGTGCAGAGATGTTGGGAGATGTCTACGTTTTTCTTTTCCATACAGGGAAAGTAAATGCAGATTGTCACTGTTAAGGTTAAAAAATAACAAACGGACACCTTAAAATTATTTAAAAAGTTCAGTACCATGCAAAAGTTTTAGGCCTCGATTCGATTTTAACATTGGTGTTTAAGCAATGGTTTAATGATAATGATATAATATATATAATTATTTCTCAGTCTCATTATTAGAATATAACCAGAAAATGCAGGTAATTTGTATATAGTATTAACAAAACAGAAAAAAAATGCTAAAAGTCACAATTATTTATTGTTTAATTATTTGACTACCCTTAAATGACTTTAGGACAGTCTTCTCAAGATCTGCTTAGTGCCAATGGAGGTCTCATTAAATACTGAATGAAAATATATGGATGATTAAACTTTGCTAAAACCAGCATTAAATTCAGAGTATTTTCAAATTAAGCTTTTCAAAGCCATATGATATCTTTGTGTATGGAACTGATTAAAATATATATTGTAAATCTTGGCCTTCACTACACCTCATTTCATTGCACAGGGAACTGTGCATATGACAATAAAGGCTTTGACTAAAACTTATTCTCACTTCTGTTTTCTTTTATATTTTTTGAGTTGTTTTTGTAGGTTGTAAAATAAAAGCCCCAGTAACCATTCACTTTAATTGTATGGAAAAGAATAGTTTGAATGTTCTGCCTAATGGGTTTGGTTCTTTTCCACTGTGCAATCATGTACTACAGCACCAGCAAGTTTTTCTGAGTCAAGATAGAGTATTGCAGTCCCAGTTTAGTTGATACACTAGAGGGGAAACAAAAATAATTCCCTCGGTTCTTGATGTTACTGTGCTTGTCTGAACAGGTGGAATCCTTTCAGTGGAATAACTGAGTTGGTTAGTAATGTTCTTCAACCCCAGTCAAAGTCCCCCAGTGAGGAGGAGCCAAAGGCGTAAGTATAGTAAAGGGCTTCACTTCATACCTGTAGCAGATAACTTCTGCTGAAGCTCTGTCCCTGCTTAAATAGAGCATATAAAATTGCAAAATAGTATGGTATATCAATCAGTACTTTTTACTTTTCAAAACATTAGTATATTAAAATTCAAATATTTTTATTTGTACTTTTATTCAAGCAAAATTAAAAGGAGTACTTATAATTTTACTGGAGTAATATTTCATAAGGGTATCTGTACTTTTGCACAAGTACTTGACTTGTGTACTTTGTCCACCACTGCACACCTTCAATACAGCCAGAGGCTAGTTTAGTCCTAGTGGCCAAAGCAGACCCAATGTTGTGGTTTAGTGATTGGCCCTTTAGTGACTGGTTTACCATTGTAAACTAGTAAGTAATAGGGTGAATCTTATGAAAGCTTTTATTATTAAAACAAAATCACTGAAAAATACATTGTGGTATGTTGCATTGTTACATTATTTTCATGACATATTTTAAATGAGCAACTGTAATGTGAAAAAAATTCTACTTGAATGGAGTGGAATGGAGACTCTTAAATTGGCTTGTCTTAAAATAGGCCTTATTTTTTCCTTTTTCTTTTTGATTTTGGTTGGAAATAAGACATTTCATCATTAGATTCACCTAATACATGGTTCCCTGTGTTGTGTAACATCTGGTGTAGTCTGGTGTAGAACACATAGGATGTAAATTATGAAAAATCACATCACTGCTATGTACATAAACTGTAAAAAAAGGAAACTTGCAATTTGACTCTAAGGATCTGTTGTTGTTTTGATATAACCCTTGAAAATGACTTTGGCTGTTGTAATGCAGTTAGGTTGACTCAGTGGTATGAAATCATATTTTTGGCTTGAATAAAACTAGGTGTATGTTATAGTATGAGGCATATTTTCATTTTACCAAACAAAACATATTTCATATTAATGCATTTAACAGGTGCTTTTCACAATTAGCAATTCACAGTCCATTTAGGTTTTCATAGTTTTATCAGTGGATGTATTCCCTGGGAACCCACAACCTTTGCATTGCTAGCGTTATGCTTTACAATACATGAAAGTACATGAATGCAGTGCACTAAAGATATGTCTTATGAATTGTTTCTTTAGTCACAACATTCATCACAACATTCACTTCATTAACCACAAATGACTAATGCCAGCAGATACTCTTGCACTCATGCAGAGAAAGCATGTTGAATAGTTTTAGAGTGGACAGCATTGATTTGTTTTCAGATAGAGTGAATATCATGATGTGTAGTTCATGTGAAACTCTGCCTGTCACATACTTCACTTTTCAATATGACTAAAAACAATAAAAGATGCCTTCTGGATCAATAAACAACTGATGAGTGAGCGGTTTCTCTGGATAGGTTATTGATTAAGTCCGTCTGCATTAGGCCTGGATCTGGCAAATGTCAGACTGGCACACTGTAGCGGTCTGGTGTCTTATGAGTCTTAGACACAGTATTAGACACCCCCTTGTAATAGTCACTGTCATTATGAACATGGTGGGTCTAGATTTCGGACTAACTCAGAGTGCCAAGCTTATTATATTAATGCTGTTATTACTGAATACAGGACTTGTTAAGAGTCATGTTTACATAGTGCAGCCTTAACATGGTACAAATTGGTGTCCTATTAATTTTTTCAGCCATATAAATACATACGTCTCACATTCTTTGGAGAGAGAACAGTCTTAGCATGTATTATTTAATGAAACCCATAACTTAATTCACAAACAACCCTTCAAAACCTATTGTCCTGACCTATTGTACCTCAAATAAAAATGGCTGAAAGGTTATGCTCACTACTAAATGCACTAGCCCTAAAATTCCTTTTTTACTCTCCCCAGGAAGCTGCATCAGCAGTTTGAGATGTATAAGGACCAGGTGAAGAAGATTGGAGAGGAGGCCCAGAAAAATGCTGAGCAAAAGGGTGACTCGCCCACCTGTGGAATCTGCCACAAAACCAAGTTTGCAGATGGTTGTGGCCATGTATGTTCTTATTGCCAAACTAAGTTCTGCGCGCGCTGTGGAGGACGCGTATCTCTCCGGTCCAACAAAGTACGTCTGGCTTGTGTCTCTCATTGAGTTTGTAGACAATCACTAGTCTGTCTGTGTCAGTCTGTCAGTCTTTGTCTATCTGTATCACTGTGTGTGTGTGTGGGTGTCTGTTTCTGTCAGCAGATTTCTCATCAGCTGTTGTAAAAGATTCTGTCAATGTGACCATGTGTCTGTGTTTCATATCTTACGTTATGGCATCTTGCAGCTGTGGCTTATTCTGTAGCTTTTGTTTAAGGAAAACATTACAAACAGAACAAGAAAAAATTATTAGGCTATGAGGCATTCAATAACTCACTCAGTACTTTGTATTAGATAATGAGAATTTACACTTGTGAATTTGACATTTTGAAATTAAAGTTATAACCTAACATCAATTGTATATCAACTCATATGGATTATAATATAATGTGACATAACATCAGTGCAGACTTAGGGCTAAAAGGTTAAATCCCAAGAATGTGGTAATCAAAGAACCAAAAATGGACTACCCACTGATTGTAAATTCAGCCCACTCATGTTCACCCTGAGCCTGAATTTCACGGGGGGAGGAAGTTCCATTTCAGAATGTAAAGGATTTCAATCTTTCATTGCATGTGATATCCCCCAATCATTATGTAAATTTCATTTTTCTGCATCTTTGGTTTAAAAATATAAAATATATCCAAGGAGTCCAAGTAATGTCCAGTGAATCTGAGGGCCACTGTATACATTTTACAACTCCAAATCAGAAAAAGTATGGAAAACACAAATAAAAAAAGAAAGTAGTGATTTCTAAATTTACTTTGACTTGTATTTCATTGCAGACAATACAACAGCACATTATTTAATGTGTTCCTCATGATTTTTATTGTTTTTTCTTCAAAAAAACAAAATTCCTATTTTGGTTCTTGCAACACATTTCAAAAAAAGTTGGAACAGGAGCAATTTAGGGCTAGTAATCAGGTAAATTGGTTAAATAATGATGTGATTTGAAACAGGTGATGTCAACAGGCGATTGTAATTATGATTTGGTACAAAAGCAGCATCCAAGAAAGGTCTGTCCTTTAGGAGCAAAGATGGGCCAAGGAGTGCCAGTTTGCAAACAGATACGTGAGAAAATTATTGAAATTTTTAAAAACAATGTTCCTCAAAAAATATAGGAAGACATTTGCTTATTTCACCTTCAACAGTGCATAACATAATTAAAAGACTCAAGGAATGAGGACAAGGGCGCAAGCCTAAGCTGAACAACCGTGCTCTCCGATCCCTCAGGCGGCACTGCATCAAGAATCATCATTCATCTATAAGCAATATCACCACATGGGCTCAGGACTACTTTGGCAAACCTTTGTCAAGTACCACAATACGTAGTTACATCCACAAATGCCAGTTAAAACTGTACTGTGCCAAAAGAAAGCCCTATGTTAACAGTGTCCAGAAGCGCCGTCAACTTATCTGGCCTCGGAGGCATCTGGGATGGACCATCACACAGTGGAAACGTGTACTGTGGTCAGATGAATCAGTATTTCAGGTATTTTTTGGGAGAAATGGACGCAGCGTGCTCCGGACCAAAGAAGAAAAGGATCATCCAGAGTGTTACCAGCAACAAGTCCAAAAGCCAGGGTCTGTCATGGTATGGGGTTGTGTCAGTGCCCTTGGTAAAGGTAACTTGAACTTCTGTAATGGCACCATTAATGCTGAAAAGTACATAGAGATTTTGGAGCACAATATGCTGCCTTCAAGAAGACATCTTTTCCAGGGACGCCTATACATATTTCAACAAGATAATGCAAAACCACATTCTGCACACATTACAAAGTCCTGGCTGCGGAGTACTTGACTGGCCTGCCTGCAGTCCCGACCTGTCTCCAATAGAGAATGTGTGGTGCATTTTGAAGCGCAAAATGCGACAACAAAGACCCCGTACTGTTGCCCACCTTAAGACTTGTTTGCAGGAAGACTGGAACAAAATTACACCTGAAACACTTCTTCACTTGGTGTCTTCAGTCCCTAAACGTCTTTTAAGTGTTGGAATGGCAACATTACAAAGTGGTAAATGCTTTACTGTTCCAACTTTTTTGAAATGTGTTGCAAGAACCAAAATAGGAATTTTAGTTTTTTTTTGAAGAAGAAACAAAAATCACGAGGAACACATTAAATAATGTGCTGTATTGTCTGCAATGAAATACAAGTCAAAGTAAATTTAGAAATCACTACTTTTTTTATTTGTGTTTTCCATACTGTCCCAACTTTTTCTGATTTGGGGTTGTAGAACTATTATTAAATTCAGTTGTTTAGTTTGATTTTAAGATCGTTTGGCTGTGTGCAGCAGAAATTTGAAGGTACTACCAGATTTCATTTGGCATGTTATATATTATTTAAAGAAAAACTTAAGTTTATTGTTATCAAAAATAAAGTTATACAACACTAGTGGGCGCTATAATCCATAGTGTTTCAAAAAATGATTTAGCCCTGACAGTGTCTAGTGTCTTGCTGTACAGTCAAAGAGTTTTGAGCATTTGGCATTCAGTTTTTGCATTTCTAAAGATCAACATTTAGGTCTAAACTTTTGATCTTAACAGAGACAATTCCAGGAATTGTGAAGCATTTGAATTTCATATATGAATCAATACTAATATTTAATTTCTTCAAACATGCTGTTTCTGTTCTTCCATGTGCATTATAATTTTCTTTTTTACACTTCATTGTTTTTTTACTACATTTATTTTAAAATCAGTATCACAAAGCCTATCAAATACATATTCTACCACAAAACTGAAAGATAAAAAATAAGAACTTTCGTAACCTACCAAAAATACCCTTCGCTGTGTGTAAGATATATTTGCTAATTTGTTTGTTTTGATTTTAGTGTGAATGTGTTTTTGACAGGTCTATCCAATAATAGAATTCACAGTTTATAGACATTGATTTAATACTGGCACTAAAGTAATAACCGTATATGAGAAAGTACATGTGTTCACTAACCTGCGACTGTGACATCGTTTTGAGTGATTTATTTCATCAACTACAGTTTTATTTCACAAGGTCCTTGTTGTGAAACCAAATACTGAGCTTTATTTGTTCTGTACATACACTACAGCACCTTACCCAGACAGTTTCTCTCTGTGTGCAGAGATTATCTACATCTCATTTGTCTGCCACCTGTGTTCTCATCCCTCCAAGGAGTTGATGAATGTGGAAAATAACTTTACTATTGGTCAATTGTTAATCAGTGACTAATTCACTATTCACAGCTCATGAATGATAAATGGTGTGCATAATGCATAGTGTTTAGCACGGATGTGGCAGAAGGAAGAGTGTACATGCTTCTGCTGAGATAACACCCTGATAAACAACATTTCAAGTAGTTCACACTGCTCAGTCAACCTGAGTTAGTGGCAAACTCTGTTGTGATTTAAGCAAAGACTTTTGTCAAAGACCAGGTGCCCCAACCAAACCATATTGTATCTGAATTTGAACTAAAAGCCATTCTCTATGCAATTATGAGACCAAATTAACCTGTATGTTTTTAATAAATTTTTATCTTAAATGGTACACTATAGGTTAATTGAACTGTTTAGGATCAGACATGAATAGCATTTTTGTCAGGGACTTCCTGCACTGGTTTGGGATCAGTGCGAATTATTGGTAGACAATCGTGATCATTGGAATATTTGAAAGCTGATTTTAGTTGAGGGAGTTGTTTTCCCATGATGCTGCCTGTGTGGACACTGCTGAACACAGAAGGTGTTGGTGTGTCATGGACACCAGCGCTGCTGTGTCTGATGTCAGTGTCAATGGCTCCACATGTTAGTGAGGTGGTGGATTGAGTTACTCCTGCAGTGCTGAATGACCAGATTCTTTTTCAGTGTTGGGACAGTGATGTCATGGAGCTCTCACTGCACACCCACATAAAGCTGTATGAATTATAAGTATTATAATTGTAATAGTGGTTACATTTCATACTTAATTTATATTCATATTTGCTGAACTGCTGATCTGTGTAATGCAATATTTATTAATAACTTACTTTTTAAGGTCATAAATTGTTGCAGTTTAATTGAATTTAATTTAATGATGGTTAGCCTTTGCCTTGATACACTTGTACCCTGCTCAGTTCAAAGCAGTTCTATCCCAGCTGCTACAAGCGCGTTTCATAAGAACAGACTTTGTTAAGCACTGAGAGAGATTAAAGCAAGCTCAGTCTATAGCCACTGCTACAATGTCCTCATTAGTGTTAATTGTTTTTAGACAAGTTTTCAGTGAAAAACAGCATTTTCTTCATTTGATTATTCTTTAGTCCACTTAGATCTAATGAAATCTACAGAAATAGTTAAGTTCACTCCTTATGTGTGTGTTTACTTGCATTTTCGCGCAGTTTGAGGTGGCATGTATTTGTAATGAACTGAATTCTGGCTTAGTCGCTTGATAGCGGCAGGATCGGTAAATAATGTAGACTAAGGCGAAAAGTATTGAGCTGCCTCTTAAACGCTGTTCGCCTCCTGATCTCAGACATTCGGAGACGTGACAGCAGCTCAATGACGGAACCTCAGAATCGAGCTATCGTTAATTAATTGAACGCAATGAAGGAAGCGGACGCCGAGTCTCTTGCGCTGTCCATGGTTCTGAACATCCATTATAACCATCTGCTCGGTCCTTCGGGTCTCGACGGAGACTAAATGACTCATAACGACGAAATGGGTAGGAAGGGAATCTGTTTATTTATTTGGAGACTGATGTTTAATCTTTAAAACAGATAGATAGTTTAAATAGATTTAAGTTGTGTAATATTTGTTTGTTTTTTGAGGGCTGGCATTATAAATCATGAAGAATAGGACGGTCTTCGTCGTTATAGTTTTCAGCTTGTGGCAAGATGTCAGGCATTTCATATGTTGTAATGTTATACTTTAATTTATTAACACATCGGTTGGCCAAAACATTTGTGTCATTTTTTATTACCTTTCCATTGTTCCTTTATTCATGAAATGTTTTGCATTTCATAATTTATTTCTCCATTTAAAGTGTGCTAAATAGTTTAGTAGACCATAATATCCATTTAAAAGCAGAATATGTGCTTTTTGCTTTATGTTGTATTTTTTTGTATTTTAGCTTACCCCAAAAATGTGACAACGTACATTGTTTTTGGTCAGTGTGCATTAAATAATAAATTAATAGTGTTTTTCTTGGAGAATAGCAAATACTTGATTTTAGCCTTGATTTTACCGTTGCAGGGTATGTATCTGGAGCTCTTAATGATTTGTTTTTTTGTGGATAATTCAAAAGAATATGATCTAGATGTTAAAAAAGACTTATTGTCAGCTGTTGGTTTCTTGTGTGTCTCTAAATGCAGAAAACTAATTTATTTCTTTTCCTCATTGTGTTTTTGTCATTCCTTTTTTAACTGTCTCCCTCTCTTAATTGTCTTAATTGTCTTAATAATATGTCTCTATGTCTCTCATACTACTCCTTAATTTCTCTCTCAATTAAACTCTTTCTTTCTTACTCTGTCTCACTCTCTTGAACTGTCCCTCTCACATACCTGATTTCCTCTCAGACTCTTTTGACATCTCTCTCTCTCTCTCTCTCTCTCTACTGTATCCATGATCTGCCTCTTTCGAATAGTCTCTCTTTTTCTCATACAGTCTTTGTCTCATACAGTCTTCCTTGTTTTACCTTGTCTTGTGCTTTTTTGAGCTGTCTTGATCAGATTGTCCCTCTCTCCCTCTGTCTCTTCCGCTCTAATGGTTGATATTGACATGCACTGACTGTCACTTCTATATGCAGTAAATGTGTGTGTTAACAAAACATTAACCGTAAGTATTACGGTCCCCCTCTGCTCTGATGCACACACTCTACTGTACCTCAAATCATGTACCCAGAAAACTTGGTAAACATGCAGTACTAAAACACTCAATACTATAGTAACCACACAGTAACATCAAGTGCCACTCACAGTGTAATCTAACAAATCTAGTCTTGTTTATATTTTTAATATTTAATTGTGCACTTTTATTGTAGTAACAATAACTATAGAAACTATGGCATTGTGGTGGAAACTATAGTTACAGTGTAATAATTAACTATATTTTATGTAACTTCATTATCTGTAATCTATAGTCTCAATTTCTTTTTTTATAGTTTGCATCTTGTGCAACTGATGTCTTATTAAATTAATTTTAATTTATATTAAATCTGTTTTTGTTATATATGTTTAATTAGTAGAAGTATTAGTAGGTGTTGTGATAAGATTCATCTACTTTAGTTTGCTTAATTTAAATCACTCCCAATGCAGGTAATGTGGGTATGCAATCTGTGCCGAAAACAACAAGAAATCCTCACTAAGTCGGGAGCGTGGTTCTACAGTGGCTCTGAAGAGTCCAGATCGGGGCCCCAATCCAAAGTGAGAGGAGGCCCAGTCAGAGCGAGCCAGGACCCTCTCAGAAACGGATCAGGGGTCCCCACAGACAGGTTAGAAACACCCAGTTTATGCTCCAGCATAATTTCATAGAAAGCAAAATGTTACCTGATTTGTTTGCTGTAATTTAGGTCTCTTCTTGCGTAGAGAAACATCTAGGTTTGTTGAGTTTGATACATCATAAGTGTGGAACTGGTATCAAAAAAGCTAGGGTTGCTAAGGGGGTTGGCTTTAGTAGACATTGAGAATTATTTTTATACATTTGAAACTCACATTTGAAAGTTTATATTTGTAGCAGAGATACCATATAAATCAAGTGATAATTATTGATACAAAAATCCAGAACTAATTGCTCTTAGTTTTTTTTGGTCGTACAGGTAAACTACACTCTGTACACTCATTGAGTATTGCTTACATGGGATTAGACTTTTTGTACAGTAGTTTATTAACCAGAAACTGCAAATATTAAGTATCTGCATTATAAAGATTTATGTACATCTAAGTAAGATGCTAACTACGTTCCCACACACTGTTTTTATAACTTTACAAAGATTCAGCCATTTAATTTAGCAGAACCCTGTTATGCTTTGTGTGAGAAAATTTATTTAGCATATCTGGCTGATATTTTATGATATACAGCAACATTTGTTGTATTTAATAAAGTGACAAGGGCATACAGTACCAGTAACTCTCCAATGAGATTTGCATAAAGAAAATGTGAGTGGGGCTCACTGTGGTTCAGGTGTTTAAAACTCATCTCAACAATGCTAGAATGTTTTGGGTGGTTGCCAGAATATTGCTTTTTAGTTGCTATGGTTCTAATGGTTTTAGTGTGTTGCTATGCTTTTACTATGGTGACAAGCAACAAGCCACATGGTCTGAGGTATCATGTAAACAAATACTCAAAGTGTTGCTGTATTTTACCAGAGCTGGAGTCTTGATGTTGTGGTAAATGTGGTCTTGGTCTGTCTCATTACTTAGTGTCTTGGTCTTGATCTGGGTCTTAAGGGGTGTAGTCTTTTCTGGCTCTTGAGGGGTGTAGCCTTGGTCTGGACCTTGAGGGGTGTAACCTTGGTCTGAGTCTTGTGGGGTGTAGTCTTGGTCTGGGTCTTGAAGGATGTAGTCTTGACTACACTTCTGTATTTTACTGTACTAAAAGTATACTAATACTACTGTATTGATATTCTCACACTAGTTACATTTTTAAATAAATATTTTTGAGGAAAAGGAAGTTAACCAATACTTAATTGACCGATCTGAACTGCTCATTATGTCAATGCAGAGTGTCAATTATTTCTATTCAACAAAATCCAAACTTACAAAAGCAAAAAACAATTTTTGTAAGGACTGAAATCCAAAACAGATGACAAAGTAAGACTCTGTAACTATATACCAACTATTGTTTTCTCAAACATTATGGGCATTAGTTATAATGATGCTTACCTTAGTAGCAAACACTACTACTTACTGAATGGTCATTTCTGGAGTTTGTATGAGTGACCTTCAAATTAATCGATCAGATGTTTTACCACTAAACTTTGACCACCAACACCATTAACTCATAAGAATGTTCAACTGAGAGCGTGTATGTTTGTGTATATGTGTGTATATGGATTTTTTCTGGGCCACAGAGTCCAACAAAAGACTCTGGTCTTACTGTCAGATTGTTGGGTCTTTAAGTGTATCAGATTCTAATGAGGGAAGTTCACTGACTGCACAGGCTATATCAACATCAGATTAACACAAACATTAAGAAGATTATAAAAATGTATTTGATCATTTTGACTACTCTTTAGGCGTATACACATGTGTCAAACGATCGCTGCATCCCAGTTTGCCTATTTGCACTATGCCCTAAAAAGATGTACTCTTTTTGTGATGGAAACGTACATACATTTGAGTGTGTACATACAAAAGAGTATGCAAAGAGGACATTATAATGCGGAACTGAAGTGACCCTTGTTGCCTAAATACACATTGTGGTTGTTAACAATCATACCTGAAAATACAACTCCTCTTTGCATTCCAGATTTTTCATTCACTATTTCTTATGTATGTTTCACTATATAATTTAAGCATAAAAATATATACTTACTACCTAATAATGTATTCATTCACTGAAACATCACCTATTTCATTAATTTATTTGGTGTAGCATTACTAAACATCTCCCTCTGGCAAGGAGTTGTGGACAAAATCAGTGTGCATAAGTGTTACCAAGTCTGTGGTTTTTCCATGGAACTGGGCTACTTTTGAACTGTTGCTGCAGGTTATTTTATTTTTTGATGGGTTTGACATACTGAATACATTATATTTGACTGAAACGCTAGAACTAAAAAATTTTATGCTATTGTTTACTACTATACAGAGACTTCCCAGATTAAATTGTGTGCAATGCATGTCAATGACTGTAAAATATGTACTTTAGGTTACATTTACAATGGTCTTTCAACTGTGTTGAGGGCTGTTGCTAGACTAATCACCGTATACAGTGTCCGTGTACAGTTACTGTCCAAGCTCCAATCTGTCTGACCACCTAAACCACCCAAAACTGCCCCATAAACAATCACAAAATTAAAAACGAAACGTTTATAAGTGAAAATAAAATCAAATGACGCAATTACTACGTTTTCAGTTTGGGACATTGCTGTCGGAGCGCCGAGTGCCCATCCCTATATGATGTCATGATGGTGGTCGTGGCAATCGTGACAACTGCAGACTGTAAAATTGCGCTTCATGTGGTTAGATTTAAACGAAATGTTTTAATTTTATTTTAAATATACTTTAATGTAACAGAACCAAACTCATTATACTAGATGCACTGACACACCAATGCATTACACAAATGGAAGTAAATTGTTTAGATCAGGTAGAAAGCTTCATATGATAACCAATCTGCACGTTTCTACCGTTAACAGTATAATACGAAAGAGACAAGGGCAAAGTGATTTTAACATGCTTATTAAAACATTAGGAAAAACAATCTGAACATTAAAATGTTTACTTACACCCTAAAGAAGACTTGATTCGCCACAGAGTACAGCGCCCTTGTTTTCAAAGATCCTCCTCGAATTTCACCTCGAAAGTGACTAATTTTGACAATTAAATCGATAAGGCAAAAGAAATTAAACGTGTCTTAAATAGGTATTACATATATCAGTCCTACAGTCTAGATCGCGCTGCTCGAGTGTTTTGGAGTGGCTTCTGCCCGGTGGGCTTACGGTTGGCTCTGTGTCTCAAAACCTAGTGTGCTGCCTGTCTAGATCGCATTTTGAGCATCATATCCACATTCGATTCGAGCGTGTGATGCTTACAAAGGCTGTTTCACTGGGTTTCAGACACGCTTTTAAACCTCAGCCTCTGCTTCTCCCATCAGAACTCACTGTACGCCGCGTCTGCGTTCCCGTTTGCGCATCTGTTATAGAGACCCATGTAGTAAACCAAGCGGTGACTGTGCGTCAGGAATTATGAGAGAGTGTGTGCTGCTCTAGATTGTCTGATTTTTCGAGGAGAAACAGTGGCGCATGGACGAATCTTCAGATCTTGTAGCCGGTAAAATGCAGCGCTGTTTTTCTCTCTCTCTGGCACGCCGTCAGACAAGATCCATCCCCCGCTCTCGGGAGCAAAGGCTGCCGCAGCAGCACCTCCGGGCTGGAGCATGAAGCGCACGTCTGTCGCATCCCCGGGAAAATATGGGACTTGATCGACAAGACAGCGCTTCGGATGTCGCGGTTGTGGAGCTATGGGTGTGCTGCTGTCGTTTCCTGAAGTAAAAGACTACTGGGTTGGTTAGGGAGGAGGGGCAGGCAAAAATGCAATTTGGGACATTGCGACAGTTCTGTAGCTCTTTTCTATGGCATTTTAACGGAGCTTTCAAGCCACCCCAGAACAACTCGAAGCCGGAGCTTTTGGGACAGGCGCTGAACTGCAGGTGAGGCGATCGATTTGGTCTTGCAGATTATCATAAGATGCGAATAGAGAAACAAACCACAGGGGCATCTAGCACTATAGATATTAAAGTGAGTTGACATTTTTGTGTCAGAAAATACAGTGGGTGTTGAACTTACCTGCTTGTTGGTTATGATGTGCATGGGTGTTTTGTAACTGCGCCCTAAAGCAGCCAGACGTCTTAATATTGTGCCTTTTGCATTAGATAACACGGGAAAATGTATATTGTAGCGTCCATGTTGCATATTTTAATTTCAGTTTATTACAGTTTATTAGCAATAAAATGCCTATTAACAAATTATAAAAGACTGGGGCTAATTGACACAGGGGTTAAATCTCATAAGGTTTGAAATCAAAAGCAGCAATACACAAACTGTTATCCTATAAATAATTTCTGATTCTTAATGATTATGTGACAGCTAACCCCATATAGTGGGATCGCTTGGCCTGCTTTTGGGGCATGTTTTTGCAAAAGGTAATGTGTGTTCAATGAACTGTATTATTTTTGGGGCAATAACAGAAAGAATGAACTTTAAGGTGTGTCACTGTACATAAATGGACTTATTCAGAATATCAGAAATATTCACTGGAGTTACAAGTGTGACAGATGGCCTCAGTCTTCCTTACATGTAGTGAAAAAAAGTGAAAACATGCAGGAACTTTCTTTGCCTGTCCCTTAAAAATGATGCCGTCATGCTGATATCATATAAGCAGTCATATCATGTATCTGATGATTGCGTTAATACTACTACTATAACAACAATAATACATTTACGTTCTTTTCTTTAACACTGAGCCTATTCTCAGTGTAACTTCCAAAGTATAAACTTAAAACAACATCTAAACAGAATAAACAAACCATAGATCACAATGGATCTTAAGTCAAGCCCAATCCAGAATGATTTATGGATCATGTGTATTCCATTCCAAACAGATCATATGTAACATTCCAGACAGAATCGGTGAAAAACAATGTACAAACAAGCAGTCAGCCAAGAATATATGAGACAAGAATATATGATTGAACACATATATGAATGTATGTCATATGAGATGAAGAAAAACAGGTGAAAAGTAAAAAAGCATAAGATAAACAGCTTTTGTGGGAATCTGTAATGGTTAGTTAAACTTCAAACTTCAAATAGGTGTCAATGTAAAGTCCAAACCACCACTATTGGGACACATATATCAGCCAGATAAATGTAAACATAAACATACTCAATGAAAAAAAATGGTAAAATAGAAAACTTTCATCTGGGATGGTAAATTATTTCATGTTGCTTATATTTAGGAGCAATGCGACAAGTTCATGTTTCCCCTCTTATGTATTGGTCAAACGGTTTTTGTTTTTGGCAAATTTGGGTCCTATAAACCTCCATAAACAAATGTAAAGATGTTATTTTTGCCCAGAAATAGTTCTCACTAATGCATTCTTGCAGAAGTGGATATGAGAGTTTCTTTATGCCTCTAATTTAGACTATGAGGAGCCATGAACTATTTATAACTCTTACAAAATAACTTGCTTTGGGAAACATGTGTCCTAGTGAATCCTAGTGGAGCCATGATTTATTAAGCAATGTAATGGCATACCTGAAACAACACAGATGGATTACGTACAATACAATCCGCAGTGCATACATTCTCATTCACAACATACAAACTAGAAACAGGTTTTTTAAAACGTTTTGCACCATGAGTCATTTTGTTTCATGGTTCAAAATCAACTTTTTTAACAGGTTCTTTTTTATATTAGATAGCACAACTTGACATGATCCACCATCCCTGAGAATTGTATTATAAACAAACAATATTTTAAAAGGGTTAATTTATTGTGTATTAAGAAGGATAGAACCAGAAAGCAGTACTTACAGTTAATAATTACATTGATTTTTTTGTTGTTAATAAAAATCTATAAAATAAAAGCACAAAACTTTATCACTTTTTAAATGTTCAGCAAGGGGACATTTTTATTTATTTAACAGTGTTTACCTGCCTCCCACAACCTTAATTTTCTTTAAGTTTAATGTTTCATCAAACATTACTCAAACTTAAATGTCAACTGCTGCATGCTACAGTATTTTGTGACATTCTAACTCTGAATTGAGCTCATGAAGCAATATGTGTGTGAGCAACAACAAGATCTCCATTGAATGGAGTAAATAGGATGTATTCAGCACGAAATAAAAATATTCAGCATGAGCATTCTTATTTAAAAATGAAATAACAACAAGATATGGTTGATTGAGCTGCCAGTACATTGATGAATAACGTTAACTGCAGTTTGCAAAAATAATAACATTTAGTAAAATAAGCCAAAAGGTGTCAGTGGCCAGTGTACCCTCTGATATGAGCCAGGTGTCTTAGACGTTTACACTATTATATACATATTTTAATGAAATCTCTCTGTTCTCTTGTTCATAATTACTGTTCTAAAACTTTCTAAAACAACAAGAGAGACAGCATTTATGGCACTTCTGGTTGTTCTAAAAGGATGATAATGCTGCTCTATACCAGAGCTGTAATGACAAAGCTTAGGACATCTTATATATTTAGAAAACAGCTTCACCTGATTAAATAAATGTCACAAACAATTTTGGGCCAATTTCCTCTTCACATCCATTCATTTTTTGGAGCTTAACCAAAGCTTTGTCACTCATATAACAAAAAGTTAAGCTTTGTTCAAATTCAAAGGCAGCAAATCAAATATTATTTGTGGATGAAGGCAATACCATTATCAGCATCATGAACTTTAGTTTTGTGTTTTTTCCCCATGTATTCTTGTTCCTGTTTGTCCTTGTTTGGTTCATTTCCCTGCTAAGTCATTATTAGTTAATTTCCATCACCTGTTTGCCCCTTGTCATCTGCCCTATTTAAGTTCTGTTTTCCATTCAGTTTCTGTCAGTAATTGTTGTTGCATGAGTATGTTTAAGTCACGTTTGTGTTGTTTCACCTGTGTCGCTTGGATTATAATTAAAGAGATTCCTGTGGATTACCTTCGTCTCAATCGCCTTCCTTAAGTCCTTCCGTGTAGACAGCGTGACAACCAAAATGTAAATGAAGTAATTTGTTGATTAGAAACATAAATTGTCACATTTCAACTCAATAATAATGTGACCTAATAGTAAAATAAAAACTAAGTAGAAAATATAGAGGCAATATAATCTTTAATCAAATAGAAAGTTGAACACTTAATCCAATATTTTTGTGTGGTTTGTATTTTTATTAGTGTATTGCACGCTAACACCAAACTCAAATCAGTAAGTTGGGTCTTCACTATACATACTCTATTTGAATGATTGGTTAATTCAGAATTAACTAATTAACTAACCAACCTCAGAATCATCAAAACCACAAAATCAGGCCCAGTGGACCAAACCTTTTCCCTGTTTCTTCTTTCTCTGCATTAATGGTGTTAATGTTTGTGGAAGCAGTGGGCTGCAGAAATGAAATCTGACTCCCTCAGATGTCCTAATTAATTGCCGTCCACATTTTGTCCTCTTTCACTGTGAGTGATTTACTCCCTCAATCATTGATTGTTTAGGAGCTGTTTTTTTCTAGTGTGCGCACTTCCCAAAAGCGCTCACTCTGAATCACTAAGGTCCTTGTGTGCCAGTTCCTTTTAATGGAAATCCAAACCGATCGATGGACAGTAACACCAGCCCATCCCATTGCACACTGGGGCTTTTATAATGTTGGAGTTCATGATTCTCAAAGCGTAGATCGTCTAAAGAAGTTCACCTCCACTGAAAATCGAAGCTAGATTTTCACATGTTTTTTACTGTGGTGCTAGCAGAACCAATGCTAGAGTTTTATTGTGGGTCATTTCCAGGGTGTTGCGGTTGCTAAGGTGGTTTGAGTGTTTTTTTGTTGCCTATATTTAGAAGCTGGGTAGGATTGCTTTTGTGGTGTGACACAATGCAGTGTTATAAAGTTATACAGTTAAAGACACCCATAGTGTACCTGTAGCTCAAATGACAGAGCATTGCGTTAGTACTGCAAAGGTCATGGATTTGATTACCAGACATATTGTTAACCCATTTACCTTGAATCCACTGTAATAAACTGTCAAATGCATAAAGTTATAGTGAATTGTTCAACAACAGACAACCAATAAACTGCCTCAGTGCTGACCTAATTAAATAACCATGTTTTGCACCAGTCAGAGTTAAGACACTACATTATTAATATTTAAGTGAGTATGTGTGAAAAGGCCATATGATATTTTGGCCCTTGATAATTAGGGTACGAATAGCCATACAATTTATTGCATCTTTCATGTTTGTATCATAAACGGTGAGGAAAGTGCTGTATAACACCATTGAAGCTTGTCTTATCAAGCACAAGTAATAAGGTCAGAAAAGGAGATAAATCAAGGGATAGAGGTTCGCATTGGTTTATTGATCTAATAAGATCATTGAATGGTTGATTAATATCATTGTGCATTGGTGGGAATTCCACCAATAATAAAAAGGGATTATTGTTCATGTTACACGTTACATGTCCTTGGTACACATTACTTGTACTTACCATGGTAATAACAGTAAATTGTGCATGATAAAAGGCAATTGACCATAAACCAAACCCTCTAAGTTACCCTATAGCACATGTTGTTAAATTATATTACTCAGTACTTAAAAGTATAATTACACTATAATAAGGACACCTGAAAATAAAGTGTAAATAGCATTTATAGAACTGAAAAAGTGAACACTCCTGGGAGTGTGTTTACTAAAACATTATGTTTGAAGAAGGATGTGCTAGCGTTAATGGTGATTAGTTAGCATGTGGTGGTTTTGCTTAAGTCAACAGGGAATAGAATAATGCACGATATGCGGCTGCTTGTACTTTGCCAAAAAAAAACATTTCTAGAAAAGTTGGGACAATTGACAAAAAAAGGGGTTTGTCAATTACCTTTAAACTTTATTTTCCTGATAAAAGTACAAAGAAACATTTACAATGTTTTAACTAGCCAACTTAATTGTATTTTGTAAATACAAACAAATTTAGATTTTTTTCATTTCTTAATGCAAGAGTAAGTGTTTCTGTAGCTCATTGGTAGAGTGTAGCGTTAACAGCTCAAGAAGTCATGAGTTCGATTTGCATGGAGCACATTTACTGATAAAATGTATAACTTGAATGTACTGTTTTTGGATTAAAGTGTCTGCCAAATGTATAAATGTATATGTATGTAAATGTAAGATTGCAAAGAATTTGGGTCTTTCACAGAATATCATGCATAATATTGTGAAAAGATTCAGGGAATCCAGAGAAGTCTCAGCCCATCTAGGGCACTGCTGGAAACTTCTGTTAAATGTGCATGACCTTCCAGCCCTTAGGTGGAATTGCAAGAGAAACCATCATGCTGCTGTGTTAAATATAGCCATTTGGACTCTTGAGGAAAACTGTTGTTACTGAACACAGTCAGCCTGCTGCATCAAGAAATGCAACTTGAACTTCTTACGCAAGGAGAAAGCTATACATCTCTTGCAGAGATGGCGAAATAAGTTCTTTGGTCTGAGCTCATCTCAGATCTTAACTTTCCCTTTTTAACAGACATGAAGTTAAAACTTAAATGGTTGTAATTCATAAATGCTTTGAAACACAGACCTAAAATTGATCTCTTTTGAAAGAATGGCAAATTATCATAATGGATGTTTTGTTATGAAACTTTAACATGAAAACAAAAGTTTGAATGAATAAAAGTGTGTGCATTGACTGGACCAAAGGTCACAACTCCTGTTATGATATATATTTTATGATGCACTTTTGATGTTCCTATAAAGCTCTTTTCATAAAAGAATCAAACAATTTATTCCACATAATTCTTCATTTTCATTATATGATCAAACACTGATCAAGTCTTTCATCAACTTCATCAATTTATAGTTTGTCATGATTAGATTAGAATTTATTAAATAAATTATTTTTAATTATGAAATAAATTCTATTATGATTTTGTGAAATATTGAAGTATCATTCCACCATCATTCGCTGGTGAATTGATGACAGTAAAAGGGCTATAAGACTGTGGTCGAGCGAGTCCTTGTTTTAGCTTGTTTTTAGGAAACACTGACATTGATTTTTCAGTTTTCAGAATAATAACAATTTGGTAACAGTACTGGCGCACACCTAGTTACTCCAACACTATTGAGGACTGACTTGACTCCACATAACAAGAACACTGTGCTGGCTGCACACAGCACTTCATGTGACACTGTAAATTCATCATGTTCTTAAACTAATAAGTGTTTCAACCCCCCAAGCCTTTCTCTATCACTTCACATCTCTCTGCCTTTGATAATATGCAACGAAAAATGATTTAGAAATAATAGCAATATTTAGCTCTGAGCAGGTCAATAAAGCATTTTAGCTCCCTGTGCTCAGCAACACTGCAGTTTTCTGCACTTTGGCTGTTGTGCGTCGCAACTGCTTTTATCTTCTGAGTGAAAACTGATTGAAAGTGTTAGAAAATAACTTGAGTGTAGTGGGTAAATAGGGAAGTGTTGATCTAAAGAAGGGGAGAGAGAAAATCTGTTTTCATTTAAAATGAGATGAGAAATTTCTGCAGCCTAACTGTGCAGCTCACCTACATCTCTCTATGGGTTGAGCTGCACTATATTCGTCAAAGCAGCCTTTTACATAGGGGATCTTTTACATCCCCTTTATGTCTATCCTGACTTGACTGCCATCCACTTTACCCACTAAATAAAGAAACAGATCATTTATTCAGCAGCCTGCAAGGTACTCTGCAGCCCTATGACCTGCCTGTCCATTCCAAAAATAGAGCTGGTGTTCTATGCTGGACTGAATGTATCAAAGGCCAGCACACTGAAGTGCCCATTAATTTAAGCATACAAGACCCGAAGAAGACAGCAACAGCAGTGTATTTAAAGGGATAGTTCATCTGTCAAATATCATTTGTGCGATTTGAATATGTCCATTGAAATTCACCATGATCATTTCTGAGACATAAGAGGACGACATAAGAGTGATGTGCCGAAATAGCCCACTATACCCCTAATAATAGTGCACTATTTGAGATTTGAGACTATTAGTGGTGGCCAAAATCATAGTGGACATTATCGAGTGCACTCATTCAGTGCCATTATGCACCACAATAATGGGTGCATACAACCAATGTGTACTCCATGGCTAGCCGCTATCCATCCACTGTGAGGGTTTTTGTGTCTCATGCACAGCCCTTCCAACACACTTAGTACCCAAGGTTGTTTACTCATTTTCATTGACTCCTTCAAGTGGACTATATTAGTGAGGTAATATATGGAATAGTAAATGCGGGTATTGGGGGAAATGTTTTAGCTATGGACAAATCTGTTGTGAAATAAAATGTGCAAGAAAAGGTAATTACCTTAAATTCCAAAGATATCATATCACTTCTGAAGACTTACTACTATAGTAATATAGTACACAATGTTTTAACGGAGGTGTTTTTGGTCACTATTCACTTTCACTGCATGAGAAAGAGCAACGTCAACATTCTGTTAAACTTTTTGTGTTTCATAAAAGAAAGAAGTCAAACAAGTTTGGATTGACATGAGATGTAAATAATGATGTAATTTGTAATTTTGGGTGAACCATTCATCAGGAACTTGACTGGGCTTTGGAGTCTAGTGCTGCAAACAGTATTACTTAAAAGTGCAGTGCTTGAGTGACGTACCCTGAATCAGAAGAGTAGGTAATTAAAATCAGTGCATATCTGGAACACAACAGGCATACTAATAGATTCCGAGTACTGCACCAATGTTCTGGAGCGTTCTACTACAGCCTTCTGAAGTATGACTCATTTCTGGCATGCTGTACTTAGCGCATAGTTGGGCTTTTGAGTGATATCGTCTCCACATATTGGTGTTAAACAGATGTAGCATTTTTTGCTAGCTGCTTTTAAATGACAGCTCTATAATGCACTGCAATCCTAGTAATGATGAAGCTTATTATAACAGTACAGTGCAGCCAGACTTGGTTCAAGAGGGAAATATTTTTAATGGTTTTTGCTTAGGCAAGCATCACTATTGGCATTGCTCATACTTAAGGGGAGAGATTTAAACAAACCCCTAACCCTAAGTATTAAACTTGGGTGTCACATGCCCCCATTGTGCTATGGAGAATGAATTGTCATGAATCATGTGGCCACATAGATGTGCTATGATTTGTCTAGGCATTCTGATTGGCGGACACCTGGTGGATGATAAAATGAGTAAACAAAAAATTTCATACACTTACACTGCACAAGGAGTCAGAGTTAGATTTAAAGAGATCATATTATCACATCTTAGCAACCACATAGCAGAACGCTTAAACCCACTTAGAGGATCAAAGCAACCATTTATTAATGCCTTAGTAACCCCTTAGATGATGATGCCATGATGCTTTGATATTACCATGGCACTGTATGATTTCCATATCCATACCATCCCTGCTATGAAAAAAGAACTTAAACCATGATGGTCTGCTGGCTTTTAGCTAGTCTAGCTGCTTTTGCTAATATTGTTGCAGATACGCAACACTCATGCACACTGCTGAATGACTCATACAGGCTGATGTGTGCACACGCCCAGCAGACAATCACAATTTTATTATTATTTTCTTAAATCTTCGATTTTCTAAAGTCTGCAAAGATTCACATAAAATTTGTAAACTTCTTATTTATTCGACTTTTATTCCAAAATAGCTCACTGTACCTTTAATAACAGGGCACTTTTTAATTGGACAGCCATTTTGTAATTGTGTCTGAAATCATAGTTGAAATTGTCGTGTGCACTTATTCGATCCCATGATGCACTATAATAACAAGTGCATACAGCACTGGTTTCATTGTGAATATGGTAATGCATCTGATTTCACAGAAAAAGCACAAGCGTGGACTGGAAGACCAGCTAAGACCTGCAAACCAGATTGATTTAAGTGTGTAAAGTTTTTCCAAACAGCTTACCAAATACTTGAAACCTGCTTTATATTGTTACAATGTCAGACTCAGTAGTATATGTATGTTTTCTGTGTTGCCTGGACCAAGAAATTAACCTTTATTTATCAGCAAAAGTTTTATGACATCTTCTGGGCTTTCTTTAAAACAACAAATTTTACTTCTGCATTTTTGTATCCCGCCCATGGACAGTCAGACCGACAGAGTCTGACTGAGAGGCAACATTCCCAATGCATTATGTGTGTTGAAGTTTTCCTATCTATTTGGAAGAAGAGAAGACTACATACTTTTGACTTTTTTATTAAAAGCCAGTTTTGTCAGCAGTAAAGTACCCCATTATTTAACACCAATCAGCTAATGAAGAGGTCTCCAACGAGGTCCACAGACCTGCAGAGTTTAGCTTCAACCCTAATGAAGCATATCTGAACCAGCAAATCAAATCAGCAAATTCCATTCAGACAGGTGTGTTAAAGCTAAACTTAGGAAAGGAACATGGATTGGAGACCCCTTAGCTAGTGTAATGTACTCCGTATAAGTGTAATCCATGTCATTGACAGTAGGTAGCGCTATTTTCTCACTTTCACACATGCACATATTCACACATGCTCTCAAGGGCCATAAATGACTCTGTCATGACTGGACAATGTTCTCCCTTATTGAGAGCTTGTGAAGAGACCAACATACACCCACTCACACTGGATCTGAGTATTTTGAAACACACACATACTAAGAGTTCAAACACTCACTCAAAAAGCACCCACATGTATCCACGCACATGCATCTACTGTGTACATGCTAAGGTAGCCAAGTTATATGCTGATACATCATATCAAGAAAGGTCTGTGGTGGTAGCCTGCGTTTCTTTGTTCTTAGAGATTATTAGTGCATAGAGGAAACATTACAATGACGAAACTAGTCTTACAATCTATCAGAAAAGGAGTTCCCAAGACCTACAATTAGTAGGAAATAACTGCCAGGCAGCTGGTAATCAGCTAAGTACCATAATCCACCTTGCAGGGTAAAGTCACGCTTGACCTCCAGCTATATACAGCCTGTAATAACAGCATTAAACAGTGACATTCCCAGAAGTCTTTGCTCCTTGTCCATTTGGCCTCTTCGCACCTCCCGGCCCACTTCAGCTTTCTAGATCCAAGTCTTTGCTCCACTCTGGACTGCCAGCAGGTGCTTTAATGCCTTTGCATGTATGAGAGGGTGTTGGGGAGGGGGAAGTAGTGCAGCTAAGGATGCAAAGCTAGCAGCCTGCTATATTAAAGCAGCAGCATGCTGGTCCTGTAAAATTGGCCTGGTTTCCCCCAGCTGGACCTCTTTAAGCTCTTCAGCAGCGTGGTGTGGTGAAGAGTATGCAAAATGAGATTTGCAGTTGATGCAGCTGCATGGTCGACATGCTTATGCCCACAGCCCATATGTGCAGCTCTTGATTGACGTGGCTCCGATATGCAGTGACTTGTGTGACTGTTGAGTGCTTCTAACTGAATGTTGTAATATAGAATTTACACTCAGATGTTTTTCTTTTTTTTGTTAAAGTCAACATTTACAAATTGTTGTTATTTACTTTGTTTTTCCATGGAACATAAGATATTATATATATATATATATATATATATCACCCATTAAGCATCATTTAGTTTCCAGTTACTAGTTACTTTTTTTGAAGTAACAAAAACATTAAAAACATTATTTTGAAAGTTTTCTGAATGTTCAAAGTTTTTTAGACATTGTATTGTTATTCAAACTTTTTTTTATTAAGTAACTTTTTAGAGTGCCTTATATAACATTAGGAAAATCCGGCCTTATCCCACTGAACATGCGACACAGCTTCTTGTCGAGGCCCTTATAATTTCTAGGCTGGACTACTGTAATGCTCTGTTGCCGGCCTTCCAACACGGGCACTTAAACCACTATAACTGATTCAGAATGCAGCAGGTCTTTAAAGAGCCTAAAAAAGCCCATGTCACAGCTCTCCTCATTTCCCTTCACTGGCTACCAGTTGATGCCATCTTTACTCCTCGCATACAAAACCACTACTGGCTCTGCACTAACTTACCTTCACAAACCCATACGCATCTATACCCCTTCCAGATCCCTACTCTTCAAATGGCACACAGTCACTTACTCACAGGTTCATCTTTACTTCAGTCCCTCGCTGGTGGAATGATCTCTAAAAAATCTGTTCGGTCTGCTGCATCCCTCACTATATTCAAGAAACAACTAAAAACTTGTCTCTTCCACAAATACCTGACACAAATATGAAAAAATAACTTTCTCTTCTTTCCCAGCATGTATTGCATTGAAATGTTGTAATCTTGGTAAAATTGTAAAGTGTTGTAAGGTTTTATTGCCTCCTTATGTTTTATCACTTTATTGTTTTCCTCACCTTGTAAGTCGCTTTGGATAAAAGCATCTGCTAAATGCCTAAATGTAAATGTAAACTTTTAAAATGTTCCACTAACTACTTCAACAATATCAGTTTTACTGATATTACTGTAAAAACATTTTAAATAACTTTGAGAGAACTTTTAGAGAACATTAGCCAACATTCTGAGAACATTCCCTGTAGGCTGGGAAATACTGTTATCCACCCACTCTCCACAGTGATTTTCAGTGTGTCAGCTGGGCTCAGATGGGCCTTTATTTCATAGAAAACATTCAGTTATTATAATGATCTTTTCTTGGAGTTTGTTTCAGTTCAAGTTATAAAATGGCCCACACATAACAAAAATGCACACTCAGGAGAATCTGAGGTCTTAAAATATGTTCCTGTAAAACCCCTGTGCCTATGTATTGGGCAGCTTTGTTTGAGCTTATAGGCAGTGGTGCAGAATCACAGAAATGACACAGCTCAAGTCAGAGCTTTCACTTGATTGTTTAATGTTTTAAAAGCAAAGATGTCAAGTCACAATGGATGATGTTAAAGTGAATGTGAACAAGAATATGGTGCATATCAGAATGATTATATACATGGTTATTATGTTATTTAATAGTGTATTGTGAGTGGCAGTAAAATGTAGCTTTATTTTTACATTTTCTTTACATTTTCTGTGCAATACTCACTGCCATGTTGCTTAGCTGTTCTGAAATGTTTTTGGTGTGTTATGCTTAGATGCTGGTGTGTTCTGGATAGTAGCTGGGTGTCCACTTACTGTCTAATCGTACAGACAATTTATGGAAGAGACTTTAAGTATGCTGACAGTGTGTTGTGCTCTTTCTGAGAAGTTGTAACTGATATTCATCCCCTTTAAAGCATCACCATCTCCAAAGAATCACTTTTGTAATTCACAACATTCAGCAACAAATTCCAAGACTGTTAGTGTTGGAACTCAAATTGGCTGCTATGAAAAATGTTCATATCGGTATAGATCTCTGTTTTTTGTATCAATCCCAATAGTGCAATGTGTAATGAAGAATTATAGACATTTAGCCTTTATATTTGTTGAATATTTGTCCACTACCATATTGAAGGGCTGAGTGATTTTGCATTTAGTCTGTGCTTTTCTTAAGTTTTAGTTGATGTACATGCAGTATGCTGACAAAATTCTTTGGCTGCTACATTGCATCCCATACTTTATTCAGCATCTCACTCATATGGCAGATGTAGATTTGGGGGAATTGTGACGTTGTTGAAAAAATTGGAACTTGTTCAGTGTTGGGTTAAACATACCACCTTTTTCTCCTTCAACTGGAACAGGCTTGTTTTCTTTTTTGGGGTGGGGTTAACATGTCAAATAAATGTTCACATTAAAACATAGTCTCCATAAATGTTGTGTTTACAAGACACTCTGTTAAAAACCATTATAGGTTTGAAAAGACATTGGCCCCTGACCACTCTGTTCAAGAAATAAACAGCGGGCAAGTTATAGGTTAGCAACACTGGGCGTAATAGAGACTGGCCTGTATGATATAAGGTAGTTATTGTGGTGGTGGTTGGATGGGTTGTCTTTAACACATGGGTTGTCTTGTGGTTGATTTTAGTTTGCTTTGCCTCATTGTACCTCAATGACCTCATTTCCCTTCTGCAATCTCAGAAACAGGAGACCGTCAGCGTCCAGGGATCCAAACGCAGCTCATAACCACAGAGAGGGGGAAGGAGGACTGCAGTATGCCCCGGCTGAAGGTAGCATGCCCCGCTCACCGTCCGACTATGAACGGGACCCTGGCCGTTCACCAAGGAGTTCAAGGATGTATGATGAAATGGGAGGTTACCGAGACAGTGGAGGGCGCTGGCATTTACAGGGCCAGCGTTTGGACGGCCAGTTAGATGACTATGAACTCCAGAGGTGTCGCGAGGAGGAGTACCAGGCCCAATATCGCAGCGATCCCAACCTGGCGCGCTACCCAGTCAAACCCCAGCCCTATGAGGAACAGATGCGCATTCATGCTCAGGTGTCCCGTGCTCGGCATGAGCGGCGCCATAGCGATGTCTCACTTGCCTACACAGAACTTGATGAACCGCTGCATGGCACAGGGGGACGGCAATCTCGCCTCTCTTTTTTGGGAGGCTCAAGTCAACGCTCATACTCAGTGGACAGGAGCTCACCGGGACATCGCACATCCAACCACAGCCCCCCAACACCGCACTGCAGCCCTGTGCTGGGCGATAGCCGACGGGGCCTGGTGGAGCTGGCGAGAAAGCCCATACCCCAACAGCACCACTTGGACCCTAGCTCAGCCATGCAAAGGAACAAACGGGACAAAATGGATAGCATGCTGAGAAATGACTCGCTAAGCTCAGATCAGTCCGAGTCAGTTCGGCCACCTCCACCCAGACCCCACCGCAGCAAACGCATTGGAAAGCTCAGAGCCATGGGCAGCTTTAGTAGCTCAGAGGAGGAGCTGGCCACAACGCCTGAGTACACCAGCTGTGAAGATGCGGAGCTGGAGAGTGAGTCCATCAGTGAGAAAGGTAAATGGTGCTGGCTCTGAATTACATGATTACAGTGTTTTTTTAAGTTGCATTGTTTCCATCAAAGACCTTTAAAACAGTTATTTTGCATATTGTTTGGATTTGAAGTTAATAGACACAAACTTGTCACTTGACAAACTAGACAATGTCACTTCAGACCTGCTATTTTTTATAGAGAATCACAACTTAATTGATATTGTGTGACAGTCAGCCTGCATTCACCAAGTTCCATTGGTGCTTAGGATCTTGTGGGGGCAACAGAGAGGCTGATGCAGTCATATTAGTTTTTTAGGAACAGTCATCAACACATAATGGTAACGTTAGTGCACCCCTCATAAATTATCAAAATGACATCCTGTTAAATGAATACTGTGGTATAACATCCTTCATCCTACATTTTATTAGGATGTTATTCTATATTGTTTCCTCTTGTGACTTGTATGAAATTTATCCTTGGTACAGCTTGTTGACAATGATGGTAAGGAGGAAGTTATGGTGTTGCATACAATGATATCATATTGGCTTACATACAGACTTAAAGAGGTTCTTTTACTTAAGAGAGCATAATGATAACATTGGCTGATGAATTGTTGTGCATCTCTCAGTCCTGCTTGACAATAGGCTATTTATACTGGGATATACTGGGATAAAAATGTTGTCCATAAATTAACAAGCTTTACTGTAAAACTTTTTTGTGTGATTATAAGTGCATTGTCCTTTGACTTTCGTATCAGCACATTTAAATGAAAAATCGAAAGACAATAAGATGATTTTAAAATAAAGGGCTATATAGGTAATTACATACACCTCAGATTCAATACAAGTGTGATCTCTTGGTAAAGGATGTTAGGTCTTTGAGTAGTTACTTTGAGTAGTTTGGTATTGGTGAGATAAAATCTAATACATTATATTCCATCTGACCTTTAATATCAGTTTAAAACTGTACTTATGCTAAGGAGGTCTCCGTGTTGGCAGTTATATGGGGTATGTCACAAGCTCTGTGTTTTAAACCATACAGGGTCTTTCATTTAGATAGGCTTAATTATGCAGTGTAAGCTGGGCTGTACAGTAGATGCTATAGGGTGAATGGGAAAACTGTGTAGGGCTTGAGAGGGCACAATCATAAATTGCTTTTCATCATTAAATTGGTTCCTACAATTTAAGTTACAAGTTCCTACAAGTTCTACAGCTTCATGTACAGGTCAGATAAAGTGGGTATATTACCATGACCTCAAATGGTCTGATATTGTGATGCCCTGTAGGTCTAATAGTATAAACTAAGATAAAGGCTGGATTTATTTCTGTTTTTTTATCTGTCTAGTCTTTATCTGAAATAAAGAGACATCTTACAATCATACATACAATATCTTCTTTAACATCTGTTTACTTAGCTGATACTGCTGTATGAGAAATCTGTGTTATATAATTTCTTACTACATTGACACGTATATCAGCTCATCGTATATCAGAGTCTATAGATCTTCAGTATGTCTTATAATATAAAATACCACCAAACCACTCCTTTCAGTAATTTTCATTTGTTTTCTTCTAGAGGTCAGGTTTTACAGTTCTAGCCCAATTGTATAGGCCCGTACATATAGTCATATGGAAAATGGAAATGTCATGGTGGCTCTAGTCTTATGTTACATTTCACCTTCATCACATTGCTTAATATGGAGAGGAATGCAGAAGGATTGCAGAAGGATTGAAAGTTCTGCTTTAGTTAAAAGACCCAATCACCTAGTTGTTTACTTTGTAAAAAATGTACACTAGCTGGTTAGAAAATGCAGTTGTATGCATAATTTGAACAGATGAAGCAGATTAATTTTGATCATTGTTTTCTGATTTTATTCAAGCTTGAAAAAATGTTATTGGAACATAATCATGACACATATGGTAGATTTGGAGATTATGGCCAACAAACCTTCCGTCACCCTGCTCCTCTTCCTTCTCTTTCTTCCACCATGTGAGATATGTCCTGTGTTTCTAGCCCCTCCTCGAAAGCTCTGTTGTCAGGGCCTTAATTAGCTCAAATGCATAAGCCTCTTTATACAGGAGCAGTCTTAAGAGACCTCCCCAGAAACTGTTATCCCCTACGAAGGTAGGGAGTCCCAGCAGCTTGATAGCAGAGGGCACTGGGAGAGGGTCACTCAAAGAATGTTGACATTGGCTGACCTAAAGGGACACCCAATTCCATGGATATTCCTACACATTCTTGGTCCCTCTGTTCTGGTGTGCGTTTTTTATGTGTGCAAACAGTAATTAAGTAATTTAGCTACTATATTTGACATTTTGCACAGTATCTCTTCAGGATTTGGCTACAGCCTCTAAGTCTGTGAGACTTTTAGATTTCAAACTAATGCTACATTCCACCGTCACAAATCAGACATGCATCCAAAAATCTCTTGACTATAAACAGGAAGGGGGTTGATCTTTGACAAGTCCTTATCCTTTCACTAGGTACTATTGGACATATTTCAGTCAGCCACTGACAACCAAATCTGATTGGTGCTCAGTTGTGCTCAATTCCCTCCCCATCAGCAAAAAGAGAAACAGATTTGGTCAAAGTGGCAACTAAGTAAAGGTGCACACCAAGACGCTACACTGTTTGAAGCCAGGGAAAATGGTGGTAGGTGGACATTTCTCTGCACTGTCAATATTTAGATAACTTTGAAAATGTGTCTATTGTGTGCTTTGGAGTACTTCTCTGGCAGCAGTGAGTGAGAACTTCTAAGTGTATGCACAATCGCTTGGAACTTTCACTTCAGCTAAAACGTTTTTTCACAAGGTCAGAACAGCTAAATATTTAGAAATCTGTTGCCAGTGGTGGTTGGATGCAGGTGACTGATGCCTGCAACCGTGGACCCAAGAGCAAACTGTAGGTGTTCTCAGAGTCAAGGATCAGCCCTGCAAACTCAGAGGAACAGTCTGTTGTGATGCGGGGACTGATGTAGGGCAGAGTGTTTGAGCTGGCTTACAAGAATAACTGTAAGCTTATTATTGTAAGGCATGAACTCCATTTCAGTGCAAGGAGAGAGAGAAGGGGGAAGGAGCAATATACAGGAAGAAGAGCTAAAACAAAGGCAGTTGGTTTTGATATCTTCCGAGACTTTTAAAGTGACCCTGTTCTGGTTATCATCTTGGTAGATGTAGTCAATTAAATCTGCTATGGAAGTTTCGGAAGGGGTGGTGCATCAAAAATGGATTATTAACCATTTTTTAGGACTACACAGAGCAGATCCTTTTTCCTAAAGATGCTTTGGGTGTGTTGGAAAAATGCTGAATACTTCTGGTTTGTGAGGCATGGTGTATGTTAGGACAGGAGTAATGTCTACAAAAGTAAGCTTTTACAATGCAAGTGCAGTGCATCATGCAGCAGGGAAATTGGGGACAGGGTAATTCAACATTATTGAATATTATCATTATTGACTATTATCAGGCTTTAATGACACATTTACATATTGTACAGAGGGTCACTGTGTCTTTTTCCAGTTTATTATATGGAGCCTTTTTAAGATTACATTGATTTGGCTGTTAACATTTGTTCTGTTAAATAAATTACATACTTTACAGATACATTACCCATATTTTTATGTTATTAAACAGATACCAACTGTAAACCACATTTTTCTATGATATTGGTGATATAGTTACAGGATACTGTACTGAAATAATTTTTCACATATCAAGGGAATTATGTGATTCAAAGGTGGTGCACACAAATAAATCAAGTCTGAAACCTTGTGATTGGTTTTGTACTGATAAGATGGTGTGTCAAAGTCTGCACAATATTACTGTACTGAAATCCTGCTGCTAACCCATGTGACCAAAGAGAGGCAAGTAAAGAGAGGCAATGACCTAAAATTTAATGTTATTACATGAAATATTTTAGGTAGCTTTTTGCCTATATACAAGGTAAACTCCATGCTGCAGACAAAAATAGTCATGCTGGTTATATATATATATATATATAACAGAAAACAAACAGACTACAGTAAACTTGTCGGAATATATGCTTTTGTTTTGGCCAAGATTTTAACCAAATTATATGCTTAAAACCTGTCCTGACATTGCAGCCACTACAATGCTTAGGTGTTGTGGGTAGTTCTGAATATTTTTAGCGCAATACTATGTGGTTGCTAGGGCATCTGTAGCTAGGACATTGTTGCTAGGTAATTTGCAATATTGGATATTGGATATCTCAAGATAATTCTGGTACAATTTCTGTTAGAAATGGCGCTTTGTTAATGTAAATCTATCAGATTTTCAAAGTTTTAAAAGAGTTTAGGAGATTGTAAGTCCAATCAAACAGTAATAGCAGTATATTGTTTTGAAGTGTTCACTGGTCAATTCACTGGTTATTTGTAGACAATGTTGAGTATTGAGATGGTTGACCAGTAATATTTTGGCCTTCATTCCTGTTGTGTGGCAGTAATAACAGGCTAAGTAATAACAGGTTAAGTAAACCAATAAGTAATTGGTTTATTCCTGGTCGTTAATTGGATCATGCTGTCAGTTATGGATTTGATACCCAGTTATAGAATTGTCCATTTTTATACAGTTTTATAAACTTGTCATTGATGTTTGATCCTCTACATATATTGTAAGCTGTTACCTACTACTAAAATATCTCATGTAAGTACAGTGTGTTTGTGCAGGTTTTAATGTAAACACTATAGGGCTTTTGACACTTAAAATAGTTAACCCTGGGACATTGTAAACCCATGTAAACTAATTCCTAGGTTATCTGTTTCACATTTCAAACTGCTCATACTTTATCACATTGTACCTGGATTAGCAGGTTCTTATTTGCAGTGTGAACAGTCATGATTGGACATGACTGCGTAACAAATGCCTGTCTTATGCTTTTACATCAGTGAGAAAACAGGTCAGCATGGAAATCCTTCTTGGCTGTTTAAAGCCTCTCTAGACTTTTTTAACTAAAACTCAGGGCATTTTCTGTCACCATGTGACAGTCTTTTTCATCTTTTACCTCATATACTAGAACTGCCATGCAGGGTTAACCACCACGCCATTACATTCTGAGCCCACTTTATTTAATACTGCATATGTTTGGCACTGCAGTGAGGTTAACCCCTCAATAGCACTGCTTCGGAGCAAGGTTTTATAACCCAGGTAAATTGCGGCACTAGCCCCATTTCTAAATTAGTGTGGGGTTAGTGTAAATGTGTGGAGTTAGTATGAAAAGTGTGAAACATTCCTCTAACTGGGGTTAAAAGCAGGGTTAAAAAACAAAGATAATCCTGGGTTAAGAGCAGTGTATGAAGCCCTTGTTTTTTATAATGTCTATATTTCTCACCCCGTTCTTAATTTTACATGTTTGTAGTATGTTAGATTTTACTTGGTGTAGTATTTTAATTTAGATAGTATAAGAGACAACATAGGAAAAACATGTATAAATGAATGTGGATCATCTGTCCTCAGGAGATATGGATGGTCACTGGTGGGACCATGCGTCATGGCACAGCGAGGCCTCCTCATTGTCTATGGTGAGGCTTATGATTCTCTCCCCCATTTCCCCTCGTTTAATTCACCTCTGCATGTTTTTTCTTCTCCTTTTTTATATCATCCATAACTTTTAGGCGACATTCAAAGGGGAAAAAGAAAAACAAATGAGCAGAAATATTTTTCGGACGCCAGTTATGCCCCGTCCGAGAGGCAAAAGACAGTGGTGCGATTTTGGGACTGCTCCTACGAGGAGGACACGGAGTGGTGCGAACCTCAGGTCAAAGATTCAGGGGTTGACACGTGCAGTAGCACCACGCTAAATGAGGAGCATAGTCATAGCGACAAGGTACTGAGATGACTTCCTGCCGCCTTTTTCTCGCTTCCTGTGACCTCACAACAGACCTTCTCGACACACTCACTGTTTGTTTCTGCCCCTTGAGGGTTTTCTACTCTGATTAACTATCTCAAAAGGGAGGAGAACCCTCTTGTTGGCTTTGCTCCACTATTTCTGGCTACAAGTTCTAACACACACAAAAAAGTGAACAAAAGGCATCCTGGCACTGTTTGCTACATATCCTGCATGCTTTTCGATTCGGCAAAAATGCTCCATTCTGATTGCAAAGCTTTTTTCCTTGGTCACATCACCTTTTCACACTTTTCCCCTCTGGGATTTCCTGACATGATTTTTTCATGCAGTCCTTTAGTCTCAGCATAAACACAGAGATAGACTAGTGTGGGAGCCAATCTTACACTAAGCAGTTGTTTTTCTTTTCCCCTTTTCACTGTGTCATTCTTCATGCTGTCCTTTCCTGCCCTGTCTGTTTTGTTGTTCGTTTACTGCGTCTTTGGTGAATAGAAGTAGTTTGCGTCATTCATGCTGCTTGAGCATGCAAGAGCCCTTTCATTTCATTTTCTTATTTATAAATGGTTCAGTGTCGCTCAGTGGTTCTCTACTGGTTCTGCTTTAGAGCTTTGATTTTTGTGGACATTAAATGGCAACCTACTGTTAAACGGTACCAAAAACACACTTGTTTCCTGATTGCAAGTAACATAATTAATGTGTTTTTTCTCTTTTTTTGACATAACTTTCATGGTTGTATTTGCACAGAAGTCACGCAACCTTCCTAATTTGACTTCTGTAGCTTCTACCAAGTGACAGATGAATTTACACCAAAATGCTGTAATTTCATTGGATTTACAGCCTTTCACAACAACAAAAGACATGGGAAACATTCTTGCTGTAAAAAAGTTGACAAGCCTATTTATTTTGCTATCCTAACAATTTCACAGTAGGTTGCATTTTATTATTTGCCTGTGTCATTGCAGCTATCAGTAACTCTAGCATACAAACTTGCAACCCATTACTGTGTCACGAACCAGCTGTTGAGATCCACTTTTCTAGCTCACTGTAGCTCACTGGCCACAGAATGCTGTGCTTGGTATATCTCACTCTGTCCTGTGTTCTGCATTCTCTTGTTTAAAACACAAACCGGTCCCTAAAATTAAAATGAACAATTGTGTCTTTGCGAATACCAATGTAGGATTAGTTTGTTCATCCAAAATTACAATTCTTTTCATATACAATTCGTCACCTTTCATGTTGTTCCAAACCCATTTGATTTTTTCTTGTGGAGCTCAAAGTATATATTGCAGGCTGCCCAGAGTGGTCATCTTACAGAGGGCAAAAAGGAACCATTAAAGTACCATTTACTCAATTACAGTTAATGCGCTATACTCAAAAAAAATTGGGCTATTCTGGAGCTGTGTGTAAGGAGAACACCAAAAATTAAAATGTTATTTCTAGTAGTTATTATTATGAAAATTACACACATGATGTGTATTAAATAGTAATGAGTTTTAAAGGGAATGTTGTGACATAACAATACCCATTTACCATTTCGTTGTAGTTATTAAGAATGATTCCATTTACAGTTAACTTTGAGCATTGTAACTTTGCAGATCTTTTCTATGCTCAAACAGCAACATTACACATGCAAAACAGGACCCCTTTAAAAAGGTGCCACAGTAAAGTTTTGTTTATAGCAAATTATGACTTTGAATTTCAGGCATTTCGTCATATGGGCTTAGAACAACAAGAAGAGTAAATGAGAACAGAATGTTTTATTTTTTGAAAGAACTTTTCCTTTATAATCTGCACTTGTTTATTGTACATATTTATTGCTTGTATAAATTCCTTGTGACTATATATGAGCCACTTGATGGTGATGTTTTCATTTCATTAAAAGTTAGCATTTTTACATTTTTATTATAGGTTATCAACATGCTTTTTTAAAGTTAACAAATGAACTTCTTGTTCCATATAAGTGTGGAACATTTTTTATATATATATATATATATATATATATATATATAAAATCTAAATATATTCTGTTATGCCCCTTTTAATTATTCTACCCATTTCTGAAAGATAAAATTTTAAAAAATGCAAAATGATTGAAATTATATCATGTCAATAGCTTTGCCACATTTTTTACTGATAGTAGGCACCGTTTGTGTCTTCACAGCAAACCAGAGTTCAGCCTCTTTCTTTATTCTTCCAGAGTCTGAGCATAAGTGTGTGTGTAATGTTCAGTGTGGACGCTTGTATTAAATCCAGTGGTGTATTGTCACTTTGACCCTGTAGCACCCGGTGACATGGCAACCATCCAAAGATGGAGAGCGCCTTATAGGGCGGGTAGTGCTAAACAAACGCATGAAAGATGGCACGGTGCCCAGAGACACAGGCACACTGCTTGGCCTCAAGGTAAGAAATATACTATAAGAGACCCTCATATTGTCGGAGTTCACTCATAACAAAGCCATATTAATGACCCAAAAAAAACCCCCAAAAAATTAATTAGTAATTAGTAGTAAAATTAAATTTGTTGTAAAGTTATAATAAGTCATCATAAACAAAGTTCAGCTGAGGGCAATATATAGGCTAGTAAACCACTGAAATTATTGCTTTTATTTTTAGGGCAAACATACCTCCTTTCTATGTAACTTAGACTTTTTAAAGAGTGTGCTAAATTATAAAACAAAATGTTTGCACAATTTACTCAGCACAGTTTCCTTTTTAGTGATATTTGGAAAAGGTTTTTTTCAGTGTGTCAAGAACCTCAACTCAGTACAACATGTATGTTTCAACGTACAATGTGGTAAATGCGTTTATGTGCTTTATGTAACAACAGTGTTTAAAAACACCTAGTATAAAATGAGACCCAGTAAAATGGGTCACAGTTTAAAGTTTCAGGTATTTAAACACTTAGCTAATTTAAATCCACATCAGGTATCTGATCCCGTTTATGTCCATTAGTGCTAAAACAAACGAGACATTGTTTTTTAACTGGCAATTGTGTCATTGGTAGGGAAAACTATCCTCTATTCACTTTAAAAAAATACACATTTATGTAGAAATCAGCACCCAATCAAAAGCATGCTAAGACTTCATTTTGCACATAATTTGGCCTAATAAAGCATATTTTCAATACTAAATTTCAGTGCTGGTGTGTCTGTTGCAGGTCGTAGGGGGAAAGATGACAGAGTCTGGGAGACTTTGTGCTTTCATCACGAAGGTGAAGAAAGGAAGTCTGGCAGACACTGTTGGTCATCTCCGACCAGGTAAGAACATCCATTAAGACAACTAAACACTTTCTGTTTGTGCTGCTGTAAAGTTATTCTGCATTTGGAAATAAATGCAAGTATTTGTCATAGTCTTTATTTGCATGCTGTACTGTTACTAATAATGACACAGAGCTTGACGATTTAAATATTTTCGATTAACAAGTAAAGTTGAATTGTAATGTATCCAAAAAATTAAGTACTGATTACCTTTTAAGATCTATATCTGAGAACTATAAGTTAATAGAGGCAAAGACAATAAATCCGATAATATTGTTGTTGAAATATTCATGGATTCAGGATTTTTGCAGTTGGGGGTGTGTTAAAATGTATAAAGGAAATTAATTGGTATTGGTCTTAAATACTATTTAATTGTAAATCCTGACTATACAGTTTATTTTGTATGAATTTTGTGTATTATTACTAAGTTATAAACTTTGCCAGAAAATACTAATTATGTAGCTGGTTTATAAGACAAGGTTTATACAACAGAACTCTACAACCAATATAACCCATAAAACAATAATTCATAAAACTATTGTATCTGTTAGTTCCTTATTATTAGGGGTCAAGTACCAAAGATAGAACACAGATAGAAGACTGAAATATAACCTGAACTTCCAACAGTTCAAAATTCCGCTCGTTTTAATGTTCATAACTGTTCATAATGTTCATGTTTGACTCAGAAGTCCAAGAAACAACATTTTTTCCCTCTAATTTCTTGACTCATGATGATTCAAATGCATTTTGCTGGTATTTTCTTGCCATTTTAACTTTTTATAAACATACTTTTTCAAACTCCTCCTATCTCCTCCGTTTGTACAAATATGCACGAAATTTGGTATGTTGCATGCAGACACAATCCAGTCAAACAGTTATCAAAAGTTTTTGATAAACCCGACCGCAAACAAATTTGGTGAAAAAATGCAAAAAAAAAAATGGACGTGAGGCTGTATCTTCCCAATGTTTTGTCACAACACCACCTACTTGTGCAGAGATTGAAAAAAAAGCTATTTTTGTGTATAACGTTTGAAAACTTTGGTCTAAAATCATGAGAGTGGTCTCTTTAAATTTAAACAGAGATGCCCACAAATATTTTCCTTAGTGTTGTTGTTGAGCTTGACCCCGTAATTGCTCCTTGCAGCTATATTTACACATGTAATGCACTTTTTTTAGGTAATCTTTTACCCTCTTGTTACATTAATGCTAAAATAGCACCCATGTTCTCTTTTGAAATTTTAAAGTAATATACAACTGCCCAACACTGCTTGAATAAAATCATATTATAATTATGACTTCCAAGTTTATAAGAAGGAACATCCTTCTAGATGTTCTTCTTTTATTTTGTCTCTCTGTAGGTGATCAGGTTCTGGAGTGGAACGGGAGGGTTTTGCAGGGTGCCACATTCAAAGAAGTTTACAATATCATTCTAGAATCCAAGCCTGAGCCACAGGTGGAGCTGGTGGTCTCACGACCGATAAGGTGAGTTGAAGCGGGTGATGGATCATTATTCTTCACAATACTGAACATGTCACTTCAGGGACACAAAACTTATTTTTCCTGACAATGTCGGTTTATGAAGAAGGATGGCCTGTTGGGGCTGGTGTGGGCACACAAACACACACATACTCGCATATGTGGTTTATGGGGACTGTCCTTTTTATACTGAGCAAATTCAATTTTCTACCACGGTTCCCTAACCCCACCCCTAAAACTTTTGCCATTTTTCATAAAAAAAAATGGTTTAGTATGATTTAGTATGCTTATAATCTATTTGGTTAACAAGGGCCCAGGAAGTGTTTATATTGTTATACATGTCCACGGTTTTCTGGTTAAAACTCCTCCTTTAGGAGTGTAAGGGTGGTTTCACTACAGTGGTTCAAGCTGTAGGAATGCCGAAATGACTAGAAAAGTGTTAACAGCAAGATGGTATAAAACTGTGTATTTTCTGTCAGTTTCCACCCTTCTGCTACTTATACCAACGACGGAAATAAGGGCAGTTATGATAGCTAAATGTGGGAGAGCGTTGCTATAATGTCTATATTGTATTGCAATAGGTAGTTTTAATTATTAACAATGAATCAAAACTAGTTGGTCCACAATTTATAGGTTTATTAACATTAACATTTTATGTATTGCCTGAAGTTATACATAAAATGGATACAATGAAGATGCATGTAATGGTAAATGACATACAGTACACAACTTTAAACAGTGTATGTGGAGAATATTACCTTGCAGACAAAGAACATAAGATAGAGAAAGAAAGATTAGAAAAGAGAGGGCTGGAAGTTGGGCCTAGAGCTCAGATAAAGAAGAAGAGCATAAAGTATGTGCAGAATCCCAGTGCAGAACTCAAGGAAAAACACTCAGAAAAAAGAAGAGCACAAAGAAGAGGAGTGCAAGAGGAAAAGAGCACCATGGAAAAGACCCAGGAAAAAAGAGGCAGAGCATATCTTAAATTCCTTTTTCATCCTTTCCTTGACCATGTGACTGAAACCAACCTAAGACAACCAAAGTGACCAATCAGAAGACCACGTTTAACCCCCACTGTACTCAACAAAAGTTAGACCCCCTGCATGCAACACAAACATTTCAGCCAATAGCCTTGTTCTCTATCAGCTCATCTGTGGGCTCAAGAATGCAAAAGGTCCCTTTAAGCAAGGAGATGGGCTTTGGGGCACAGCAATAAATGCCAGCAAGCAATAATATAAGTAGATGCTCAGGCTTTCTTTAGGGAATAATGCCGTATATATATTATTCTGTTTTGAGGGTTGTATCAAATGAACCAACTCTGTGAATATCACAATAGTTTTAATCTGTTTTCTTTTCTTTTGAGCAATGCATAGTGAATTGATTCAACAACAGTTGGTTTAACAATTAGTCTGCATCATCACTCAAACATAGTTGATTAATATATAATTAAATTCATAAGCTTACACAAATCTTACAGATTCCTTGAATTACTCTTTTCTTAGAGATGTCCCTAGAATACCAGAGAGCACACATGGACAACTTGAATCAAGTGAGTTTTGTCACTTTTCACAACATCACAAGCTCATATTAATGTGTTAGCACTGCTAGAAGGAACATGCAAATCAGTGGTCTAATCCACAGGACACCAATTTTCATCTGTTTCAGGTTCAAGTTCCTTTGAATCCCAGAAAATGGGCCCTTCTATCTCTGTCACGTCCCCCATGAGTCCTGGAATGCTTCGGGACACCCCTCACTACCTGTCTGGACAGCTGTCAGTAAGTACTTACAACATCTTCTCATGTACATTTGGCAGATCTTATGACTTCTTTTACTTTTTATTGGCTGGTGGCCTGAGGATTTAGGAGGTAACTTCCTGTCATATATGATTGGGAAGATCTTTCAGTTCTGCTGAACAATCATAGTTAAGATGCTTCCTTTTTTAAAAGCCTAAAGTAAAGTAAACCTCTTAGATTTAATAGTTAGGATTACATGCACTTTGTGGTCACAGATTGTAGACAGTTGTTACAGTCCTAGACGCTCTCAGTTGCTGTCCAGTCTGGACTCTAGAAAGGGCCTTGAAACGGAAAATGCATTATTAGTTTTCAGGCTTGTTACCTTGCCATTCAGTTGGCAGGTGGTCAGCTCTGACACAGCACTGGTGGATAAGAATGTTGGGTAACCGAGATTCAGTGAAGATAAATTGTTTATCGCTGAAGTTGTTATTTATATACATACGTCCAATGATTTAATCTCATTTACTTTTTTCTTGTTAAATATCCTGAAAAATGTCACATTGTACAAGTAAAATGGGGTGTGAAATTAGTTTCATGTTGATTTTAAGGAATGTAGACAGATTGGTTTTATTGTTGGACATTAAAATGTTTAAATACGGAAATGGATATGGAGCTGTGTTATGTACCTGTAACCACTGTAAATGAAAGTATTTTTTAAAAAAATTATCTTAACAGACAAAAGCTGATATATGCCTTTGACTGTTTTTATGCTAGATTGTGTTGAGTTTTTGTGTTGTCATGATTTACACCGTTGTAAATTTTGTTTTTGTTTAAAATGAGGGAGATTTATCCTAATATGCTATAGTACAGAACACAAACATGTACAGACACAAAGAAGTATTGTTTGCATTTATTATTGAAAAACACAGAAATTGTTTTTAATTATAATCAAAATTAAGGCTAGAAACATAATGCAAATACGCAAATTCAGATGTGAATGCTGTCTTTTGTACATGCTTAATTTGCCATTTATATTATATAAATATATTTATGTAATATACATACATATACAGTACTGTGCAAAAGTATTTTTTTGTGTTGGTTCATAATGTAATCACAGACAGACTCAATGATTGTGAGATCAGATCTCTCTGTGGAGCACTGGCTGTTGTTAGTCTCCTTGTGCATACAAAAATCTCACTGAATTATTACCATTAGTAATATTAGTGTATATTAATAATATTAGTAATATTACTATATATTACTATAATATTACTATAATAATATTATACTATAATATTACTATATATTACTTATAATAAGTAACATAAGTAATATTTATAATAAATAAACAATTATCAGGCAATATGTGTCAGCAATCACAAAGGCAACAGGCAGATGAATGACAATACAAAGGCTTTATTAGCTTAGCATCCAAATACAAGATATACTTAACGTAAATAATCACAGGATAAGTCATATAGGTTACTGAGCAGGTCAGCTAGCAGGAGGAAATGACCATGAGGGCTGGGCACAGGTAAGTAGCTGTTAGCGGATTAGCAAGTAAGCACACTTAGCTGGAATGTAAACAAAGTCCTTTCTGCATTGCAGGATAGTATCACAGAGGATATGCTGGGAACATCTGAGCACATGGAAATCAGCAGAGAGTCTTGAGGTAGGGATACGAAGAAGGTGAGTTTGGTAAATCACAATGCACAAGCTGTGAGACCGGACGAAGGAGTGAGAATTGTGTGTGGCTTTATACTCGCAGGTAATCGGTGACAGGTGTGTGTGATTAGTGTTTGGGCAATCTGGAACGTGGAGTGTGGTTGGCAGTGGTGTGTTTCTGACATTACCCTCTCCTCCACGGGCAGCTCCTGATGCCTCTATACGGCGAGGACAGCCTCTAACTCTGGGAGCAGGACGGTCTGTATGATTTTGGTGGAAATCGTATCTAGTATGTCATCCCAGGCTACCCATGATCTTTCCTTTGGACCGTACCCCTCCAAATCCATGAGGTATTCAAGGCAGATGCCTCATCGCTGAAAGTCTGGGATGTCGTGGACACGATATATGGAGTCTTCTTCAGCAATTTCCGGAGGAGTGGGGACTTCGGATTCTTTGGTATCTGTAACAGTGGGAGTGACAGGGTTAGTGAAGTGTTTCAGAAGTGACACATGTAATATGGGGTGAATGCCATACTGTAGGGGGAGTTGAAGCTGGTAGGTGACTTTGTTGGCCTCATGATGAGGAAAGGGCAGTCAGAGATGGAGATCCCGAGTGAATAAACACACTTTGCCACCAGGTTGATATGCAGGAGCGGTGGAGCGTTGAACATCTGCATGGTCCTTGTGTCTCTGGACTGCTTGTTGTAGATAGATTTGAACTGAATCCCAAACTCTCTCGCTCTCACAGAACCAGTGGTCCATAGCTGGAACGTTGGATGGTTCACTGGTTCAGGGAAATAGTGGTGGTTGGAAACCGAGTATGCATTGAAAGAGTGTGAAACTCTTGAGCATACACATAGTAAGAAACAGTTCCAACTGTGCTGATTGTTGTGACAATATACCCTCATGGATGATAGTGTGACAGAGACTCCTAATTGTTTGAAGAATGATTTCCATACCCAAAAGATAAACTGGGGCCCATGATAGGAGACGTGTCTTCGGGAATGCCAAAGTTACGGAATATGTGTTGAAATAACAATTCAGCTGTTTTGAAGGAGGTTGGAAAGCCTTTGAGGGGAATGAGCTTACATGCTTTGGAGAAACAGTTGACTACTACAAGGATACAGTTGTGGGAGATGAGGAGATCTGTGACAAAGTCAACTTGGTCTGATGTGGGACCATGGCCTTTGTGGTATGGGAAGAGGAACTAATTTATGAGTGGGTAGTTGTCATGGGGTATTTGAGATAACACAGACTGAGCAACTCTTGACAAATTGGGAGAAACCTGGGCCATACTGGGCCACCTGTACCAATCCTGGAGGAGCAAGAGAGTATGTTGGCTGCCTGGGTGTTCAGAGTCCGGAGAAGTGTGCAGGGATAAACAGAGAGAGGAGGGGGCATAGGTTTTTCCTTCTGGACCTCCCAGCAGAGCAGGCTCTGACTGGGTGGCAATTTGGATTTGTTCATCTAGATCCCATTGAATGGGACTGACCACAATGGCTGGAGGATGGATGGGTTCTTGTGTAGATGGACAGTCTGGTTAGTAAATATGGGATAGGGAATCTGCTTGGACGTTCTTGGGTCCAAGATGGTAGGTTATGTGTAATTGGACCTGGGGTAAGTTTCATAGAGTAGTAAGCGCAGGGATGGAGGAGTGGAGGCACTACATGGTATTGTGATAGCACCGCTCCAACCCCAACGGTGGAGGCGTCGATCTCTACAACGAAGTGATGCTGAGGATCAGGATGGATGAGGATCGGAACGGTGCAGAAGGCGTGATTGAGTTGTTCAAAGTATTTGTGGGCTTTGAGGTTCCAGGACAGAGACTTGGGATTCTTACAGAGCATGGAGGTGAGAGGGGCAGTGAGGAGGCTAAAATTATGAATAAACCAGCAATAGAAATTTGAAAAATTTAAGAAACTTTGAAGTTCTTTTACAGTTTGGGGTTTGGGCCAATCATGAAGGGTTTGAACTTTACCCTGATCCATCTGGACACCCTCGGGGTTGATCACATAACCTAGGAAAGGGATGGTAGTTCTGTGGAACTCACATTTTTCAAGTTTAAGATATAACTGTATATTATATATAAATATATTAATTTTCCCTTAGCTTCAAAAGGACCTGCTCAACGTGTTGGCGATGTTTGGCCAGGTTCCGGGAGTAAATCAGGATAGCATCAATGTAAACAATGACGAAACGATGGAGGAACTCCCGGAAACACATTGTTCAGAAATCCCTGGAAGACCAGTGGGGAATTGGAGAGACCATAGAACATGACCAGGTACTCGTAATGACTGGAAGGTGTAATGAAGGCGGTCTTCCACTCATCGCCTTCCCGGATATGAACGAGGTTGTAAGCGCTTCGCAGGTCAAACTTGGTAAAAATGCGAGCTCCACGTGGCTCTTAGAGGGCGGCCGGGACCAGGGGCAGTGGATAGGGGAATTTAATGGTTTGTGAATTTTGAGTATGGTAATCAATACATGGATTCAAGCCTCTGTCCTTCATACCCACGAAGAAAAACATGAGGCAGCTGGAGAGGTGTATGGACGGATGAAACATTGCTTGGGAGCCTCCGTGATGTACTCTTCCATGGCCTTGCATACCAGGATGGACAATGAACATACTCTACCCTTAGGGAATTTGGCTCCAGGCAACAGGTCAATAGCGCAGTCCCATTGCCGATGTGGTGGTAGATGGGTAGCTGCTTGCTTACTGAACACATCCTAGAACACCTGGTATTCAGTGGTAATTTGACAGACTTGAGGTTCTGGACTCTCTATATTGGTCCAACATAGTTGGAGTGCTGGATCGTAGGAACGAGGAATCATGCCGTTTTGTAAACAATACTCACTCCATTGGGTGATTTCACTTATTGGCCACTGAATCTTAGGAAAGTGTTCGGAGAGCCAAGGGTGACCCAGGATGATGTCGACAGTTGAGCTCTTCAGCACAAGAAAGGAGATGTACTCCCGATGGAAATACCCAGCTTGAAGTATGATGGCAGGATATTTGTAGCGGACTTCCCACACCTTGGATCGTTTTAATCTTGAGTACATGTAAGTACTTCATTTGTGGTACCTAAAACCGATCTAGAAGTGCTGTGATATGAAGTTTCCCAAGGATCTAGAGTCTAGGCAGGCTTGCACTGAAAAGTAGTAGTCAGGAGTTATATAATGAACTGTCAAGAGCTTGAGTGTGGACACAGATGGAATGGTGTGCACAGTACTCACTGCAGGGCATGGGGGACGAGTAGGGCAGGATCTGGTGAAATGACCAGGAGTACCACAGTATAGGCACAAAGCAGAAGACAGGTGACGAGTGTGTTCTGATCTTGTCAGCCAGTGAATATCCATCTGCATGGGTTCTAATGCGTATTAGGGGGTGAGGCGAGTAGATATGGATGGATGAGGGAGTTGAGCTGGCAGGGGGTTAAGCGTTGAGAGATCCTAAAACGAGTTGATTGGGAATGGAGAGCATGCCAGTGGATTCTCCAAAAACGTCCTTGAAGTGAGAGGTGAACATGTCATAGGAATTATGGGACTATTGGAGTTCCATATTGGTTCCATATGGAACCGGTATTCCATACCACAGTGCACCTCCCGACAGAAGGGATATGAGAAACGCCACTTTAGATTTCTCAGTGGTGAACTGTTGGGACTGCATTTCTAGGTATAATGAACACTGGAGTGGAAATCCATTACAATCCACTGCCTCACGCGAGTAGGAAGTAGGTAGGGCCATGGGACTGGCTGAGGTAGATCGTGGAACGGTGCTCTGTGCTAATATGGCTTGCAATGAAATGACGAGTTCGGCGAATGGATCTAGAGCCGTAGGGTAATGGGAATCTATACCTTATGTTCTTGTTCCGGTCTTCTGTCAGCATTCACAAAGGCAACAGGCAGATGAGTGACAATACAAAGGCTTTATTAGCTTAGCATCCAAACACAAGATATACTGAATGTAAATAATCACAGGATAAGTCATATAGGTTACTGAGCAGGTCAGCTAGCAGGAAATGACCACGAAGGCTGGGTATAGGTAAGTAGCTGTTAGTGGATTATCAAGTAAGCACACTGAGCTGGAATATAAAAGACTTCTTTCTGCATTGCAGGATAGTATCACGAAGGATATACTGGGATAGTCGGAGCATGTGGAAATCGGCAGAGAGTCTTGAGGTAAGGATACGAAGAAGGTGAGTCTGGTAAATCACAATGCACAAGCTTTGAGACCGGACAAGGGAGTGAGAATTGCGTGTGGCTTTATACTCGCAGGTAATCAGCGATGGGTGTGCGTGATTAGTATTCGGGTGATCGGGAATGTGGGAGCATGGTTGGCAGGGGAGATGTGTTTCTGACAATATGACTTAGGTCTAGTTTAAACAGAGCCAAATTGGTGACATAAAAACGATTTAATTTATTCAGTTGTTTGAGTGTATTGTAATTTATACAATAAAAACATGCAAGTAAAAACAGCATACAAGTGAAAACGAATTATTTTGATCTCAAAAAAGATCAGAGACTCAAATTAGTGACAACAATTAAAAAACATTTAATTTTTGGAACCTCCCAAACTGTCAACCATGAATTCTTCAATGCTACATACGAGCACAAAATTTGTTGTAAAGAATGCATTTTATTATTGCCTTGTTTGTTCAATGTTTTGTTTTGTTGAAACAACAGCATCAAATATAAAAATTGCTGTAAACACAACAGATACCAGACAACTACATTTAAGTACTAAACTAGACAAACGTAATATTACATAATATAGACAAAGGATATTATGAAATAAATCTAATCAAGCAGATGATGAGTTATTCACTACTGGGGCATTTTTGCCACTTTCACTTTCATAAACCTTGGTTATTTCATGATTCTGGTGTAAAAATGTTTTAGCTATGAGGTTCCTGTAATATTTAAAAAACATAAACAGTATGACTGAATCAGAGTTAGACTAAATCTCTTCTCAGTTGGATTGTTTAAATTTGTGTGCCACTGTGCAGTTTTGGTTTAGTTTTATTGCTTTTTCTATGTTAATTTTGATTATTCAGAAACCATGCCTTAGTAGAAGAACCACGCCTTTTGTCCCTAGGGTCCAGGTAACATCGTCAGATTTCTCTCTCTTTTTCTGCCCAGTCTTTTTTCTCTTATTTCTGGCAGTCTCTTTCACTCCATTAATTTCTCTCTGCGTTATTTTGAAAATGCACTGCAGAAACATTGGCAACATTACAATCCCACAAACCCGACCGTCTGTTTTTTATTTTTACCAAACGTTTTATGCCATTTTGCTTACAATTATAATCCACAATTTTTCAACACCATTCAATACCATTATTACAATATTACTTTTGCTTAATATTTTAAACACATTTTACAGAGACCTGAAATTAGCTGCATGATTACATACCTATTTGATATACAGTACTGTGCAAAAGTCTTAAGCACATTAGTGTTTTCACACCCCAAAATGGTTTAAACAAGTTATTTATATCTTTTGTTGTAGTGTCAGTAGGATTTATAAGATTACATTTACAAACATTCTTTTTGCCATTAATTGTAATAATCCAGTGAGATTTTTGTATGCGCAAGGAGACAGACTGATTACAGCCAGTGCACCACAGAGAGATCTGATCTCGATCATCGAGTCTGTCTGTGATTACATTATGAACCAACACAAAAAAATCAGACTAAATCCAGAAGAACTGTGGCAGTGTCTCCAAGACACTTGAAAAAACCTGCCTGCAAAGCTACCTGAAAAGCTATGTACTTGTTTACCAAGGACAAAAAAGTTTATAACCAAAGGGTGTTCACACAAAATATTTATTTGATTTAGTTATTAGAAGTTAATTGATAAATAAAATCTATTTATGACATTATTTTTGAAAGCAACCCCACTTTACATGTGGCTAAACTACTTTAAGTGGCTAAATCTATTTTAAGTCTACTTTAAGTGGCTAAAACTTTTCATAGCACTGTAGCTTTACAGGCAGGTTTCTTCAAGCTTCTTGGAGACGCTGCCACAGTTTATTTAGTCTGTCTCAGTTTTTTCTGTTGGTTCATAATGTAATCACAGACAGACTCGATGATTGTGAGATCAGATCTCTCTGTGGAGCACTGGCTGTTGTCTGTCTCCTTGTACATTCAAAAATCTCACTGGATTATTACATTTAAAAATGTCATCAAAAAGAATGTTTGGAAATGTAAACTTATAATTCCTACTAACACTACAACAAAAGATATAAATAACTTGCTTAAAACCATTTTGGGTGTGGAGATACTAAAGTGCTTAAAGACTTTTCCCAGTAATGTAGTATAAAGAGATAATAAATATTTTTTAATATGTAATCTTTTAAATGCAGCATGTTTAAGTACAATCAATTGAAATTTAGTACAGAATAAAGTCTATTTAATGTGTACATACAGTTTTAGTCTTTGTCATGTAACATGAAACATTATATTTGAATTATGTAATATTTAAATTATACTTGGCGTTTGTATAATTGTGTACAGTATGCTTAACTAGGTTACATTTTGTGAACCAGCACATTTTCAAGATAATATTGCATTTTCCAATGAAGAACATATCTTTAAACACAGATGAATAAACAAATTGTACCAATGAAAGTGCAATCAGATGGGCCTGTGTACTTTACATCATAACTGATTTGTGGGTTGGTTTTATTGTTTACATATGTATTTTGCTGTTTAAGTCTCTTATTTTAAAGGAGTGTTTCCGATTTCATATCATCATACGTGTCAGTCATATCATACATAAAAGTAGGTTTTTATAAAACCAACCCACAAAGCCATTACAGTCTTTTACTTGTACCAAATAGAAATTAACCAAAATATTTAAAAAAATTTCCTGAAGCCATAGCAGATTTCTTCAACTTGAGTGCTTGACTTTTTATAATTTTCTAATTTCACTGTAATATTAAACACCTATGTTGTTGAGTTTTTTAAATACTGAGTAACAGTGATGTTAGATATCCTGCCACATGCACGGCTGATTTTCTTAAACTAATAGGACACAGATATGGTCACTTCAATCTATATTAAAGAGAATAAAATGGTACAATTTGTTTGGACTGAAGCCCTCCCCCGTCTGCTGTTTTTGCAATGGAAGCAGTCTGCTCTAGTCTGTACTGAGCACTTTCTGTTGCTTTGATGCATGCATTAGTACTGGACTATTTTTAGAATAGCGAGTACTCTCTAAAGGTACAGTATAGACACGTGTTTCTTATAGCTGTAGTGATGTGCCGCAAAAGAAAGTCAACTGCTTTGAAGTCAAAGTGTCTGGTTACAGAGGACCAAAGTACACAAAACAAAATAATTAAATATTTATTAAATGTACCAATTTTCATTTGGCATTCAAAAATGAAATGCTATTAGTTAACGTAACATCTGTAAATATGTTTGTTTATTCGGTTTTATAATAATGGATTTTATAACATTTTAAACTATAAAGTGGTCATGGAGTGTTACTAAATAAACTGGTAAATTTAACTTGGGATTTATTTCTTTATTAATTATTTCTTTATTTATTTCTACTATTAATTCTTTTGGAATTTAGTTTGGGGGGAATTTAGTTACTATAAGCATTCTGTAGATAAATGTGCCAGATTCCGTTTTTTCTTCAAATTGCTGCAATTGAGACTTTCAAAGCTGTTTCATTTCAATATCTGATTTTAATGAAAGTTAAATTATTAAGCACAGTTGAACCATTTTACATTTTGTTTTAGTTTTCTTTTGCTTAGTCTGTTCCTTTATGTGGGGTTATTTGATTTGGATTGCTGGGCTTTGAAAGTCCCTGTCTGTTTCACATTAAGGTGAATAATAGCAATCAAGTCTTAAGGCATCAAGTTAAGTAAGACTCACAGCAGACACACCCCCATTGCCTGGCCAGCCAATAAGAGATGGAATGTTCCGGCTCATATCTTACAGCTGTTCAAACCCTCTCACCTGCAGCCTAACATGAAATGGGAAAGATCACACACAACTAATTGTTTGTGATACTCATTAAAGCAATATTTGGCTTAAATACACTTTATGCTCTTGATGACTCTATACATTATTTTGGCTTGTTTCTCAACTAAGGAAACAGTGTACAGTAATGCAGTTATAATGGAGCTCAGTCATATTATTGGAAGTACATGTTCATTAGTTTTTTGAAGGTTATTAAAAGTTATTATAAAGTTGTTGGGGGGGTCTACTGTTTGGGACACATAGATGTCTGGTTATGAGTTAGATATTCCTGTAGTTTACAGTAATTCCTGTTGACAATCTCAATAGTTATTTGTGGTTAGTAACACGATTTCCCTTCCTTATATCCTGGCAGGTATTCGACCTCATTCATAAGTAAATCAAAAAGTCATTAATACTACCCTCTTTATATAAATTGTCTCATGAATGAGGCCCATTGTGTGAAAGTTATTCAGTTTACTTTTGCACTGTCTTTATATCACTCTTTAATTCTTACAAATTCAGTTGTTATTTTGAGTGTTATTTGGTTTATTTTGTAGGCAAGCTATTTTATCATACTAGTTTCCCTAGCAGCAGACCAGTTGCTCTACTGTGAGTGAAAAGGACAATTTGGCAAAAACTAAAATTGCATGAGAAATTGCATGATTTGGTAGGCTAACATTAGATCACTAAAAAATCATCTGAGGGCCCTAGAAAACAACTCTTGCTGTATGCACAAAAGGGCCCATGGGCCTAAGAGTCACATATTATCACATGTTATGGTCTGTGGGCCCATGCATGCAATTTCCTTTGGTATTGTCAGGTTGCAGGAGGCCCCTGAGGCCTTGGGACTGAGGTTCCTCCGGCCCTATCCGTAAACCAGTTCTCTATTAACATGAATAATGTTTGTCTTGTGTCTAACAGTATAGCAATTTACAATTTACAACTTTTATACGTATATGTATTCTACAAACATTTATTCTAAAAATGCTTTATCCAATAGACTTCCATTGTAAGTGCATTACTGTAAACAGAATCTTTGTTTGTTTTTACAAAGTCAAAATTATTTTTTGTAGTAATTAATAACAGGCCACAGATGCTGTCTGTAGATATAAAGTAGTGTGTACCTTGCAATATTCCTTTAACATCAGTAGGCTACTTTACAAAGCTCTTTAACATTGTTATAGCGAACCATGTGATCCAATGCTTAAAAATAGTTTTCCTAAAGTTATAATTGTCCAGCATTTGTGTTGAATTTAGAATTCAGCAGATAATCTCAGGCTTAGATAGTGAGAAGTAGCCATCTTGTTTTAGTTTGTGTCTGCCATTGCTGTATCTACTGTGGAAAAGTTCTGCCAAGCATGCAATGCTCCCAGCCGTGCATCGTGGGCTTCTGCAGGGGTGCTCTAAGTCCCTCTGGGGTGAGCTCTCCCTGCAGACCTCCTAACAGAGTTGATCTGTTCCTCTAGGTGAAGCTCTGGTACGATAAAGTGGGACATCAACTTATTGTTACAATCCTGGGAGCCAAAGACCTGCCTGCGCGAGAAGATGGCCGACCTAGAAACCCCTATGTCAAAATCTACTTCCTTCCCGACAGAAGGTACACGTGAAAGCTCAGATATCAACTCATTTCATGAGAACCAGTAAATAAAATGTTGGGTAAATTTTATGAAACCCTCTGAGAATATGTCTAGGCTAGAACAGGTGCTTTGTATATTTTGTAGGCTTTTATATACAGAGTAAGCATTTTTTTTGGTTGTGACATTATTTCCATGAGCTTACCCAAAATTATGATAATTCCATTTTTTCTAAAGGAGCCAAAGTAATATTTAAATTAAATATTTAAAAATAATAATTTTATTTAAATATTATTTGCACATTATGGCATATGGTATTTATTGTATTGCCATAGAGCTGAAATGCATATTTTTTGTTCAGTTTTTGAGCAATTATATAAATCATCAGTGTTCAAAATGCTGTCCTTACCTTACCCTGATTAACAGTAAATTTATAATAATGATTTATAATCTGAGCTGTCAGGTTTAATTTCGTGAAAATGTCAGTTTGACATAATTTTTCTGCTGAGTTATGTCACATCCGTAAACAGAAAGAAGACATGGCTACTATATTGTGTGTATGGGTGCTGAGGATGGTGGAGCATTTGTAGCTTGTTTTCACAGAAGGTTCTCAAAATGTAAACTTTTAAACTGCAGTTCCCTTTTGAGGGAACACGAAGCTGCATCACCTTGACACTGTGGGGAAAAGCACTTCAAGTGTGCCGACTCTGAACACATGTAAAACGGGTATGGGGGAGATGCCAACGGCTGAAGAGACGCTTGTGGGCTATCTCTCTCCCTCTACATCATCATCAAGGAGGAAACCTGCCTTGCCCTCCAAGCCCTGCCAGGTTACTTTAAATCTGGTGGGCAAGGCTTATGCGGCAGTAGGTCAGGCTGGTTCATCACTGCACATTATTGCAGTTTTGCAGGTGTACCAGGCTGACCTGTTCAAAGACCTGGACCAAGGTGGGGGGTTAGAACCAGATGCGGTTCAGGAGCCCCGTAGAACCAAAGGTCTTGCCCTCCCTTCTACTTTCCCTGCCACCTCAGGTGTTTGTGGGGTAGAAGCACCCGGCAGGTAATCTGTCCAGACTTTTCTTGCCAGTCCTCTGTTTCAGGAGACTGGACAGATAGACAGGATGGTACCTCTCTCAGACTTACTGGCAGCGTGGAAGCTTCTGCCCAGTTTGTCCCCATGGCTGTTAAGAACGGTAGAGAGACGGTACAGAATTCAATTTGCCTCCTGTCCTCCTTGTTTCTATGTCATTTTACAGACTGTGGTAGTAGTGTTGGCCCGGGAACTAGAGACTCTCTTGGTGAAAAAGCTATAAAACATGTTCCCCTGCACTTGAGAGATCTGGGCTTTTACAGCCGATACTTTATAGTTCCCAAAACGGATGAAGGCTGCGTCCCATTCTGGAACTGTGTCGCTGGAATCGGTCTTTGAGGAGATAGGAGGAGATGCCTCCTGCACAGGCTGGGGTGCAGTTCTCGATGGCCGTCCAGTCCATGTTGAAGGATCCTCATCTCTCCTGGCACATAAACTGTCTGGAAATGAAGGCTGTGTTTTTGATGCTGAAACACTTTCTCCCTCACCAGAAAGGCCAACACATCCTAGTCCTTATGAACAACACCACAGTTGTCTCATACTTGAATCACCAAGGAGGATTGCGTTCGCACCCCCTGTTCAGGCTGGTGCAGCAGATTCTTCTTTGAGCAGAAACCAGGCTGTTGTCCATCAGAGTGATGTATATCCCAGGGCATGTAAATCTGGGGGCATATATCCTGTCGAGACAGAGGCTGAGGCCTGGGAAGGGAGGCTCCATCCACAAGTGGTGAAGTCCATTTGGCAGCGGTATGGCAGAGCGGAAGTGGATTTGTTTGCCTCTGAGGAGTCAACACACTGTCCCGTCTGGTTCAACCTCACTTATCCAGCTCCCTTGGGGCTGGACGCTATGGTATAGTCGTGGCCGAGGTTATGTCTAAATGCATTTCCCCGATAGCCTTTCTCACGGAGGTCCTAGCCAAGGTCCGCCAGCACCAAGTTCAGTTGCTTCTACTAGGACGGGGCTCCTTGGGAGCTCCCAGTCTGGAGGGACCTCCTATCCTATGCTCGAGGGTTGATCTTTCACCCCCGGCCAGAGATCTGGAAATCTCTTAAAAGCTCTGAAAAGCTGTTAAATTCTGGTCTCTCAACTGAGGTAGTAGAGCCCATTCTGAGTTCCAGAGCCACTCCAGAGTGCTGGAGTTCCTTTAAGAGCGCCTCTCTGCAGGGTTGGCTCCTGCCACCCTAAAGGTTTATGTGGCCGCTGTGTCTGCTAGCCACAAACCTGTTGATGGAGCCTCTGTTTGGTAACACCCCCGGTGTCTCGTTTTTCTGTGTGGTGCTAGACGACTGAGGCCTTTTTTGTCACACGCGGGTCCCTTCTTGGGACCTTACCATTGTTTCAAGGGGTTTATCTTTGGCCCCATTTGAGACCCTATAGTCAGCCTTTGATACGTTTCTGACTCTGAAGGTGGCCCTGCTTTTGGCTCTTACATCGCTCAAAAGAGTAGGAGATCTACAGGCTCTTTCTGTAGATCCTGCCTGCTTGGATTTTACCCCTGGCTTTGTTAAAGCCATTTTGAACCCTAGACCAGACTATATCCCCAAGGTGCCCGACGCAGCTGCTCAACCGGTGGTACTTCAAGCATTCTGTCCTCCGCCGTTTGATTCACCAGAGCAGGAGAAGCTGAATTTGTTGTGTCCAGGCAGAGCCATGAGGATTTATGTCCACCGCTCAGGCCAGTGGCATAAGACCTCTCAGCACTCAGTCTGTTTTAGTGGCCACAACTGAGGTAATGCGGTCACAAAACAGTACCTATCTCACTGGATCACAGATGCTATTTACCCTGGCCTATGAGGCCTGTGACCTTGTGTCACTTTTGGGGATTAGAGCCCATTCTGTCAGGGAGTAGCAAAATCTAAGGCTCTGTCTAGGGGAGCATCCCTAAGTGATGTTTGTGCTGTGGCAGGCTGGTCCTCTCCGCACACATTTTTTAGATTTTATAGTTTAGACTTAGTTCCCTCAGGAGGTCCTCCTGGGTTGACAAGTCTAAATCTGCTCCTATGTTCTGCGCCAATGTTTCACAGCATTCCTGGGGCAGGCATTCCCTCACTGTGGTGGAGTGGGTATTACTTCCCCATAGCGTCAAGCTGATGCAGCGTCGAGTTCACTGAAAAGGGAACGTCTCCAGTTACATTTGTAACCCTGTTCCCTGAGATGGGGAACAAGATGCTTCGTTGCTTCGCCACATCTCTCGCCTGTACGCCTCGCCTGCACAACCTTGGGCGTGCATAAAGTGGTTTATCACATAGCATTAAGCTGACGCAACATCTCGTTCCCCATCTCAGGGAACAGGGTTACATACGTAACCTGAGACATTTGTATTATCTGCCTCTCTATCAACATTTGGATAAGAATGGGTTCACAATGCAAATCCTAATGGTGCTAGTATGTTCATTTTGTTTATGCAAAACTTTTCTTACTAGTTGTGATTTTGGGGTGATGTAGTGTATTGAGCTCTGTAACCCACTCTCCTCAGTGACAAAAGCAAGAGGAGAACAAAAACAGTGAAAAAATCCCTGGAGCCCAAGTGGAGCCAGACGTTCATGTACTCAGCAGTGCACAGGCGAGAGTTCAGAGAACGTATGCTGGAGATCACGCTATGGGACCAGGCCAGAGTAAGAGAGGAGGAGAGCGAGTTTCTTGGAGAGGTAAGAAGAGAACATCTGTGTTTCAGATCTTTATGTCTTTAATAACACCATGCAGATTGAGCTAAAGATCTCCCAAAGTTCTTGTAATGCAAGACACCTGCTCTATCTAATGGTCTATCTAACATGGAATATTAACCATTCGATGTTATCAACTTGCTATTTTTTGAAGTCTAGCACTATTTTAAATGAGGAATTTCAAATGATGGTTGAAGGCAGGGTCCAATATGTGAAAAAAACATTTTGCCTTACCTGCCTTAGCTAAATATCAATTCGGTATTTACAGAGCTGGAATCTTAAATTGTATATTTGTATATTTTATCCTTTTCTTTTATATATATATAAATATAAATATATATATTTACGCTGTTGTTAATGCGACAGAGTAATTACTTAATTATTTGTAAACTACAAAGCGGGACAGTCGTGCAATACATTTCATGCTGCATGTTGTACTGTGTATGATTATGTATGTGACAAATAAAATTTGAATTCAGATAGCTGATGCTGGGTCCGTTGCTAGCGATGGTGACAGTACATGTGAGCTTGACAAAGGAGAGCCTGTGCCCCACTTCTGGGGTGTCAAAGGCAGTCCTCTTTGGTGAGGCCGTGTCTGGGCAGTGTCAGAGACGGATTGGACATGTTCCCTGGAAGAGCCCTCAGAGGCAGAGGGTCATGCAGCATTCTTCATTGAGCTCATCCAGATCTTTTCCAAGGACCTCGACTTTAAGTGGGACTCCCCCACCAAGCCCACTAAGAACATATTGGATTTGTGTTTTTTTGACTCGGGCCACCCAATGGCCCCTTTCTTCTTCATCTCTGGCTCACTCTCATCAAGCTCAAGAACGTTTATAGAAAGACTCTTCTTAATGCTTCTATTTCTCCCTGAAGTCTATTACAGAGCTGAGACACAGAAGTGCTCCAGGGCTACGAGTCATTTTCTTTTACGTTGTGCCTCCGGCCAGCCTTCAAAGCATCACAGATTGGCCTCTGCTTTCCATCATCCTATAAAGCAAACCCTAGATGCATCGTCCACTGCGGTTTAATGGAATGATCAAGTCATCAGTGCAGCACGTTAGTACTGAGGCAAGAGAGCCACAATCTTCTTCTGAAAAAGGCGATGAGTGGTGGCTTTTACAGTTGTTATTTTGTCATTTCCAAGAAAGATGGTGGTCTCCAGATGATTTTAGACCTAAGACTCATCAACAGGGCTATTTACAGATGCCCCTTCAAAATGACTACTTATGTTCATATAGCTTTGAGCTTTGTGTTCTGTGTTAGCATTCAAATGAGCATGCTCTGCCCCAGCCATTCAATCATGTATCTGGGGGTGCATTTGGTCTCGAAGAGAGTGTGCCTGTGTCAGGTGCGCATTTGAGGTCTGATGTCTGCCTTGGATCTCCCACCTCAACAGTCTGCCATCTGGACCTTCTTTACATGCACCACCTTCTGATCTGGCTAAAGTCCTATGTGTCCAAGAGGGCTTGGTCTTCGGGGCAAGTATTTGGCTCACAACGATTGTTTGAGAATTGTGCTGTGTTTACAATTCCCCACAGCATCAGCTTCTGATGCAGTGTTCAGTGAACCATTCTTGAAAGGGAACATCTCTGGTTACTATTGTAATCTTGGTTCCCTGAGAGATGGGAACAAGACATTGCATACCCTTTCATATTCACCGCTCAGATCAGCTATGGCTATTTAGTCAAAAGATTCTTAGTTCATATCTCTCACATTGCACGTTATACAGTGGCGGTGGCCCGTCTTATTCACTGTCTTCATCTGCATTGGTAAACCGAACTGGCAAAGCACTAACAACACCAAAGTCATGGGTTCGAATAGACAGATTGCACTGTAAGTTACTTTGGATAAATGTGTCTGCCAAATTCATAAATGTAAATGAGATCTATATCTATTATGTGTGTAGATTCTGATAGAGCTGGAGATGGCACTGTTGGATGATCAACCTCACTGGTATAAACTACAAACCCACAACATGTCTTCTATGCCGCTGCCCAACCCATCCCCTTACATGCAGAGACGTCTTCTACCAGGAGAAAGCCCAACACGCAGGTTACAGAGTATGTACATGCACTTGAATGCAAACACAGAAACAGTCTACTTAGTCATATGACATTTCCCAAGCCAATGAGGGCCTCTCAAGAATAAGGTTGTTTACAAGTCAGTTGTGATATTAGCTCTGTTCCAAACTCTAGTGAGCTTCCTCACTGTCAGCATAAACAGCAGTTAGGTAATGGTCACTCACACACCCCACGCAAATAAACAAACTCGTGAAGTGCATGAGAGATGCAACTTACAATCGATTTCAGTAGTCTCACATTAGCATGCTAATAAACGAATGGGTCCTTAATAAGCACTTGAAAGCATAACATGTTTTTGTAATCTGATATATTTTCAGCACTAAATAAAACATGCATCACAGTGCATTATGGGTTTGCCTTATCGGTAAACAATGAATGTGATGCCTCCTTAAGTAACTTTTAAGGAAGTGCATATAGTTTACAATAGTTTATATGAGTTACAATAGTTCTGTAATTTGGAATTTGAAATTTAAATGTTGCTCAGCTGGGCAGCTCACTAGGTTTGATACAAAGCTATTTTTATTTACACAGTGAAAATATAAGAAAATATTAAATCTCTACCCTTAATCTCTACCCTTATCTTAATTTGGAAACCACATTTTTTGGAATGTGTGTCTCTATTATTGTTTTTGTTGATATGTTTTCTATTTTCATGTTTCCTAAAAAATATTACTCTCTGTCAATCCATTGACACATGTCCAGACAAAGGGCCGTATTATTACAACTCAGGTAACTTAAACTTGCTTGCTCCAGCTAGCATGTGATTGGTATTGTGTGACTCCAATGAGTTCTTTGCCCTGCACCCTCTCCACATCTCCTCAGACACCTTAAGAAACCCTGTACTGTTCCACAAAGCTTGCATGGAGATTTTTAATGCCCATCGCTGCTGCTTTTGACACACATTCTCACATTTCAGCTTGACCTCAGGCCTAATCTCCAGTTCAGACCAGTTTAGTCCTGTTTATAGTCATTCCTGAGTGGATCTGTTGTGGACTGCTAATGCTTTTCCTCAGCCTCTCACAGATCGTTCTGTTAATGTTTGCTGGTTTTGCTTTCTAACCTGACCTAACCAAACCAGCCTAACCCTCAGAGAGGTAGCTCTTTAGCAGGGCCAGACAGAGAATATTCTTTTAATTAGCATTAAATTGAAATAGGGTTTTAATTGGTTCAGTAGACACATTAAAGAAAAATGTACATAAAAACTTTGAGGTTATAGTCGCTAATATTGTCTCATCTTATTCTATTATACTTAACACTGTACAATATTAGTACATTAAGTTAAATTAAAACAACAGACAGTGTGAATGTTAAGACCATACAATTATATTTTGTATATATTGTATATATTATTATTTATGCCAATATATTATAGCAAACTGAAAGACCTATAAACAAATTTTTACGTTGTTGTAATGAATTTAGCATATATATTGTTATGGCTGTTATAAAACTTATAATTAAAGTTTTATACATTTTTACAATATAGTACAGTGTTATGATTTTTTACAATACAGAGTGTACAACTCGCCTTTTTTGTGGTGAACGTTTCAGAAATGATCCAGTGCTGTCTGTTCCTTAACTCATCATCAAAAAGTTTTATTTAAGACATTTCAATTATTCGATAGGCTATCAATGGTTAGTGCACGCTTTCATTACAATACTGTCATGGCAAACAGCACAGGCTCTTTATACTTGTTAATGATTTGCATGTGGGCTTGCTCTTTAGAAACTGTGGATTCATTCATTGTATTTGTGTAACATTGTAAACTGGGTCTGTAATACTAATTTTTGTTTGCTTGTGGAGGAATAGTTAACCTTTGTACCTTCTTAGGATATATGGTCTTACTTTGAATTAGTCTTTAACTACTATGTATCTACATAGCATTGATACTGTACTTATTGTGTACATACAGTGTGTGGAGGGTTAGATGTTGGTTTAAGGTTAGGTCAAGAGTGTATTTACAGTGTTTATTACATAAAGGTAATAATAACACAGTACACGCTACGTTCAGACATAGGGAACTTTGAACGGATGTAGTACCTGGAATCGCTGCACTGTGAACAAGCAGAGGAAATCTTTGTAAATTTGTCTGCAGATTTTGGCATAGATGATTACTTGCAATCTTTTGCCTTTTGGGTTCGTTGTATAACACTGGTTCCTCCGTCAGCACCACGCACATGCATCCTGGTGCTCTAGTAAATCGTGCTGGAGACTAACACAGAAGAGAAGAAATTGTTGAACGTTTTTTGCACAAAAAGTATTCTCACTGCTTTATAAAATTAAAATTGAACCACTGTAGTCGCATGGACTGTTTCATTAATGTCTTTATCACCTTTCTGGGCCTTGAAAGTAGGGGTTATAAAGCTCTCAGATTTCTTTAAAAAAATATCTTAATTTGTGTTCCAACAAAGGTTTTACACATGTAGAATGACATGAGGGTGAGCAATTAATAACAGAATTTTCATTTTATTGAACTATCCCTTTACGTACTGAAAATATCAATTAACATGAACTTACTATAGGGTTATAATTAGGGTATTGTTTAGGGATTAAGTGCATGCAATTATGTATAATTTTAATAACTGTTACTACTATAATAAGTAAATAAGTAAAATGTCTAACAAAGACACTGTAAAATAAAGTGCTACTTAAAACAGTAACAAACATATTAATATTTACCTTATATTTACCATATATTTTACTAAACATTTCTAAGCATTAAAAATGTTTAAATATTTACAGTGTTAAATTACATAAACAAACTATATCAATTACCTTATATCAAATGTATCATAAATATTCGCTATATTAAAAAGTGTGGAATGTAATAGATTTATAATACTAGCCATTTATATCAGCCACATTAAAAAAAATTAATTGGTGCACCACTAATACCAGCTATGATTATATGTTTTGTGTGTGTTTGTCTCTTGTACTAGATTGTACTTGTATCACACTAGATTACTGAACCATCATGTTAAAATAGTATAGTATCTTCATATAGACCCTCATGATCTCATATTTCTTTTTCTCTCCCCCTCTGTCTCTCCCTTCCTCTCTCTCTCTCTCTCTCTCAGGGTCACAGAGAATAAGTGACAGTGAGTTTTCTGATTATGACTGTGAGGATGGGATTGGTGTTATCTCAGGTACAACTCAGTCTTTCCCTGATTTAGCACTCACACTGTACTAACCATGACCCAGAAGTATTTGTTTATTAACAATGATAATAAAATGACCCAGAAGTTTTAAAAACCCTTGGTGATGTTTCATGTTTTAGAATAATTGTGAAGTCACCATAGTTATGTAATAACACAATATGGTATTATTTACTCCACCATAAAATGAAAATTGGCCCATAAATTACTCACCCCCAAGACATCCTAGGGGTATATGATTTTCCTCTTTCAGCTGAAAAGAATTGGAGTTATATTAAATAATATCCTGGCTGTTCCCAGCTTTATAATGGCACTGAATAGTACCTGAGATGTTGAAGCTCAAAAAAGCTTATCCATCCGTCCTAAAAATAATCCATAATAAATTAATTCATAAATGAATTTAATAAATGCCTTCTGAAGGAAAACGATATGGTTCTCGTGTGTCTCATGACTAACGTCATAACAAACCACGCATTCACGAACCAATGAGATTCTGTGTTATTGACATATAGCCGACATGCTGCCATATTCGGCATAGTCTTTCAGACTAAAGTCTTTTCAGACTTTTATACCTTACAGATATTTAAATTCAAATGTGCCATTTCTATCACTAAATACCCTCAAGATGTAAGTAATTGTACAAGTAATTGTATTCTTTCGCAAACATGTTGTTTCGCTTATTTAAACTCAATGACAGCATAATTTACATACTGAATTGAGATTTGTCTTTCTTGCATCTATTTGCATACTAATTTGTAATTAGTCTTTACTTCTTGGTCTTTTTTTTAAACATCAAAACTTTACACTGTAAGGATGGTGTTGAATTATGTTTGATTTTCTAGTCAACAGTAAACATAATTTCACGTACACAGAGCCAAATCTTGAAAAGTTTTAATATTACAGTTTTTCTGTTTTATTCTCTGTGGAAATACAGATCTAGTTAAGTTTGTAACCTTGTAAGCTGTTGCATCTTCATTTGTTGTCACTGAAGGTTTAATAGCATGTTGATGGTATTGAAGGGTAAAATTGCATTGTATTTAATTTATTTCTGTGAATATAATATTGTGTGTTAACCTGTCTGTTGCTGTTTGATCTCAGATTACCGTCACAATGGCAGGGATTTCCAGAGCTCCACGCTGTCTGTACCTGAGCAGGTTATGTCGTCCAATCACTGTTCACGATCGGACATGATACGCACACGTTCACGGTCACCCAGTGTTCCTCCCCCACAGAGGTAACCTGCGCAAAAAATTAGTTTTTATTCATTTAATCTAGCATTTATTTAAACTGATTTTGCACATGCACATCTGCTTTGTTCTTTTAAATATGCTTTATTGTTGTTTCTCTACTGCATGTGTTTGGTTACTGTATCTTTCTGTAAGTGATGTTAGTCATCTTGCTAACATTGCTAACCTAGCCACTGAATTAGACTCATCTCTTCAAACACGTTCTTTCCCTGTAACTCCACCATCCATTCAAGACATGTCAGCCAACCAGATGTCAAAGTTTATTTTTGTGGTTTACAGAGCTTAGGACTGTTGCATTGATAAATCTGTTTTCTCAGGACACCTGTTTTAGTAATGTGTCAGGTAATGAGGCATTAATACTAGGGGCATGGTATGAAAAATATGGCGCATTTTATCAATCGTAATAACATCTTTAAATAACACTGCTGTCTGTCTAGCACTTTTGGTCCTAGCAGTGCTTGGTTTGGTTTACAGTGAAAGTTCTTGTAACTTCTTGATTTCTTTTCCTCCAGTCGAAGTTTAGATCACGGTGTGAGAGGAGGACCCTTGCTGTATGGCCCCTGTCATCGAATGTCTGAAGACCGATACTCACCAGACAGGTGTGTATTCATGCATCCTCAAACTGCTGTGGGTCTGATCTTCACAAGGTTCCAATACTGAGATTTACCATTATTGTGCCCTCAACAGTACTGTGAAACTGTGTTACACTATGTTTTTTTTTAAGATTTCCCCTTCTGATACAAGGAACAAATGGCAATGTCGGTGATTTCAGAAAATTGGATGAGGGAAATATTATGTGGCCTCAGTGCAGATAGAATTTTCATTGTGTGCAAGCAGAAGATAATATGTGCCTCTTCTTTAATTCCTTTACCATTGGCCCTGTATTTATCTCTTCTTCTTACCAAATGTCTTTCTTTATTCACCCATCACTGCCACCCTATTTTTCTTTTATCATTTCATTCATATGTTTCTTTAAAGCTTTTATCCAAAGTGGCTTACTGTTCTAAAGTTCTACATTTGCTCAGTATGTTCGATTTCTAGGGATCGAACCAATGACCTTGCTAGCGTCTTTCTGTGCAATGTGAGCTACAGGAGTTTGTCATCTCTTTATTGCTTCTTGTTGAATAGTTCCATTAAACCATGTTTCTGTTCCTTGCTCCCTATGATTGCAGCCAGTATCTTACCCTCCCTCCTCGAACCAGACACAGACAGCCAATCATCGACCCTGCTATCCAGGACCCCAGGTATTCTGATACCTTAGTGTGCCGTTGTGTTAAATCTATCCTGCCACAAACCCTCACACAACATCCCCCACATGCCTCCCGATTCTATCCAATCACATTACTTTCACCCGTGCACAGAGCACATAATTACAAGGGTACCTGTCTCTTTATTTGTCTACTTTATTATTAGTTTATTAGTTTTTTGCTTTTAGCTGCACAGATTAGTCTGTTTTTAGTGTCCACTTGCTAGTGTGGGTATTAATATACACAATTAGTCATGCTAGCACATTTTTCATATTTACAGTGGAAAAAAGCACTTCATCTGCACTTCTTACTGTGGGATAAATGCGAGGGCTTCAACCATATTGTTGTTTCTGGATTTATGCAGAGGCATACATTATAGTTTTGAAAGTTTGGTATATTTGACTGTTCTTTTGGGGACATTTTGATTTTTTTTGTGCTCTGGGTGACCTTTGCCCTCTGTCAGCCCTTTCTCAGGGATGAAGTGGCCATAAATAAAGAGAGAAAAGGAGCCCTGTCTACATATCATCCACTTGTTTCACCTGCTTTCTGTACTGCACTCTCACTTTTTGTTCTGTTCTGATTCATAGTATGAACCCTCTCTATCGAAAAGATGCAGTCAGGTTACTTCATTCCACTAAGATGGCCCGTGCACACTCAGAAGGCGCTTACAATTGTGTGGACAGGTAGTAAACTACAGCGGTAGTAAAGCACTCCTTGTGTCTTGTGTTGTGTGTAGTAGTTCTGACTAGAAAAGCTAGTGACGCCTCTCAAAATATTTCAGCTTTATTTTCTAGATTTTATGAAGTGTAGATCCAAGTGTAGGTCCATTTTAGAGAGCTTTGAAGAGGGTAGAAAAGGAGACAATTGTGTGTTACAAAATAGGTAATTTTGTCAGTGAAATGCATGAACGGCAAATGTTTATTGGATGGTCCTGCGGTGAAAAAAAGCAGGCAAAGATAGAGCGCTACCATAGCGTCATTCATCTGCCCATTGATAAAGCTTTGTGCAATTATTGTAATGATATGGAGCCATTATAAGTCCTCTCAAGAGGATAATGTACGTAATACACAATGTTCTTTTTACTGTCTTTGCCGACTATGCGACTAAGTACGGCAGTAATCCTAAAGCGTCATTTGCCAAAGGGAGTGTGTGCTGTAAGTGTGCATGTTTAACTCCATGCTACCCCACTGCAGTATAATGAATTGTGTTCTTAGTGCTGCTCACTAGATGACTGAGGGTGGGCTTGTGTTGTTTTAATGACTAGGCAAATCTCTTTCAGTACAGGGGCAACTAGCCTTACTTTCTGACAGAACTGCATGTCAAAAACAGCAAGCTACAGTAGATGTTCCTTGTGAAAGCATACAAACATATATTTTCATCCAGATATGGTTGCACCCAACCAGTTTTGGTTTGTAGACCTATTTTTGCCTCTTTTATATGGATGAAAAATGGCATACACTTGAGAAGAGACCTGATGAATATCTAGACACTAGAATATCACACCTGGATTTGGGCCTTACTGCCTGGCCTTCCGGGCTTTTCTCACCTAGCGGCAGCCTAACAACCACTTAGAGCAGCATAGTAACTACCCACAAAACCCTGGGACTGTAATGGAACTCACACTGCATTGTATAATGGCACCTTGGGGAATGCCCACAACATAAAAGCGTTTGAATCATCTGTGAAACTAGTCCAATCTTGGTGCTGTGTGATGACATTGCATGACAACAGACAATGAAAGCTACAAAAGGTTGCTGGAACATATGGTTAACTTCTGGTCTTCAGCAAGCAAACTGTGTGCAAAGCTGTGTGTTTTGTGTGTTATGTTTAAAAAAAGAGTTACATTATTAAGAATGATCAATTCAAGCCATGTGTTCCTCCTTACCCCAGATACATTACAGGCAACCTTTGCATTGATTGTTTGGGATTGGAGCATGCATGGGCAGCACTCGAAAACGCTGCCTGTGAACATTGTGAGTCTATACCATTCGGAGCCTATACCACACCATGAGGAGTTAGACATTCTAAGTGTCTAGACAGGAAATTGAGTCGCCGCCACCTCATCCCCTCACTTACACTCCTGGAGGTTGTAACACGGGCAGGTTGCCAAGTTAAATATCGACTGGGCTTTGGAGAAGCAGGAAACTCATGGAGTCCAGAGCACAGCTTCCATGATGGGGTATGGAGATTCCCCGATCTCCATACTCAGGTGTTCCCAATCTCCATACTGAGGTGGCCATTCTCTTCCCATATTTTGAGCCTGACAGTTCATAATTATTCCCCCATTGTGGGCTTGAAAAAGAATGCCTATGGTATTATGCCCCGGGTTGAAAGGACGTTAGCTGCGTATCTCTCATTGGATGCTGCATCATCCCTTAAAGCTGTGGTGCACATACTACCAAGCCCAGCCATATTACATCATTTTTGGTGGGGAAGGCTTATATGGTGGTGGGTCAGGCTGGTGCATATCTGCATACTATAGCTATTTTGCAGGCATACCAGGCTGACCTCCTTAAAGATTTAGATGAGAGCGGAGAGGTTAAACCCGACGACATCAAAGAACTGTAAATTCAGTCGTTGAGAGGTTTCAGGAGGCGAAACGCCAAAGTTTATTCCCCACCAGTCCAAACCTCCTAGGACTGCTGCCAGGGAGCAGCCCCATACTTCAGCCACCAGCTCCTTGTACAAGCAGCAGCAAAAACAGAATGTTGCCTCTCAAGCCCCACCCCCTCAGAGAGCTTGGAGGTCGAAGCAGCACTCTCAACTGAAGCCTTCTCAAAGGAAAACAGATCAGAGGACTGTGTATTGTGAATCAAATCAAGTCTGAGGATTGGTTTGTCATAATAGATCTGAAGGACACATGCTTCCATATTTCCATCTTTCCCTCTCACAGGAAGTTCCTGCATCTTCACAAAGTGTATGGTTGCAACCCTGCCTTCATAAAAGCTTCAGGGAATATGCATACTCAATTACATCAATGACAGGCTTATTCTAGCTCAGTCTGAGAAAATGGCAGTTCGGTATAAAGATGTCCTTGGCCATCTGAGGTGTTTGGGGTTGAGGCTTAATGCCAAGAAAAAGTCACTACCTCCCAGCAGAGAATTACATTTCTGGGGGGATGTGTGGGACTCAACTATGATGCGGGCACAGCTATCTTTCACTTGTATGGAGTTGATCCTGGCTGCTGTGACCAGGATCAGACTAGGCAAAGTCATCACAATAAAATGGCTTATGGCAGCTGCATCCAACTTAATTCCTTTTGGCCTGCTGTATATGAGACCCCTACAGTGTTGGCTCAGGACAATTTCACGTAATCAGATTTATGTGCAGATGCCTTCATTCTCTGGTGATGTTTTCATGGTTTCTGTCCCAAGGCCTGATACTGGGAGTGTCCTGTCTACGAAGAATTGTGACAACCAATGCATCCCTCACAGGCTAAGTTGCATTCATGGAAGGCCACTTACTGAGGGGTCTGTGGAGAGGTCATCATCTTTCTTGGCACAATAAAGTCATCACAGTGAAACCTTGTTAGACTTACACACCTGTTCAGAGGATATGCCTGTGCAAAACTCAGTTTTCTGGGTGGCTACTATGGTGTTGTTAAGTTGTTGCTTACTGGCCTAAGTCAGAAGAGCCCACCATCATGTATGTATGATTTTCTGGTTGCTAGATATGACTCAATTCCTCATTCATTCATGTAAAGTCTATGGGAAGGCAACAAAAGCTAGGCAACAAAAAGTCAGATTGCTAAGAAAACAAATTGCACACTTTTCCTTAGCCAAATGTTTTATGGTACAGTATCATTCACGTTTTAAGCATAATTTGTATTGGATGAGTTAATTAGTGAGAAACTAGTGAAACACATTTCACTACTTGTTGTATGCTACATAACGTATGTGACAAATAAATCTTGAATTAAATTATTAAAAATCTTTGAACAAAAATGCAGAATTGGGATACTAAATTAATTGTGTTGTCATCTCACAAATCATATTAAAGACATGTCTACAGAAAGATTAAAAAACACGAAAATGCAAATCACGTTAAATACAGCAAACAATATTTGTGATCCAATGGCATCTTTAGAGTATAATATATATATATATATATATATATATGTTTTGTAAAAATTAGAGTGTTAGCATGTAGAACTAACATTGTGTGATATTTTATATTCAGGAAAATGAGGAGGGATAGACAAATTTCAGCCTACAGTGACTCATTTGAATCTCCTGAGAGGTAAAATATGTTTGGTTACGTTAGTTTGGATTTGTTTTCATACAGCAGTAAAATCTAGGATATAACAGCTAAAGTGATTTTTTTTCTGTAGCTACAGATGTAATCGTGTTTTTTGTTGTTGATAAGCTTCTAATACATTAATTTCTTTATTTCAATCTATCAAACCTCATGCTTGATTTGAAAGATATTACAATGGGCCCAATCATGTAATCAATGGAACATGTCTGGACTACAGGTAAGGCTGTCTGGAGACCACAAAAGATCCTTTTTTGTATTCATGAATTACCATTTGACAGAAATAGAAGGTCAATTTATATTCCCACAGAGGCGTTTTGGGTCAGTTTTGGTGGAAAAAATCTATATTTTCTTTCTCGATTAGTGATCTTGTCTTTTCAAGCAAATAAATACTGAAATTATATTGTAAGTTTGGTACTGAGCCCACTAAAGATCTAACAACATTAACATGTTGAAGTTGGTTTATTCAGTAGGACATGCCCCAGGATAGAAATTGAACCTTCTACAGATACAGAAAGGTACTGACGGATTAAATGCCACTAGATTATTCCATTCAGTTCAGAATCTAGTTTGAATTAGAATACTAGTAGTTTAATACTTTATAAAAACAGAATCGCCCAGCAGCTCTTATTTCTTGCACAGGAAAGAATATCAGATTCAGTAGTATTTTATGTTCTTCTCTTATGTGCCTCTGTAGAGAGGACCATATTCCAGAGTTCCCAGCTAACCATGAGCACTTTGAAGAAGATCTCAGGTAATGTGGTTGGATCTGTGTGGTCACAAAGGTTGTCCTAGAAAAATATAGGCATAGATTAGACCATAGCCATGGGGCTCATTGTTGTGTAAAATATGTTTACTTTCCATAACTAGTATTCTTTACAACAGCCTCCTGGAGCTATAAAAGATTACTTCATTCATGTTAATTTTGTTTATTTATTAACTTTTTTCTGTCGTACTGAGACTATCTCTCCACATATGTATGGGATTATGACACCACTCATGGAATTTTGATGTGGATTCTCTGTAATACACTAATGATGTGTACATCATTCTGGCAAAAAATGTCATGATCATACACATATCTTCCTCTTTGATTCCATGTATTACGGTGCATGTAACTGGTGATTACTGGTCTGTATTGTATTATCAATACTTTATCTGTTCATTCAATTTGTTGGTAGCCATTTGGTATATGTTTTTGCAGGCATCAGTGCAGAATTTCTGCTTCAGCACCTCCCCGGGAAAACTTTCATAGACAACCTAGGTAGAGGGTGCAATCAGCAGCTCCCCAAAGGTGGCTGGAGCATGAGCCTTCTTCCTGTTTTTGAGGATTTTCAGAACATATTGTTCCCTCTTCCTCCTTCAGCCCATGTAGCAGCCTGGAAAGATGTTAAAAACGATCCTTGGGTCATCAGAATAATGACCCAGGACTATTAGCTCCAGTTTATAACCAGACCTCTTTTTCAAGAGCTCTAACTCTGTCCTGAACTTTCAGTCATTCAGAAGAGGAAGCCTTGTTAGAGGAATCAATAAACTACTGAAGAATGGAGCCATAGAGAAACTGGGGTGGGATGAGGCATAGATCGGGTTCTGTTCCTGTTACTTTTTAGTTCCAAAGAAAAATTGTACTTTTCAAACCTGTCTACTGAAAGATGTCTACTAAAGTCAGGCCACTTTCCATAGAAAGATCTAATGTGCATGATACCTGTCGTAAAGGAGACTTGTGAGAGCCCTTCACTGGTGGAAAGAACCAAGCAACACCATGAAGGGCTCTTAGTTGGGACCTGTTCTGTGGTGCCAACTGATCCCAACAGAAGTTTTCTTGAGAGGCTGGAGTTTGGTACTCAGTGGTGCATGGAACAGGGGCCTCTTGGAACCTCCCTGGCCATCATAGCACATCAGTGTATTGGAGCTGAATGCCATTCATCTAACTCTGGACTACTTCCTATCTCACCTGGAAAATCGTCATGTCCTAGTGAGGACCATCAATATGGTGGCAGCATCATGTGTGAATTGACAGGGGGATGACAAACCCTCTACTCTGTAAGTTGGCTCACACCCTTCTCACTTGAGTGCAACCTTGTCTCCTCTCACTGAAGGCAGAGTATATTCCAGAGTTGCAGAATTAAGCAGGGGTCCTTGGTTTCTTCATCCAGTTGTGGTGAGGACCATCTGGGGTCTGTTCACCTCTAGGATCGGTTCACCTCTTGGGAATCAACCCATTTCCCTTTCTTTTTCTTACTAGAAAAGAAGAAGGCACCCCTGGGGAGTGATGCCTTGTTTCACTTTCACCAAGACTGGCCTTATGGCCTCCTCTATGCATTCCCCCTTTTTAGTATTACTTTCTCCTCTGCTACAGAGGATACAGACAGAATCAGTCAAGGTATTTCTTGTGGCACCACTGTGGCCCCACATGCACTGGTTCTCAGAAATACAGCCTCTCCTGGCAGGTGTACCCCTGGAGCTCCTGCACAGACAGGATCTTATGTCACAGGCTCAGGGAATGCTGTTCCACCCATTTACCCAAGGACTGAAGTAACCTTAGTTTTCTGAGTAAGAGATTATTTACTTCACTGTCATGTTTTATTAGAGGAAGTGATTTGCATGATCATGCCTTTTATAGCCAAGTGTGTACGATCTGTAAATTGGTTTGAATTAGTGTCTTACAGAGGATCCACATCACATGCCATGAGGGGTGTCATAATCCCATACATATGTGAAGAGTTTGTCTCTCACTCAAATAAGGTTACAATGTAATCCCATATTTTCTTCAATAAATTATTGACCTGCCTTGTTTTGCTTGTCTTTGTTTGGTATTTCTCCTCTATTTTATGATCTTGTGTGTTACTATATACTGGTGACTCCCTAACCAGTCAGTGTTGAAACATATGATTGGTGTATGTTCTGACTAATAGGTCTTAGCTTTATCTTTTTTAAGATAACATAATTTCACAGGAATTAGTGCTACTCAGCACGAGGACCTAATGTGGTTAACCAGGCGTATGGGATTGCAGTTTTCAATCCCTGACATGCCACAATGCACTGGGGCTAAGCATTTGTTGTTGACTAACAATCTGCAGATATAGCCGCAGCATGGTGGACAGGCATGACCATTACAGGTCCAGATCAGCTGACCAGCGTCCCATGATGGATCGTCCAGTCTACACCCGCTCCCGCTCGTCTGAGCGGCCCGATTCTGGCTACATGAGATCCATGCCATCATTACCGTCACGGAGATCTGCCCCTCCCTCTCCTGCCTTAACGAGGTGACCTAGACCAATCACAACAAACCACTAATCCGCTAAACGAAACCATGCCTTGTGCTTCCTGTCACCTGGAATGCCCCTCTTCACATTCTCCACTCCTCTTTTTTTAACCCTGTTGTAACAATGCTAATTTCCCTTTATATATTGTGAAAAGTAGTGATGATGTTTGCTACTAACCTCTTTTAATTTTGATTAGACACACCTGTTATATTATCTTGGGATATAATGGTGTGTACCTGGCATCGTATGGTTTACTTTCTTATTGGTTCTAATTTTTTTTTGTGAACTAACATTATTTATTTGTAGTTTACCAGTATATGCTTTAAGTTATGGGCTGTTATGAGTTTGTGTGCTGTTGGCCTTTTCACTTTTCTTACAGCTTTATCAGTCAAAAGCACCTGTCCTGGTGCTGACTTCACTCCTTTTGAGATGCCATTAACCCTTTTGACTCATGATTTGCCAGTTACATCATAAGTCACAAGGAATGTTACATAAACGTTCAGATTTGTGCTTGAAGTTTCACTAGTGCAAGAGATGCAGTTGCTCTTGAATGTGCCACAGGTTATTACAAAATGTGATCTACATGGAATATCATTAGAAACCAAATGTGATGTTCAGCTCAAAAGGTGCTTGAAAGATCATTGTGTTTACTATGGAGTCTGTGCATTTTAAACATATATATTTAGTTACATGGGTAAAATGTGCATGACTGTGACATATTTATTAATTAAAATGCATGCTCTTATATGGTAGAATATGTGGAATTAGATTGGTGTTTTTTATTTATTTTATTCACCAAGTTGAATCTTACAAAACCTTTTAAGAGCTGTCTAGGTCATGTTTTACCCCAAAATTAGTAATTATATTTTACATAAATTAACTTAAGACTGTTTATAACCATTAGGTTGTTAGGCTCTTTGCATTGTTATGTTTGTTAACATTAGTAAAGGCATTACTTAATATGATCTAACAGCAATAGTTTTCCAACATTTATTAGTCTTTGTTAATGTTAGTTAATGCCAATACAATTGTTCATGTTAGTTCTTTGTGCATGAACTAATGTTAACAGTTACAACTTTTGATATTAAAAATGTATTAGTAAATGCTGAAATGTATTGAAATATAACACATTTTAGCTAAAATTAATAAATGGTTTAAAAGTATTGTTCATTGTTAGTTCATAACTAATTCACTACCTTATGGTAACAAATACAACCTTAATGTAATGTGTTAATGACTAATTGTGACAGTGAAAAATATTGGTCCAAAAATGCCGGGCTGGGCTCTTATTGGCTGCTTTTTGTCATTATTCAGTCTAAGTCATCCATTTTTTTATAAAATTTTAGTTTGCATAATTATGTCTACAAAACTAATTTCAGACATTTAAGATGATGCTTTCAGATTAAGACTTCTAAGATCATACTGGTCTACAGAAACATTTCAGGCAAGTGATCCTAAACTTTTGACTAGTAGTGTACATTCCTTTTTGATTTGGGGTGAAATATAACTTGGATATGCTCTTGACAGGTATCATAAGATTCAGCCCTGGATTTTGTAGGTTGCTGTACAAAATTAAAAATGTTGATGTACTTTGCCTACAAGACTTATATTTTATCAAATATTTTTGCTTCCTTTTAGCTTTGTACTAACCCTTGAGAAAACTGTATCAAATACTGACTTATTTTGTGTAATAGTACAAAATATGTTTTTATAGCATAGCTTCATGTGCAGTTTGACCCTATTTTCTTTCTGACACTCATAAAACGAAGTTACTTTGATACAGCTGTAGTTAGTAGGTTTGTTTTTACTAGTATTTTCTCACCAGCATGACCTGCTGTAGTCTTGAGCAGGTTTATGACTCAACCACTAACCAGTCTTTAAATGTAACACTTCATTTTCGTTACTGACAAACCATGTGCCCACAGGGCAAACCCACGCACTGGATCGGTTCAAACAAGTCCCACAAGCACACCAATGTCAAGTCGAAGAGGTCGGCAGCTACCGCAGATCCCACCAAAAGGTTCCTTGGACAGAAGTGAGTGGATGAACCAGCCTTGTTTCATTCTGCAGTTTTGCTTTTTTCTGTTTTGTTTGAGTTTTTTTACATGCGCTTTGGTGGAAACACATCTCTGATTGTATTTTAAATATATTAAAAATCTAGATGAACTAACAAATTAACATTACTTCTCAACTAAGTCTGTTGTTGGATGACTAGCTGACAATCCTGACCAGTCCTCACCTATAGCTGAAGTTTAAGTCAGAATTTAATTTTGCTGAAAGAGTGGTATAGCAAAATACTACAATAAAGTTTAGTGTAACAATTGCCTGCTACAAAGTGACATACAGTGCCCTCCAAATGTATTTGAACAGGAAAGCACACATCTTCACAGCTCTGTTTGCTGTGAAGAAATCTTTAATCATTAAAAGTTGAATATGAAGCAAAAGTACAGAATGTCTCAGTTTGTTATTTGGCTGTTTCAACACAACGTTTTACTAATTTAGAATAACAGCAGTTTCATCCCTTTATCTAATGTGAGCCTAGTATTAGGACAGTTGCTCACAATTGTGTTTCCAAGTGATCAGCTGTGTCCTGTTGCATTATTTGTTTACATAATAAAAGCAGAGAATGTGTCCATTGCTTCTGCGGTCTGAGTCTTTTGTGGTGAGAAAATACTTAAGCTTAAGAGAGCCGACTCTGAGAAAAAGCAGTGAAAATATCTAAAAATGTGACATTTTGTACATTTGCATTATATTAATCAGATTTCTTGACTCCACAGCAAACAGAGCAATTTTCTCTTTACTGTCACAATAATTATAGAGGGCATTGTATATTCTTCCAGTTAGCTTCTTTACATAATGCAATATGGCTTGGTTCTTTTGTCAACCCTTTTCCCAGAAGATGGTGAAGGCATGACTGAGCCTTTTGAAGGTCTGTAAAAATGGCTTCTCTGTTTAGCCTTGTCTTAGTCTTTTTTTATTACAGCTGTATCATACACTAAAACTTATGAGCTCTGGTCTGTGAACTTTACCTGTCACTGGCTTTGCTTTTGCCATTGTAGCTAACAAGTAGCAAGTGTAGCTAACGGAAGCATTTGTTTGTGCTGTAGACATGTTTGTGCAATGCTGAACCTGTTAAAGTATTATTGTAGTTGTTTCTGTGTAGTCTGCATATTTTTGTGTCTGGATGATTCACTGAAAATGCTATCAATGTCTGTATACCCTAACCAAATTTTGTTGAGGTAAACTCTGAATTTTAGCTGAATTCTTTATCTAAAAATCGTTGATTATGTTCAATCTTAAGTTATAAACTATTTTTAGGCTGTTTTTAAAGACTAGTAATGGTTCGGTAGTAACAATTACTTGTTTTTTGTAATTGAATTCATTTTTAATTTGATTGGAATCAATGAACAACCAATGAACCTCAAGATCCCCCCTGCTATCTGTCATCTTCCTCAGTGTGACTTAGATCTCATATTGTACTCATCAGTCAAATGCAAATATGATTTTCATATTCTATCAACATCAGCATTTATTCCAGAGTTTATCCATTTTGTATACATTGATACATTACTTATCGCACAATTTTTCAAACCAATACCCTTTTTTACGTTTATTCTCACATTTCTTACGGCATGATGATTGTATTTGCATTTGGAGTGATCGTAACTTAGTTTAGTGGACTTAAGTAGATTTGGAAAAGAACCAGACTTGCTGCTTTTACAGTAGATTGGTTGCAGATTTGTTTAAATTAGCTGCTTTCTCTTCTTCTGTTCTCATCCTTACATCTCATGTATACTTTTTTCTGTACTTTCATTTCTCCTTAAATGCATGATGCAGTGGGAGTGTCCTCACAGTCTCCAGCCCCGCCCCCTGCACCTCCCCAAATCACACAAAAAATGGCTGGTAATCCTGTTACAATATAAATACAATATACAATACAACTAATATAGCCATATTTTTGAGCTTATAATGTTGAGGAAAAAACTTTTATGTTAAAGTAGAAGTAAATGGGTAGTAAGAAGAGGTATTGCAGTTTTGTAGTTTCGTTATATAGTCTGTTTAGTTTAGGGTCTTCTGGTCAGTAATAAGCAGAACACTGCAAAGTATACCATACTTGAATTGGCACTACTTCAATTGCGTGTATGATCATAGTAATTATTAATGATGCACCAAAATGAAATTTAATTTTGACCATAATAAATTGATACCTAGGGTGATGAAACCTGGATGATTGTACATGCACATTTATCTATGTCAGAGTTTACATTACAGGATATGTATACCCCAAAATGAATAATTTGTCATCGAAGATTATGTTTTTCTTTCTTCAGTCTTCACCTGAAGAAATTCAGGTTTTTGAGAAAAATGCAATTTAACAGTGTAAGTTTTGAAGATCCTTAATAGTTTCAATGCAGCTTCAAATGGCTCCTCTCTACCCTAGCCAGTGAATAAGGGTCTTGTCTTGTCTGAAACAATCAGTTATTTTCGGAAGAAATAAAAATGTATATACTTTTTAACTACAAATGTTCGCTTTGGTCTTGCTCTGTGATGCGTGTCCCAGGCTCACGCATTATCTTGAATTGCCTAAGATGGAGAAAAATCCTGGAATGTTTTTCTTAAGAACCCTAGTTTTTTTTTAATGTAAGAAAAAAGACAAACATCTTGGATGATGTGGGGGTTGAGTAAATCAAGAAATCTTCATTTAGGGGTGGACAGTATCCAAAAATTCACCTACAGTTGTGGGTCTATTTTCCCTTTCAGCCCAAAACTGAATTTTCATTTAATTGGTCAAATGTTGGTGCATCATTACAAATTACAAAAGTCTTCCATGTGATCAGTTTACTGATTTATTTTTTTTGCTTTGTTTCCTTTTCTCATTCTCTGCAACCATGTCTCTCAAACCATGTTGTCCTCATTGTCTTCAAAGCCTACATGGGAATGGAGCCTCCTGTGTCTGGTCATACCATTGCACATTCCACTGCCCATGCCCCTGTTCCACCTCCTGCCCCTCCTCATCCTGCCCATGCCCCTTCCTCTCCTGCACATGCTCCTTCTCTTGCACATGCCACTCCCCCTTCTAGCCCTGCTCCTCCCTCTGCCCCGGCCCCTCCTGCTCCCTCACCATCAACAGACCCATCTCCTGCCCAACAAGCTTCTGTGCAAGGTGTGTCAGTGTGAAAGATGTTAGCTATGTACTATGTAATATGGAATACTATTGTACTGCTTGCTGCATACTGTGCAGTGTACACTGTGAACTACATTCTACTTTTTATTATTATTATGTCAAACAGTATGCAGTATGCATTTATAAACATTTCACACAGTAGTATGCTATGCTGTAGTGTTTCACATGATCATATTATGTTATGTGTTTAATTTGGTGAGCAGCAAAAGTTTTCGTTTTGAAAGTAAAAATTTATTTTAAAAATTTGAGTTTATTTTATTACTTCTGATACAGTGTCTCACATGTTGTGCTTCGTTGTATACTGCATGTGTATATTGTGTAGTGTATACTGTGTATATTATATTCTGTTTAGAATAGAATGCTATTCCAGAGTGGCTTTATTAGCTGATTTCTTTACATAATTAATTTAGCTTTCACCAGCAATGCATCTTTTTTATTTGTACTTTGAATACTGTTGGTAGAACCTTTTGAGTAAGTACATATGCGTGGTGTTGTTTATCTACCATTGTGGGGACCAAATGTCCCCACAATGATCATAAAAGTCACACATACATGCATTGCGGGGACCAGTAAGCTGTCCACATGAGGGAAATTGATTATTAAAGATATTAAATGATGCTTAATTGGAAATGTAAAAATGCAGAAAGGTTTCTGTGAGGGTTAGGTGTAGGGTGAGGGAATAGAATTTTCAGTTTGTACAGTAATAAAGTTGTCAATGAAAAGTGCTTACGAAGGTTAGAAATCGTACTTGTGTGTTTTAGCAAGGGTAATACTCTGTTAGAATCTAGCTGTGTGTTGAAGGAAAAGCTAACTGTAACACCTCACTCATTAACTTTATTGTCTGCTGTGTGTGTGCTGTTTCTAACTCAAGAATCTGAGGAAAAGCCTATAGCTCCCCCAGCTGTCAATGGGAGGAAAGGCAAGTGTGTGAGCGTTTAAATATTTCACTGATATTTAACCATGTGTTTGTTTTGGAGTGATTTACTACTTGAGTGCTACTGTTTACATTTGTTGTACCTGAACATTGTACAGCTGTCATTTGTAACCGGTATCATACTGTATAAAGAGTGTTGGCAATAACATAACACCAACATTTTCTTGAAAATGTTACAGATAGCATACAGAGCATACAGTACATTTATTTTGTAAATAATTGATTTTTAAATGAATTGATTATATTTGTCGATTTTTATATTTTTGTCACTGCACCCATGTGTAAAGTGAGTTTTCAATCGCCTGTAGATAGCGTAATGCCATTCAAAAGCTTACTGCAAAAACATTGTACCAAAGTAAAAAAGAAATTGTTTTCATTTACATTTATTCATTTAGTGGATGCTTTAATTGAAAGCATATAAAGCTTACCCAAATCTTGAAGAAATTTCTGAAGATTTTTATAAATCACAGCTCTGAGGAAATAGTGTTTTTATTTTTTCCTGTCAGTGCATATTCAGTATTTAATGTTTGCTGTCCAAGTTGAAGCAGTGTGTGTGTGTGTGTGTGTCTTGTGGTTAAGAAGGATCATTTACGGTTTCTCCTTGTGTACCTTCAGAGGTGACATGGGAAGACCAACAGAAGAAAGTCTCTGGTATGGCACAAACGTTGGCCCCACGTATAAAAACCTTAGTGTGCTTCTGGGGGATCTGGGTTTCAACCTTTCTGCTGTGTAGCTTCTTGGTTTTTCTGATCTTGTTGGTGTGGTGTGTTGCTTTAGTGTTTCCACTGTAGCTGCAGTTCTACAACCCCAATTAAAAAAGGGACCCTGTGTAAAATAAATGTATATAATAAATGTATGTATAATAAATGTAAATAAAAACAGAGTACAATGATCTGCAAATCTCATATACCCATATTTTATTCAAACTAAAACATAGACAACATATTAAATATTGAGAGACATTTTACCATTTCATTCAAAATATTTGAATTTGATGGCAGCAACACCTCTCAAAAAAGTTGGGACGGGGTCAACAATAGGCTGGAAAAGTAATTGGTACTGATAAGAAACAGCTAGAGGAGCATTTTGCAACTAACTAGGCTAATTGGCAACAGGTCAGTAACATGACTAACATGAGTACAAAAAGAGCATCTTAGAGAGGCTGAGTCTCTCAGAAGTAACGATGGACAGAGGTTCACCAATCTGCAAAAAAAACTATGAATTGTGGAACAATTTCAGAATAATATTTCTCAATGGAAAATTGTGAAGACATGGACTATTCCATCAACTACAGTTCATAATATCAAATGGTTTAGAGATTCTGGAGTAATCTTTGTGTGCAAGGGACACGATGAAAGTCAGTATTGGATGTCCATGATCTTCAGGGCCTCAGACAGCACTGCATTGAAAACAGACATGATTCTGTCTTGGAAATCACTTTATGGGCTCAGAACACTTCCACAAATCCTTGTCTGTGAATACAGTTTGCCATCCACAAATGCAGGTTAAAGCTCTATCATGCTAAGAAGCCATATGTGAACACAGATCCAGGCCTGCCTACAGTCCAGATCTTATACCAGTTGAAAACATTTGGCATAAAATGAGAAATCTGGCAAAGAAGACCCTAGTAGAGCAGCTAGAATCCTACTGTGGAGCAGCAAGAATCCTACTGTGGAGCAGCTAGAATCCTACATCAGACAAGAATGGGACAACTTTACCCTTCCAAAACTCCAGCAACTGGTCTCAGTTCCCAGATGTTTACAGACTGTTGTTAAAAGAGGGGATGCTACACAGTGGTAAACATGCCCCTGTCCCAACTTTTGAGTGGTGTTGCTGCCATCAAATTCAAAATGAGCTAATATTCTGCATGAAATAGACAAATCAAATGTTGAAAGCAAGACATTTGTTGTTCTAATGTAAATAAAATATGGGTATATGAGATTTGCAAATCATTGCGTTGTTTTCATTTTCGTTTTACACAGCAACTGTGTAAAACGAAGTTCTCAACTTTTTTTTTTTTGAATTAGGGTTGTAGGTTACCTAGGAAAAAAATATTATCATATGCTCTTTTTATACACAAAAGGAGATTTTAGGCAGAAAGTTTCTTTTTTCCATATAGTGAAAATAAATGGGTACTGGAGCTCTGAAAATTACCAAAAGCACTGTATGTACTGTCTGAAGCTGTATGACAGATTTTTGTTAGGAACAGGCCAAAATATTTTTCTCTGAATATATCTCCCTTTTAACAAGCTAATTTGTGGACACGTATATTGAAATATGGCATTCAGGACATGTCAACACTGAGAATCACTCTTTGGATATGCTAAAACCTGAATGAGATTTAAGAGCTATGGCAGAAGGGAAGATTTTACATGTGAATAGCACCTTCAATTTCATTCCATTCCTCAAAGCATTTTAAGGCTTCAGAAGACGTAATATATAACTTTTATGTTTTTCTAAATGCAGATTTTCTTTCTATGGACATTCTATGGATTTGGTGTGACGGTGAATAAGTAATGATGAAAGTATGCAGTAGGTCATCTAGTGAACATTGCAAAGTTCCTGTGGAGCAAACTTACCTGTAAAAAGAATCAAACAGACAAACATTTCTTACACATATATTGGTGGCATAGAGCAGATTTTGATGCATTTAACAGAATTAACACAAAACCTAGAGATTCAGAGAATGCTACTTTTATATTTATAATTAAATTTACACCAGCAGCTTCTTAAGTAAGAAACATTGGAACTGGAGACTTATGAATTTTGGGAAATCAATGTGAGTTTAGAACTGATAATGGCCTTTATGTTATCATTTTGTTTGTTTTCTTAGTGTTTGAAGATTTTTGTGCATACTGATCAAACATTAAGTTTAAAATAACAAAACAACATAAATGTAGCTGAGCTGGGTTAAGCATTATTGTTGCATTTAGTGTGTAGTGGGAAAGATGCTATAAATGTTGACCTGCATTTGCAGTGTGTGAGACAAATGTTGTACTTTATCTTTTGCTCAGTATAGGCTGGTATTGTTTACATCCTGTGTTTCCTGTCTCCTGTACTGGAGACCAGAACTGCACATTTTAGTATATTGCTGATAATATTTTAGGTCTCAGTTAACAGATTTGAAGTCATCTGCTCAGATATGGGAAACATACAAAATGTGCAGTGCTGTGGGTCCCCAGGATCAGGAGGAGCCATTGTTTGTTTTACAGTCTTTGATCTATAGGTTGGTTTTGGTATGTTATGAGTGATGAGTTACTGAAATTCATGTTTTCTTGTTTGTGTGCTTTTCGCTGTCCTGTGTCTTTCATGTTTGTCGTGTGTCTTTGTTCTTCCATTGTGTGTTATCCACACATCAGCAATAGAGACAGTATCAGAGAATGAAGAAGCAGGTACTATATACAGACCGAGCCTTTAATAAAAACCCTAGAGAACTGTGTGTTCATTTCTCCATACACTTGAAGTAGGAAACGCTACCAGACAAAAGCTTTTAGTAAGCATGTTTAAGTTTTGGGTTTTAAAAGATGTTCTCAAAAATATAGCAAAACATTTTAAAAACAAATTGTGAGGACATTTTATGTGAAATGTCAGAAATTGGTCTTTATTTGGTCAAATCATGTTCATTTGTGTAGGGGTAGGAAATTGAAAAAAGCATCAGCCTGTCAAGTGCATAAGATGTCCTCACTATTTTTTTGTGACCAGAGTTTGTGTGTGTGTGTTATTTAAGCAATAAGCAATAATGTTAAATCTGGTATTTATTGTATATATTGTCAGAAAGTTGAAAATTTGAAAGGTGGTCTCTGCAATTTATATATATATATATATATATATATATATATATAGATAGATAGATAGATAGATAGATAGATAGATAGATAGATAGATAGATAGATCGATAGATATTCCAAAAATTCTGGTGTGTGTCGATTTGGAGTTCTTTGGTTGTATATTTGTATTAATTAAATCATGTCCACTACATATAAATTCTGTTTTGTCTTTATTCACAGGTACTTTGAAGGATCCATCAAGGGTACGTTTCTTTCTAGAGTTTCTTTCTTTCCTTTTCTAATGTGTTTTCTGATATTCTAGAGCAAAAGTACTGTAGTATTCTTAGCTCTGTGGACCAGAGGAAGGTTTCTCTGTATTCTGCTTCTCAATTACTTTTGTAAGGCTGACTTAGAAGAACACACATACATTTATAACAATAATGTGGAGTGTTCTTATACAGTGTGCTACTTGTTCAATAAACTCCCTAAGGTGATATTTCGAGAAAACAAAAATGTCTGATAACCCCTGCAGATGTTGATAATGGTTTGATGTGATGTCAAGTAAATTTGACAATTTTCAAATACTGTGTATCGGTAGTGTTTCAGGAGGGGTGTAGTTCTCCACTGACCAATATGATTTTGCCCCAAAAGCGAAATGCAACAAGTATGTGTTTACGGTTATATAATACATCCAGTACCTATCAAGTTCATGACAACACTACTGATATCATCAGTCTGCTATAGGATAAGTATAATGTAATAACAATAATAATAACACTGTTCCTGTTTCTCACCTTCCTGTGGAAGGTGCAGGACCATAAAATGTTCATCTAAACATTAGGATAGAATAGGATGTACTACTTGCCTGTCAAACATGTATGCATTTATGTTTTGGAAGAGGTGTGGCTTTGGAGAGCACTCTGAAAGAAGGGTCTTATGCTTTCAAAGCTAGGTTTTTATTGCTAGCCTCTCCGAAATTGCCTACCCGACCTTTAAGGCATGTCTTTATTTTTGCATGTCACACATCTCCAGTGCTCCAGTTTGCCCTGTTTTCTCTTGTTTGATGACACAAGTTATGAGTCTTTGGTTTGGTAAAATTGTAGTAGGTTTATTGTGATTTATTAGAGATGTGTGTGTTCTGTCATATGGCACATTTGTGGATTTTCTGTTCCAAAATCTAGCCAGTATACCATGATGCAGCTTATTAGGTTTTGAAACAGCGTATTAGCTTATGACAGCTGCAAATTGTTTGTCTCATGAGACAAAAGGGATTCGAAAAAAAATAATATATTAAAAAAATATATATATTATAACATTATTTGGTATATTACAACATTAATTAGTGTTTTAGGTAATATGAACTATTCATGAAAACTAATGTTAACAAATGAAGCTTTAATGTAAAGTGTAACCTATTGTTTTATTGTAATAATCAGCATTATTTTTTCCCGGTACAGCGAGGAATGGACAGTCTATCCATGAGATCATCGGACAGTGATGTAAGCGACGTGTCCGCTATGTCGAGTGCATCTCGGCTTAGCAGCATGAGTTACATGTCTGTCCAGTCAGAGAGAGCCCGGGCCAACCGCAGGATCAGGTAATTTAACATTAGACCGCATTGACATCTGACAATCTGGTCATACAGGTTTGACACCTGTCCACAAAGTGTAAACTAAACCTCTAAACTTAAACTGATCAGAGTGTAATTAGTTTTGGACAGACATACTGGGGTGAACCTCATTAAAAAAACAGGGTTATTTGTTAATTTTACATCAAGGAACAGAATAAAAATTATATTTTGCAGAAAAAATAAACTTATTTTAGGACAATTGCACAGAAGGATTTTTATATGTTTGTTAAAAATGTGTTACCTTAGCGTAAAATAATAATAATTAAAACAATAATAACAAAAATAAATGTAGTTGCAAGCAGCAACTATGGGGTCAAGCCCATTAATGGCACTAAGAGAAGCATTTGATGCTTGAGCATTGAGATTAGGAAAAATAAAATTAGAAAAGTTAAGAAAACAGGTAAAACCTATTACAACACAATAAAGTGATTTATCATTTTTGGCCAATAGGTGGAGCCGTCACCAATTTTGTTTTAATGTGGTCGGGATGCTGTGGCAATGATACCTACTTGAAGATTTGTGTCAAGATACCAGAGTTGCCAAGATACAGCCTTATATTCATTATTGTGTGCTCTTCGTCAAATTCGTTGAGGCACTGTACAAGAAAGGATTGGACAATCAAAAACTTTTTGTCAGGTGTGTCTATAGATGATCCATACCAAATTTTGTGCAAATCAGACAAGAAAGGAAAAGACAGGAAAAAAATGCATTCAATGTGCATTTGAATTGGCATGAGTCAAGGAATCATAGGAAAAACAAATTTTGTTTCTAGCCCTTACGGTTCAAAAGTTATTGGCACAAATGTAAGTGAAACTACTCCAAAATTGCTGTGGCTAATGTTCCTACTGTCCTCGGTCAGTATGCCAAATTTCATAACTTTCCTATGTGTGGCTCTATGGGCTGCCATAGACTCGAGCGGAAGAAGAAGAAAACTAACAATAACAATAGGGGCTTTTGTTAGGGTCAAGCCCCAATAACAAAACTAATTATCAATATTGTATTATATAATTGAAATTTAGGGCAACTACTACTGTGATTACAATGGTTCTAAATATAATACATGTTATAAATTGTAAATTTTAATCATATATTTTAGTATTTTATGCATTACAATAATAAGCGTGAGAATAATGTCAATGCAGAAAAAAGTGATAGTATTAAGAAAAAGTTTCTTTCTGCAAAATATAATCTCTTATTTCTTTACTTAAATTTTAGGGATATGTATTCCTGACAGGTTTCATGAGATTCAGCTATAAACAGAATAAATAAGATTAGGTCTAAAATAATATGTTAACGTCATTCTTAGAGCTTTTTCTTCTGGTGTAAATGTACTTTCACACCTTCACTCTGTTATTTTCTTAATTGTTTATTTTATTTAATCCTCTGCATGTCTGGCAAACTCATGGCTGTCTCTTTTGTGTCTTTCTGTCATGCATGCTTCCTTTCATGATGTCATGGAATGGTTTATGTGTTTGTGCGTCAGCCGTGAGGAAGCTCATCAGAGTCAGGGAGAGGAGGAGACTGTGGTGGTGCAGGAGCAGGTGGAATCAGAAAGTGCTGAGGTGGTGGGACAGGAAGGGGAGGTGGGAAGGGCTACTGAAATCTCAGAGGCAGAGGAAGAAGAGGAGGAACCTGAGAGGTCAGCAACAGAGAACAGCCTCTCATAAACTTAGCTAGTGTCCTCCAGCTAGTGTCTTCAGTGTGACTACATCCTTACTGAAGCCCATTCAGTTCAAAATAATTAAAGCTCCAGATCACATACTGAGATTAAGTGTAACTAGCTACAGTGGTTCATTACTGTAGTCACTTTCACCTCAGTCCATTGGCTATAGCTCTGCTGAGATGGTAGAACTTTAAGAAACTGTAGTGTCACACTAAGATAACATACTATTTTTCTGTACGTCGGAAATCACAAAAGCTGTTATGTTTTGGTTAGGGTTGCGTAGCTAGACCTTTGACTATCAACATGAAGTATGAACCACTCAGAAACTTATTCTATGCAAGAACCCACATGTAAATCAACCAAGCAGAGATTTTATTCTTAATTGCTGTTTAGAGGTAAATCTGAAACAGTTTATACAAAAACCACAGAATGACATGCAAAAACTCAAAATTTGCAGGAAAAATGATCTGTGTGTTCGCATAAATCTGTTTGAAATTAAACAGTCCACAAGTCAGCTGGTAAATTTACCAGTCCACATGGACAGAAAATCAGGTTTACAAGGTACCAGACTGCTACTACTAATTAGTACTAAGAAGAATGTATCACTATAATACTCCGTATAGCCAGGTTCATGGCATTAAGTCTATGAAAGGTAATAATTTTGATGTACATGGTAGCAAATAAAAAGTATACACATAATTAAAGCTTATTTTTCAGTGTTTCTATATTACTATTCATGAAAACTGTTACTCTGTTATTTAATTTTTTTTCCACAATATTTCTGTTTTTACCCAGTGCAAGATACACAGTGGACCAGACTTTATGCCAACTGTCAAAGGTCTGGTTTTGCAAGATTAGGGTCAGGGCTGTGACTGGTTGATAGGAACATTGTTTCAAGAACATAGTGTTTACAAAACAGTGTAAAGCATGTTGCAAATGTGTAGTAAGCACATTTTGTGACATAAGCCCTTAGTGATGTGCAAATGTGTGCTCATGTATGCCCATAAAGTATTCCGGATGTGTCTTGGTATCTAATTATGTGTTTGTTAGTGCTGGATGACATCTTTCTCAATCCTCTTCCTGCCCAACAGATCCTCATACTTCCCAAACAGTCTGTCTCTTACATAATATCACTGTCATCTTCACAACCACCAGCAGTATCACATTAACAGCTGCTGTCTCTATTCCAGTTAAAGCAAAAACAAAAACATCTCTTAATTTTCGCATTCCAAGTGATTTACACTTTGATATATTTTATCCACTTTACCATTTTAATGACTATTAATCCTTTATCTATGGTACAAATGGTACAAAAATGTATGTTGTAAACCATATATTTTTGCCAATTAGCAACATTAGCAAATTCTTATGTAACCCTTAGTATTCTGAGAGATTACACTCTTATGTTTATGTTGATTGGGAAAGACGCATTTCTACTGAATTACAGTCAATTTAAAGCAGCTTGAAAAGAGAGATCTTTTATGCCTGTTTTTGTTTGTTATACTGTGTTATGTTTATTCATGTCAGATTAATGAGGGGGAGTCTCATTTGTGGCGTGGAATGCTGATGTCATTGCCTTGCTGAGGTCATTTCCTGTCTGTTATCAGATTACTGCATTTTCATGTAGACACATCTATCCATCTATGTATCAACCCAGACATCATAGGCATGAAGGTGTTTCAGTCAGCATTCTTCCGCCCCGTCTTCATCGCTTTCTTGGGTACTACTACAATATGAGGCAGGAAAGAGATAAAGTGGAGGTGGCTGCTCAAAGAACAAATTAACCATGGTCCTTTTGTGTAAGCCAGAGAGAGATAGATGACTGAATCTGTCCGCCCACTGTTTCCGTTTATGACCAATAGGCCAAAATGTGGCCTTCAAAACATACACCTTTAGATGTCTGTAGCTCAGCCCAGCATTAATAATTTGGTAACACTTCACAAAAAGGCTTCATTTTTTTTAACATTAGTAAGCTACATTAATACAACAATAAACAATACTTCTATAGCATTTATCTTAAAAAAAATTCAACATTTACTAAAGCTACTAAAAGTTGTTTCTGTTAACATTATGCATAATAAACTAACATGCAATAAAACAACAAGTAAATTTATATTCATTTAGACAGAGATTTTGTAAAGGTTGTAAAAATGAATTACTATTGTTAGTTCATGTTAGCGAATGCATTAACTAATGTTAACAAATGGGACCTCAAAAATAGTAAACCAGTTTGATTGAAGGTTTAATCCTGGTGACATATGTTCCAGGCTTATAAAGACAACATTCATAGCAAAGGCAAGGGTTGAGGGAACAGTTGCTATAGAAACTGTTACATTAGTTGCTATAGGTTTATTCTGTTTGTTATAGCTATAGAAATGAACTGCATGGCAGTGGAATTCTGAGCAGATTTGTTTGATAGTAGATGGTTTGATGGATAACCAGACATACAACCACACAAATAGCCCCAGGACACACAATGTTGTCCAACGTTCTCATTGTGTCATCATACCTCAATGTTGTTCTTATCTCTCTCATACTAATATCTGCTTGGTGATTGTTGATGTCCTCTTACCTTCTGTCCAGTACCCTTTAGATGTCATACAGCACACTGTGACTGTTTACCTTTCATCTTCTCCTGAATCCTGTAGCTGAAGCCTGTCCCTTCCTCTCTCCACTGTCTTCCTCTCTTTTCCTGTACCTTTTATCTATGTCAACTTCTGCCTGACCTCGCTGACAGTGAGTTTACATCTAAAATGAAACACAGGACTCAAACGGCCACACCTGGTTCCAACATTACCAAAAGCTCCAGCGTCGGAGGGGACATGTGTTCACTGGGTAGAAACGATGACGAAGATGATGACAAGAAGAGGCGCTCCAGTTTTGGGGCAAAGATGGCCGCTATGGTGGGACTGGGGAAAAAGAGCCAAAGTACCTCCCAGCTGGACCCAGAGGGTGAGTGGATTGTGTTGTTGTTTAGTGCTCTGTGGTTTCATGTGTAACTTTATGAAATCACTAAACTATATTGCTCTATATCACACTGCAGTGACTTTCACACTTCATTGACATAATCAAATGTTTTCCCTCAGAAAACTTTACATAGCAATCTAAGTTCAGATTGTGTTTAACTAGCATCGATTATGAAATTACAGACAAAACAAATACAAAAGTATTGAAATATAATTGCAACACCAAAAACCCTTATTATTTTAAAACATTTGAAAAACATACTTTACATACTGCAACAGCCTACCTTATCCCATTGTGTGACCCAAGCTCCTGCTTTTCTTAATTATAAAATGATCTGGAAAATGTATTTAGCTACTGGAAAGCTACGCTGTTTAAAAGTAACCAAGCTACTAAAAAATGGAGTTAAGTTAGTAGCGTCACTACTTGTAATTAGCTACTCTCCAACACTGGATATTATGTTAAAAACGTTACTGCAAGACCAGTTTTGGATAACTTTGGGAGAACTTTTAGACAATGTTAACCAACGTTCTGAGAATGCTCAGAGAATGCTGACCACATACAGCAAAAAGTATAGCCCTTTTTGGGGTCCATAACTAGTCATTTCATCCACTTCTTATACTTCTTTGCACTGTATAAAGATACTAATAGTCACTTCATGCATGCTACCCTGGCAATTTTAAATTGTTTACTTCAGAATGCTCCAATTTAACCCATTAGGACATGCTTTCCAACATGTGATTCTTCTGTTTGTGTAGATGTAATGTGATGTAATCACTGCTATTACATGGTTAGGATTTAGAATTTAAACAAACCTAAGATTTGAGTAACTTTGAGATGTGTCCTGTACTCTTTGTGCTACATGAATGACGTCAAACATCAAACGTGGCTTGTTGGGGTTTATTATATGTGCCCATATCATTGTTAGCATAAATGTTAAACAGTTCTGGCTTGCAGTCCTAGCAATTAGTCATTATGCTTAAAGTAGCATAATGATTAGTAGCATAAGTAGTTTTTCCTTTTTTGTGTAAAAACAGGATTTACTGAGAGCAAAGTTTAAATTTCTTTTGTAAGTTTATTAGTATTAGCTAATTTATAACATATATATGGTTTATTTTCCTGCTTAAAGCACTATTGTGTAAATAATGTGATACATAAACACTTCTTCCCACCTCCATGTCTTTATGATGTTTAGGTGCTAAGATATGCCTGGGGCTCCTGTTGTCCCTATTGTCTAAGTACAGTGCCGTCAACTCTGAAAGTTCCCAACCCTATATCCCTATGCTATACGGTTGCTAGGTTGCTCTGAGATTTTGCAAGGGCTAGGCAGTTGTCATGATGATATGTACAGATTACTTGCTAACCCAAGTCAAAAGAGTGCATCCACAGGGTAGCTGGTTTGTGTTTTTTAAGAAGAATGCAAAATCAGACGGTCCATTAGGCTTGTCTTTAAACCAAAGCTTAATCAGGCTGTCAGACAGGAAATCATCAGACAGTTGGTTTAGAGTAAGCCCTGAAAAAGTTTATGAATGCTTCCAGTTATTCAAGATTAATGTCACATGCCATTGCATTCCAAAATGTGTCTGGATAAAATTCATATCACAACACAAACACACATTGCATTTTCAGTGTTACCGTTAAATCACAGATGATTCCTTAAGGTCAACTAACCTCATGGTTTGATGAGAATCTTACTGAGCAACGTAAATAAACTGCTGAAATTTGTTACCCGAATAATAACACATACAGAATAATGGCACAGTTATTTAAAAATGAACTCTGTCACGCCTGAACATTGAGGTCTGCTTTACAGGGAGGAAAAAGGAAAAAACAAGGAAATATATATGTACATAAAGGTGCAATCAGCAATTTCTGAGGAACGCTGTTGATATTTGAAATTGACAACCAAACAAACACACGCTCCTTTCATTGCTCTGCCCTCAACATAACTCGCTACAGCACAATGACTTACAGCTTGCATATACTCAACCTACTGCTAATTGGCTACGAGAGTGTTATGGTGTTGTGGTGATCGGTTTGATCCACTTTGTTTTTACTCCTATTTACACAGCCAAGGCTTTTGTGCGAAGAATATAGTTTTTCAACACACACAGAACAGACATCATGCAAATATTCACAAAATTGTTTGTTTGGATGTTTGATTTTAATTTTCAGCTGAGTTACGTATGTACATAATGACTGCACACTTACAATGCTTTGTCCAAGCATCTTCCATATGCCTTTTTTCTGACAAATATTGGTTACCATTGGTTCCTAGCTGAAATGACAAACAGTTTTGAAATGGTGCTTAATTATGTAATTATGCCAGTTGGGTTTAGACTGCATTCTCTGAGTATAATACCATTTTTATGGTATTATGTTTGTTGTTTTGTTGGTAAATTTTTCAATTTCGGCCTTTGTATTATTACCCGTTCTGAATGTAGTAGTTATCTGGAACTCTTTCTTCAGAACATTTCTTGGGTTGGACTTCAAACTGAAATTTGCCAATGTGTCTTGTGTTTTCATTGTTGGTTGTCCAGTAAGATCCATTCAGTTCAGGAAATTTCTGTAATATCAGAACAGGTGCAGTAATAATTCACTCTCCTGTTACACAGATATACATTTTTCCATACTTGGCAGGCTTGTTCTCAATCCCAATACATGTGCCATACATATTTAAGATGTTCTTCTTTCTGTTTCCTGCCAGATCAGGAAATATTCCCTGCCATTCCAGACGCACAGTCTGGGGGAGGAAACACTGCGTACATCAGTTTGGGGTGATGACAAATCCTGCTGTTTATGATGACGTCTACATGTGCACTATACATATGACCTACATAATCAAAAATTAACTTTATATTATATTACATTAAGGATTTAATTTAATACAGAAAACTATGAGACTATGCAAACTGGACTGAATTCAAATCCAAGCAAATTAATAGTATTCCTGTCCTTAGCAGGCCATATGATTTGAGATATCATTGATTTCTATAACACAAATGGTGTTACACACTGTAGTTTAATACTAGAGTCTAGAGGTTCATTTCAGGATTTTTAGAGTTTGGTCATGTAATGGAGAGTTACTGTTAGTCACCACAGACAAAATTAGCTTTTTTATGGAATATTGTGGTGTGTATTATAAATGATTTAGCTGTGTTTTTAATCAGAAACATTACCTCCCCTCCCTCTCGAAATGACATTCTGCTCTTGATGACATATGTATTGGTGTGAAGTCAGGGCTATATTGACTGGCTAATGGTCAGGCAGTTTCTGCCCCTTCAACTTCCAACAATTCAATTAGTTTCCTTAAGGACAAAATCAAGTCCTGTCCTATGTTTTTTCTCATTCTAAATGCTGTTTCACTCTAATATGTCACAATGAGGAAGAAAAGACCATTGCAATTTCTGTTTATGCCAACTTGGGTGACTTGGGTCACCCTGTATTTCTTTAAAAAGATAATCTTGAGTTCCTACATTATTTTACCTCTTTTAATAGCAGTTCGGTTTTGTTGTAGATTCCAAACCATCAATTACATTTTTGTCACTGTTCTTTTATAAATGCATTCTGGGATTGACCCAAAGGAAGTGTATAGCATTCACATGGAGAACCTCTGAGTCCTTATAAGGCTGTCTAGGTAGACCACTCACCAAGTTTTGGAAGCTTTAACCATTCTAAACACCCTGTCATTCAAATGGGTTAAACAAGATTGCGTAAAACATTCAATGTGTAGTAATGGACTTCCTCATGTTTACTGTGTGTGTGTGGTCTAGGTGTTAATAACACCCATCTGCTCCTGTAGAAAATATGGTAGGGGTCATGGAGTCAACACAAGGTGATGGCTCAGCAAGATGATATGATGTAAAATATCCGTTTCTGCACTAGTTTGTTATTCAGGAGACTGTACAAACTTAATGAACCATTCCAGCGTACAGTCATCAGCACACTGTGTTTATGAGCGTTATGTACAGCCAGTAAATACCCTTTCACTTCTCTGCTACACATGGCTTCTTTCATTTTGATTTGCTTTTGTTTTAAATTGTTTTATTATTTTTGTTTTATTGTGATAATCTGGACCACACAGTGCACAACACAAAGTTTAGTAAGGAATGTATATTTGAAGTGGTTAACTAAATCAAAACACTTTGTATTTTGTTGTATTTACATAATACTGTACCCTTCTGTACTGAAACACTGAGACCACACAGTATGTCTAATGTCAGACAAGCCTGTGCTGTCAAACTTGTATCTGTATCACTGTATCGTTGTCCACGTTTTATTATTAGTCGATAATAAACACAAACTACAGAAGGTGGTTTGCACTACAACATTTTGAAGCACCCAGAGTTATTTTTAGCATGTAGACAGTATTTGACATGTATATGTGAAATGTGATTTTATCCATAGTTGAGAAGTTACAACTTTGTTAAACTTTGTCCACACACAGTATTTGCATTAGTGTCAAATGTGTTGATTTTGAATTGGTGATGTAAGTCACAGCTGCATTCTGAACTCCTGACACTTATAGGAAGGTTAAGTCGTTACTATTTTGAGCTGGTGTTTAGCGGGGATGGCAATTTCATACCTATAGTAAGATACTTATGGTTTTGTCTTGGATGTGTGGATTTTATCAAACTTTTCAGCTAAAGGTGTATTATTACACCTTCAGCTGAAATGTTAATGCCAGGCCTGTCCTCTATGGCCTGTACATCCCCTGTTTGTTTTAGTGGCAGTGGCAGAGCATTGCATTAGCACCGCAAGAGTTTGGGGTTCCCAGGGAACACATGTACGGATAAAATGTATAACCTAAATACTGTAAGCTGCTTTTGGTGTCAGCCAAATGCGTAAATGTATTGTTAGGACCTTTAGGGTTTCTTTCTCCTTTTTACATTATTGTCATAACAGTTACACAAAAAAGTGTCAGCTAAATGCGTAAATGTATTGTTAGGACCTTTCGGGTTTTTTTCTCCTTTTTACATTATTGTCATAACAGTTACACAAAAAAATATTTTATAATAGTTATATAATAGTTAATATTTTATAAATATAATGAGAATCATCACTGAGTGAAATGAGAATTCCAAAACTTTTTAAAGGTCATGAGAATTTGGGCAGGAAATGTTTAAATTTCTTAAAAATAAGGAAAAATGTTATTGGTCGTGAAAATTAAATTATTATATTTTTTTTAAGCCAGACCCTTGTCCCCAGAGAAATCATATCTGAAACATTTCATAAAATGAATATTTATTAAACACAAATGTACTATCTGTATGGCAGCTCCTGTGTGTGGACAACATGTGTGCTGTGTGATTGTGCTCTATAAAGATATTTGTCTGCATTTCTTCATTCAACACATTAAAGACACAAATATCCTCTATGTTTAAAAGGTGTATTACTGATGTACAGCGTGCTGAACCATTCAAATGTCTGTTGGCTAAGGATGCCAATATGCAGATCCTATGTGTTTTTGTCTTTAAGTATGTGGCAGTGAGGACAAGTGTGTGTGTTTGTGGCAGTAATGGCCAAGGAAGCTGCAGTCAGTGTGCATGTGTTTTTATATGCGTCTGTGCAAAGCCATATCTCCAGGCAGAGCTCTGTCTCACTTGAGTGGTCTCTCAGTACTTCTGTCTCTGATTGGCCACATCGTTTGTGAGCCATGTGCACATTCTCTCCCTCCATTCCTCCCTCCCAGCCTTCTGCGAGAGGATACATACCTCGCTGCAGAGCAGACCACCTCAGACAGACGTCCTTCCCACATATATACAAGCTCCAAACAACCAACAAGACTTCAGCAGCTGCACATGCTGGACACTTGTTTCTTCAAACAGATAGATCTGTTTCAGACTGTGTAGCTCTGCGCTTTTTTCATCTCACTGAACCATAGCTTGAGGTGTTTGAGGACGCTGGGGTCAGTAAAATGGGCAGACAAGGGCAGGACAGTACCGCTGCTCTCCCCGGCATGCGCATGCAGCGATCTCAGAGCAGGCTCAGTCTGTCTGCGTCCTTTGAGGCACTGGCTGTCTACTTTCCTTGTATGAACTCGTTTGAAGAGGGTGAAGGAGGTAAGAATACATACTTGCTTCTTGCTGCGCAGAGGTTGACGGACATTGTGTACATGCAAATAACTTCATAGCAATACGATTTTGAGATTGTTTTTTCCATGCTGTGGAGCAGGTGCACTGGAATACAAGCTTGTCAGGTTTTGGTTTAACAGGTGTTGTGTGTTTTGAGGAAGACAGACAGTATTTGACCTTGATGGCAGGTGCACCAATGTGACGTGTATAAGGAAGTATAGATGACATGAAGTATGCATTTAGCATGCTGTTTTTTTCAAAGCAACTTACAGTGCAATCAAGGATTATCAAGGAATTGAACCCGGGTTAGAGGTTGCAAGCACCGTGCTAAACCATTTTTTAAGCCTGTCATTCATTGGTCATTAGCTATAGGTAAAATTTATAATTTTTTGTATTTTCAACATTCAAAAACTTCCTCCTATCCCAGTTTAATGTGCAGAATGTAAACTGTAGGTTGATTTGTAAAGAGTGTTTGTTTGATTGGCCAAACAAAGTCTTTTGGCTCAGCCAATGATATAAGTTTGGGGGCGGGGCAGAAAGTGAAGTAGAGATGTCATGCAGTTGTTGCTTACTCATCTTCTCTTGCTGCCTTTTGTAGAGGAGGGCAAGAAGAAGAAGCCAGTGCGTCTGGCAATCCAGCGGAGTGTGGAGACGGGTTTAGCCATTGAGATGAAGAGCAGAATGACACGGCAGCCCAGTCGAGAGACCACAGACGATGGTGAAAAGGCAAAACCTGGAAAGTAAGTACTTTGACCTCTGCCAAAACAGAAAATAAAATAATACAAATCCTTTGAAAGAGGGAATCCAATCATATTTAGAGACAAGGATATTTTGGGATACTTAGAGGGTGGGATTCTTTTTTTTATTTGTGTCAATAAGCAACCATGCACAAAGTTCAGTCAACCACCTAGCAACACCTTGGTGAACACACAGGGTAGAGATATGTAGCCTTATATCCTCAAATTATGTCACTCACTTTGTTCATTGCTGTTTTTCTGTTCTAAGTCTCATCTTCCCTGGGGTAAAGATTTCATCAGACAGCCAGTTCACTGAGTTTTTGGATGGTCTTGGCCCTGCCCAGCTGGCAGGAAGACAGACATTGGCCACACCTCCAATGGGTGAGCATCATCACCGTTTGTTCCATTTTTATTTAAAATTAATTTTTTCCTATACATTTTCTGTGTGAGTTTATATAAGACGACATTGTAACATTGTAAATTTGTGAAGATACCAAGATCTGTTCCCACACAACATCAAGCATAGTAATAACTTTGAACTACTGTTCTGCTCTTGTTTTATAGGGGACATCCAGATTGGGATGGTGCACAGGAAGGAAAGACTGGATGTGGAAGTTATTCGAGCTAGAGGCCTAGTGGGCAAACCGGGAAACAAACAGACGCCAGGTTAATCATAGAGCAAAAACATTTCTTTCAGAAACACTGACCCAGCTACCAGGGAACATCCTCAGAACGTTGGTTGACGTTTTTTCAAAGTTTTCAAAACAATTTCTTACATTAGTAGAAATTTTTAAATGTTATATATCATATATTAAAAATGTTTTTTTAAGGTTTTAGTTGAACATTTTATAAATGTTCTTATAACTAAGAAATAATATTAATACAATGTTTAACATTTTTAACACTTTTGTTGTTTAATGGAAATTATTAGGAAAACATTTGTCACAACCTAAAGTTGTTAGCTGGAAAAGTCTTACTCTTTATATATGACCTATTTATTCTACACAGTTGATAATCAAATCCTGGTGTCATTCTGTTTGCAGCGCCCTATGTAAAAGTATACCTGCTAGATAACGGGAAGTGCATCAACAAGAAGAAAACACGAACAGCCAGAAAAACACTGGATCCTCTTTACCAACAGCAGCTTCAGTTTGAGGAAAATCCTGAGGGGAAGGTTTTACAGGTAACAACAAAGCAATATATTAATACCTTTCTTTTATCAGTAAATTATATAATGTGAAAAGGTATATAGTGATAAAATGCATATTTTAAGTATGTAGTAAACCAGTTCAACACCACTGGGGCACAGTACCATGTCACAAGATTGTGTCTTGATACCACAGACCCTTTTGAACAAGTATTTATTTATATATAATTGTTATAAACTCCCACTCTTTAATTGTGCAAGGGTTTGTGGGCAATATTAGCACAAAAATCTTGCAAAGTCATTCATACTGTGAAAATCCACTGAAGCACACCTTTAAACAGGTAAAACAGGGTACTATGGTACTATGATATAGGATGCACTAGTCCTTATATGGAATACTATGTGGTAAGTGAAGTATATAAATTGATTTAGTTATTTTTGGGTGAATCTCACAAAACCTGTCAAGAACATGTTCTGGCCATTTCATAATTAATTCAAGAAGTACAATCTTTTGGACCACTAATATTTCTTGCATTAAACTCTCCTAATACAAAAGTCTTGTAATTTTCTATTATTCCTTTAGTTTTAAGGGTAAAAAGTGACCATGATTTGTTTTTATGATACTTATTTAGCACTGCATCTTTGAAATAATTTTCCTTACTATACAGATCATTGTTTGGGGTGACTATGGACGCATGGATCACAAATCCTTCATGGGAGCAGCCCAAATCCTATTAGATGATTTAGAGCTCACCAACATGGTGATTGGTTGGTACAAGCTCTTCCCTCCCACCTCATTGGTGGATCCAACCTTGGCACCTTTAAGTAGTAAACCTCCAGAATCAGGCCTGGAAAGCTCCAATGTTCGGTCGTAGCAGCATGGGGGAGGTAAACGGTAGAGAACGGTGAGAGTAGCTTAAGCTACAGACAGAGAGAAAACAGTCTCGACGGGTCACGTCCTGGTTACACTGCATGCTTGATGTTGTGTCCTTTGAGCCCGTATGACAAGAGGCTGTGAAAAGGCCTGTGTCCTTCTGCCAAAAAATAAGAAAACAGTATGCTGCTGTCACATGCAGGGAAATAAAGCCACAGGAAGTTTCTGTTCAGAAGAGATGCAGCCAGTGGTGCACGGCAGAGTTCTGACGCATCGCAACGGATGCCCTCCTGGTATGGAGGGAAGTGTTAAGAGGTCCACAGGAACAGGGATAGAAGACACCATTCTACTCTGACTGTTTACTCTCTGTTTTTTCAAAGAGATGTCAGTGTTTCTTTTCTAGAACTTGATGCATTGTAGCCATTACTGTGAGTCAAGCTCAGAAAAGATGCTCCTAAAGAGAGAAGCACGTGTGGGACAGAAAAGGGAAGGGAAAACCTCTGAGAGATGATGTCCACCCAGAAATGCATACTCTACATAATGCGACAAGCCAGATCTATAAACAATCTTCAAAGTTTGGTGATTATAAAATGGATATGGCAGGTCTTGTTTTGATGCAGGACACAAGAGAATTATGAAAGAAATGTACGGACCTTTCTGTGCTCCAATGTGATGTTCTTTGTCAATGTAGTGTATAAAATTCATTTGTTTTCCCCTTTTCTTTTCTTTTTTGCATGGATGCAAATTTGTTAAAAAATTGTTTTCATTAAGGCTGCAACTTGGGAAAAAAGATTCCAGAGAAAAGAAAGAAAAATATTTAAGGATGAACAGATTAGCCATTTTCAACATTTGTAGTATTTTTAATTTGAAGTTCTCTAGTGCATGGTTTTCAACAAGACTGAATGCAACATGATACAGATGTGATTATCATACTTTGGATTCTTCTTCTGTATTTTTACAGATCCCAGATACAGGTGTGGCCTGGGGAGACTTTATGTCACACTATTAAGAAAAAAGCAATCTGACAATAAAATGAGAAACAATAAATGTACAATATTCACTGCGATATAAAGGCATAAGCCTTAAATGTAATATTATCTGAAAATTGTACATTTTTCTCTTCAGAAGCAGCCATAATTGTGTTCATGTGGAGACAGAGATGTTGATTATTTTATGGTCTGTCATGAGCCAACTGTAATGTTACATGAATGGCTCATTCATTCAAAGCAAGCATGTTGAAAAGGATCTGCAATGTGGATCGAGCACAACCGTCTGAGTTAATACAGCATGTTTTGATAGACATATGGGAATTTTTTGCAGTTTTGTGTATAGTGCATGTGGGCCGGAGGCTTGGCCATCCTCCTGATCTGATGTCATCCATGGATTCAGGTTGAGGTTTTGTGGCCAATGGTTCAGACATTCGATACAACATTCCACCTTATGGCACTCATCTTTTCTTGAAGTTTTGAAAAGGAAAAAGAAAATTAAACAGACAAATAATAAAACAAACATGGGAAAAAAGAAAATTTATATTTATTCAAGGTTGACTTGGAAAAAGTTATATTTTATTTTATTATTGTTGAAAGAAAGAAAGAAAATGGTATGTATAATGGATCCTATTGGATGGTGCTGTGCAAAGACTCTAAACTCTGGACTGGACAATGTTGTTGGACTCTCTTTGTTGTGTTGCTACACAACAGACACTGGTTGCTGAGTGAGGAGTGAGTCACAGTTCGTGAAGATGGGAAAATTGCCACAAAATAATACATTTTTAATTGTTTCTTGTTTTGAGAGAATAAAATTCATTTACTAATTCCTGTTGTTATTCCTGGTGAATAATTCTGGCTTACTGTCTGTAACCTACCTTAAAATGCCATGAAGATCATTTCTTACATAGTCAGGCTCAATAAGTTTAGGATTAAAGGTGGCCTTAGCCTACCAGGCACAAATCAGCACTTTTTTTTTAATAATGCAGAGCATGTTGCCATCAAACCTTTAACACAAACTGATGTGCAAACAGCATCTGCTTTACTAAATAGAGTGTAGGCTAGATCTTTACTACTAGTGTTGAAAACTAGTCACCTTTCATTTGCATTCATTTCAGATTTAAGAATGCCTTTTGGCAAATACTTTTAATATTTTTAAAAATTATTTCATAAATTTTATGAAATATGGTAAAAAAATAAAGAAAAAATCTCAACATAAAACCTTATGTTGAGATTTTTTCTTTAAGTATGATATGTAAGTAAAATTAAAGGTTCGGCTCATTTGTCTGTGAAACAGCAAAATGCCTTTTGTAGTTTTTTGTCATTATTATCATTAATTCATTTTAAATTTGACAAAATACAAAAGGACAAAAAGGACAAACTAATAGAGAATTTGTTATGGTGTTGTGTAGACACACAATGTGAAATTGTAATAGCAAATTTATTATATGATTAGCTAATATAGGATCAAGGTCAGCCTTGATATCAGGGTTAATATAAACACTTATTTAGAATAAATACACTTTTTTATCTTTCTCACTCATTGCAGAATTATCCAGCTGTATTAACTGCTATTATTATTACGAAAGCGCTGTTGTTTTATTTTATTAGGAAAAGGATGTTTAAATTGTAGTTATCTTAATCTAATCAGCAGACATAATGTTGTGTGTATACTGAGGGTTAGCTTGTAATTGATCAAGCTATAGCCAAACTTTGCTCTAAACATTACTCACATAGCCGCCTCGGCTGGTTAATCTGGGCACACTTTGTAGCTTTTTCACTAATGGGTACGGCCTCAGGTTGATGGGCCATGAAGGACAACTAGTGGCTTAGTGAGGTCGACTAGTTTATCTACGTTTTTAGTGACACGTTGTACTGAGGACATGGTTTAGCATGGGGGAGAACAAATTCTACTTGACTTTAAAGAGAAATTTCCAGTATTTTCTAAAGAGAAAAATACCTAAACATGCCCCTTTTTTAATTTCAAAGAAAAACATTTTAATACATTTTTATTAAAATGTTTAATAACATTTTAATAAAACAAGATCATACTATTCTCAACACCATTATCTCTTTGGGGGACTCGGTCTAGGGTTGAGACAGGTGGCCAGTCCATCAGAGAGAATAACCGGGTTTGGCCCATCAGATTTTTGAAGTCATATAGTTATTTTACTGTCATATAGTTTAGATTTTTATCCTCACCAACAATTTTTATCCTCACCAACAGACGTGGCCGTCTTAAAGTTTCAGTCAGTAACTTTTGCCTGTCTATCGCCATCTATGTTTGAAACATAAAATTGCAGGTTTCTTTATGTTGGCTTAATTTGACCAACATTAGTAAATCAAACTCTTTCTTAAGCATCATGCAGAGAAGGCGGTTTCAGTAACACATCAAGGAAATTTGCATAGTCCTTGTCATTTTCCATCCAAAGAAAAATGTCATTGGTGTCCAGTTTATAACATCCTGCAGTGGTACAATTTAAAATAAAGTTTTATTGAAGAAACCTATGCCATCAGTATAAAAGTACACACACTTGTCTGTGCAATGTTGATGATCTCGTCTGCATAGTTATACAACAGGAAGACAGGGAGTTGTCACAAATGGGAAATGTAGTACAAATACAGATAAATCAGGGGTGTCTCATAATGCCTGCTATTAATGTCAATTTGTGCAGTGTTATTGACACAATGGATATAGTTTATGCTGACAACATGGATGAACGCTTGCAAACAGTATACCACTAAATCTGTTTCTACCTCTGGTCAAAGAACAAAAAGGAACTTTGTTGTGAGTAGGCCTATATGGGGAGCAGGTATTACCTTTTAGCATAAAAACAGAGCCTTTGTGGATGACCTCAAGATATACTGCTCTCTGATCATGTTATGAAAATGTGTATTAGTGGATTACACAAATGTCATCTGTAATTTAAAAAAAAATTAAAAAGTATATAAAATATCAGTGTTTAAAACAGAGATGGTGAGAGAAGCCATAGTTCCGTATTTCAGCTTTAACTGATCCTTGATTTTTAGGTAATTGTGAGGCTGATAAGAGATGTTGCATACACATTATACACTTTATAACCTCCTTTCATCCTCTTTAAACAAGTGAAAGTCTTAAAACCAGTTGGTGTGGCAAAAACAAATATTATGCATCTTATTTTGAATACTTTAGAAATGAAAAATGCTAAGCAGAAAACAATTTTCCAGTAGATGATTTTAAAACTTATGTATTTTTGCACATCTCTAAAGTCTTCTTCCTACAAATGGCACAAAAAAGACTCAGGAAGGAAAACATGTCAGACACAAAATAAATAGACATTTACATGTGCTGCAGATGAACACTTTATTCTTATAGTGCAGGTAACAGTTGTCTTCTATTTTTATACATTATAAACACCGCATTATGAAATGGGAAAACATAAGCACAAGACCACTGGACATGCTTTTCAAGTAAACACTATTGAAATGAAAATGAATAATAAATATACATACAAGAATTCTCAGTACCAAAATGTTAGAGTTACCAAAAGGTTAATGGTAACAAAACAATAAATACAACAAACAAAAATGTGGCTGTTACACAACTCGACCTCCTTTAAAAAATAGCAGCTCCCTCTCAGATTATACACTTATAAATAAAAGTCCTTAGCCCATAATTGCATGTAACACACCTAGTACCACCATAACAGTGGACCACTTTTTAATATAATTTGATCTCCCCTTTTTTGCTACTAGTTTAAGGAAAGGCTCATCCAAAAAGAAAATTGTCATCTACTCACCTACTTATATCAAACCCATTTAACTCTTTTGTAGAACTCAACAGAAGTTTTGCAAAATGTTGCTCTGTTCCATATAACAAGTAAACATGGGCAGGTTCTGATGAGACCCAAAACTACCATAAAACTAGTCCATATGACTTGTGTGCCATTATTGTTTTTTTCCAAGTTTAACAGCACCAGACCCTATTTACTTTATAGGTAAAGAGCTGGTAGGACATTATGCAAAATATCTCCTAAGAAAATAAGTAATACAACCTTGGAACAACACAAGGGTGAGGAAATGACAATTTTTATATTTTTGATCAAACCATTTATTTAACGAAACAAAAATGTCTGACAAAGTACAAATAAATTAAAGGTTAGATAAATGTCTTGCAGAGCTTAATTTGTGCTGCTTTCCCCAATTGATAACTGCAGAGTGGCTCACTCTCTGTGATTTAAATTTGACTCTTAAGAAAAATAGACTTTGAACTGGTAAACATCTCAACAAATACTAATATTGCACAGTGAAAGGGAGTGTGGGATTGGGGAGCTCTCGTTCCCTTCAGTACAATTCTTACAGACTGGTCTTTAATAGTACCTGAATTCTGCAGCTCTTTGTTTTTGTAGGAGGACATGTCTACAGAGACATTTAGCCTCTGCTCTACTAGAGGGCGATAAAAAAATGGCAAGCTGTGAGCAGGGGTGCTTTAGTGTCATTTGAGTCACGTACTGAGTTTTAGCAAAGCAGCAATGATTCATCATCACTACTTTCCGTTTTCACCGTTGCCTCCAGGCAAGCATCAGGGATCTGTGCTGTGTGGACAATTCCACAGTGTTCACAGGGCCCATCTCTGCCCACCACCCGGCCCCTGATAGAGACGGAAACAGGGGTCAGGTGGGGCCCAAAGGCTTGCTCCAGACCTGGTTCCAGCAGGGGCCTGGAACTCTCATCACTGTCCAGAGAGCCAGTGTCTGATACAGGAATAAGGAGCTCCACGTCGTCATCCTCCTCACCCCTGACACCGACGCCAGTGCAGGCCACACTTCCTTGTTCCAGTTGGCGCATTGGGCTGTGATTCTGCCCTACGCTGCTTGACTCTCCATCCCCAGACCGCCCTAAGGAGAAACGGATCCAGCGTAGACTGCGAGTGACTTGGCTTAAAACAGAGCTGAACGGGCTCCTTCCAGAAGAGACTAAGGAATGGGTGCATGAAGGTCCAGTCACTCCAGAATTTTCCAAAATGCTCTCAGAGATGCTGCTCTCCCGGCTGACCAGTGGAGCCGAGCTGGCTGAGACGGAGACTATGGCTTCCACAGCTGCCGTAGGCGGAGTTTTCTGTGGCAGGGGAGCCACCAGGCCTCCTACAGCCCCGGGAACGTCCCTGTGCGGATGGTGTTCGCTCTCAGTGTCCGTGTCGTCAGAGTCCAAGGGCAGGAGTCTGCGGTGAGAGCCAAGCCTTTCCGGCTCACGTATAGAACTGACACCAGTGGACCCCTCTTCAGCGTCAGCAGAAACCAGCGCTAGCGAACCAGACCGCCGAGAGCGTGTGAAATTGAACAACCGTCTCCAGATGTTCCCGTGGCGCCCCGTGGTGGGGAGTCGGATTGAGGTGAATCCTAGTTGAGAACGCACTGCCAGTCTTAGATTTTCTAAAACAGAGGCCTAAAAGTAAAAACAGGGAGCATTACCAAAGGCCATCAACAAGATCTTATACAATAAAGATACCAGACAGTACAGTAACAGCCTGAAATGTACAGGAAATCAGAACATTAGTGAATAACATTACCAACATTTCAATATTTGATTCCAGCAATAACATACTGAAAAACACTGAAAAATTAAATAAAAAAACAGCCAACTTAAAGTACTACATAACGTGCAATGTTAAATGTTTATGCATTTGGCAGACACTTTTATACAAAGCAACTTACAATGTATTCAACATTTACATTATCAGTCCCTGGGAATCTAACCCACCTTTGCACTGCTAATGCAATGCTCAGTTAAGCTACAGAGAAACACATGTGGTTAAAATTACATTGATTGTGGTTTTCTGTCACTGCAATAGTAGAAATTCCAGGCTGGACAATAAATCTCAAAGAAATTATTTTAGACTTATTTTTAAAAAATATATATGCAGCCAAAGATATAGAAGGGCAACCACAAGTTCTATGGTACACAAACTGTCTAATTTTTATTAGAAATTTTAATACCTGATTTCCAGAGCAAACAGGAAAATCCTCTACTGGGGGGATCAGGCCTTGAGCAATCAGCTGCCCATATGAAGGAGGAGCTTCTCTTCTCAGTAACTCTGCTTCCACTCTGGAAAGTTGAGTCTCAAATGACCTGGAAGCAAAACCCCATAACTGCTTGAGAATTGTCACAGAAGCTAAAATCTAACTCTGAAAGCATTTGTTTTCATGCATCTAATGACTATTGCCAATTCCTGGACACAATTAGTCTCAGTGGAGACGGTTCTTCTTATAACAGCCCAATGACAAACCCCTTTATTCTAATTTAAAAGTAGGACTGAACACTGCAACATGATTAATCGCCTAAAGCTGATATACCTCAGTATTGTTGTTTACCATATGCAGCCTGTTGATCTCTAGTTAAAAGCCAATAAACCTAATAAGTTACTAAACAGCTTGCCTTACCTTCGCTCAAACATCCTAAGTGAGTAGAGTTTGCAGGTGCATCCCAAAGCAATGACCAGCAGCAGGCCACAGATCAGGCTCCCGATGACTGCGGCAGTGATGACACGTGTGGGTACAATCACTGGGCAGCTCTCCTCATCGCTTCCATCCCCGCAGTCGTCCTGTGCGTCACACACCCAGCTCTCGAACACGCAGCGGTTGTTCTTGCAATGGAAGTTTCCAGGCTGGCAGAAGAAGCAGTTCTTCTCATCCGAGCCATTCGGGCAGCGGTTTTGGTAGTTGCAGCGGTCGGAGCGCGGGTAGCAGGCGCCATTTCGAGAGCATGGGAACTCATCCTCCTGGCAGTTACTGCAGTTGAGTTCATCCCGTCCGTTGGGGCAGTGCCAATATCCATCACAACGCTGCTGCTCGGTGTAACAGCCCCAGTTCCCACCACAAGGAATCTCCCATGGCAGGCAGAAACCATCCACTTGATAAGTAACGTTAAATCCGCGAGCCGCATTGATTTTGTCTGCGTAAAAATGAATCCGAAGCTGTCCCGTGGATGACACCACTGCCACAGGGGCTCGAGAGTCAAAGGCAGTCAAAACACGCAACAGATGCCTGGGGTTCTCCTCCAGACCGTCATAGACTTTGACATAGTCACCGTAGCCTGTGCCATCCAACTTGAAGTCCATAAATCTCAAAATGACCTTACGGTGGTCGCCGGTGTCAATCAGCCAGGTGCAGTTACTTCCAGGTGGATAGAAGTCGGGATAGTTGGGTGAGCTGAAAGTGCCGTAAAAGTTGCGCAGCCACTCGCCGCAGGTGGGCACGTCGCAGTCGATCTCGTCACCCAGGTCCTGACAGTCAATGCTCCCATCGCACTTAAGGGACTCTGGCAGGCAGGTGTAAACGCGGGTGTAGCGCGACAGGCAGGGGAACTGGTTGAAGGCGCATGGCTGAAAGGAGAAGAATGCGGAGGGGTTAGGCTGCCCACACAGCTCCTCGTCCGAATTATCACCACATTCGTCCATAGTGTTGCACTTCCATGACTCCGGGATGCACTTTCCGTTAGCGCAGTGAAATTGGTCTGGCCTGCAGCTGGCCTCCTCAGATTTCCCTACAAATTACAATTATGATTATGATTAGAGGAAAGCATGGTACTTGCAACACTACTGAGGTTTTATGTACAGAACTCAATTTCATATATAAGAACATGAAAAGCATTTGGATAAAGATGATGCATCTAAGGTTTTTTTCTTTGTACATAAACACATAAATAGTGATGCTTGCCTTGGCAACAATGTGAGACAGCTACGTAACAACACCCTCTCTGATGCAACTGTAACTATTTAAGGATATAAATAGCAGGCCTACCTGTTATGTAAGAAAGCCTGAAGCCCTTTCCAGTCAAGCTGTCATCTGAGTGAAACTTGATCCACACGTGATCCTGAGAAGAGATGTATGGGGCTGGGATGGATGAGCCACATGCCCGGTACCCATCCAGGTTTTTATAGGTTCCGATAGAGATCCAGTCCAAACCACATCGGTGTGAGCTCTGAATCTCAAAGTCCTGAAAACTAAAAGTACAAACAATTTCAAGTGAATTAATGTTGGTCTACGCAAATAAAACAGCCTTCCTGTAACTAATGAGCTTAATTGAAACAGCTCCTTAGTAATTTAATAAACTGAAACAAGATACAGGATTGGCATCTTGTGTATTGTTATGCCTTTAATAGCAAGATGTCACTTCTATATATATTAGATTAAATTGTATCAATTAGGGAACATGACACTGGAATACATTTTTTAAAAAACAAAAGGCCTATCAAAAGTAAGAGGTAACTCTTGAGATGCCCAGTCCCACTGAAAACTTGACCAATCTTTTTTCATTAGACAGGGTCTGCACTTCTGTTGCCAGAATTAGCGACTTGATGTGTTTACCACAAAATCACACCCTGTGGAAAAAATACACATTGGGTCTGTTTTTGATCTGGTACTCAAGGACACTGTGTTCAAATAAAGACAAACAAATGCACAGGCTGAAACAAAACAGCCAGCATAAGAGCAGAGGAGATGCAAAAAATAAATTTAGACAAAGCACCAGTTCAGAGGTTTGTGTGAGGTGGCAATAACTCATCCCAAAAACATTTATCCCCCACAATTCTTTAAAGAGATGATGACATGTTTTTTATTCTGTTCCTTTGTGGTGTAATTATAATATTTTTTCTTTTATGAAAAAATGACATGCTCTGTTGGTACAAACAAACAGATCACCAATTTGCAGAGTGTTTATTTGCAGATTACTTCCAAAGGAGCAGTTGTGGAAAAAAATGTGGTACTGGTAAAGAGCAACAAGAGAAATTACATTGGTTAAAGCTATTATTCAACTAGGACGGTGAGGAGTTTTATGAGACTAAAATTGGCAACCTATAATTTAGGCAAATGATTACTGCCATATTTGTATTGATGGGAAATATTTTCCATTCCTCATCTTGTCAGCAGCAAATGCTGTTGTATTAGATGTTACCTGATGGTGATGATCTCTCCAGGGTTGGCCCTGATGTTCCAGCTGCAGTTGATGCGTAATGGGTACTCAAAGGGCCAGCCAGGGCTGGTTATCACTCCACTAGATGCCCTGATCTGCTCGACCACATCCCCACAAGCTGCAGGAAACCAAAGAAAGACAACAGTTAGCGAACACTTTTGAAAATATTCTGGATGAGTAACACAGGATAACTCTGCTCCAAATCAATAAATCAAATGCCCTACTTCAATAAATGCAGTGGATCTGCTATAGAAATATATTACTATGTAGATGAAACAGTAAAGTTTCTAATCTAAGCAAACTATTATAAACCTTTTGGCCTCACATTACTTTGTCAAAAGCACCTAGTGATTAGTAAGAACACATACAGCTGCCTTTGAGCTTTTTAAGAACTTGATGTTGTATATTTTTGTTAAACATTTATCTGCATTGTTTAACTTGATTAAAAGAAATACGCTAAGGTACACAGCAAGATGGATTAGTTACACAAACCTGAATCTGTTACATAAAGTACATAAAGTCAAGACTTACCATTTGACATCCCTGATACATAAACATTCTCACTGTGTTGTGAAAAAACTGCATTTCCTACAGAAACAGAAAATAAATGCATCAGAAAGTGTTGTACTGCAAAACGCAATGTGTAAATAATACCCTAAAAGATGCAAAAAGCTGAAACTAAAATGTATGGTGTCCAGTGATTCAACAGGGCCTTGACCACACAAGGCTGAAATGTCATCCACAGTCCTTGAAATTATGTTGGAACAATGTGGAGTTATTGTCAACCACTTTAACATAGCAGTGCTTTGTCAACAGACTGACCCTGCAAGCGTGCAGAATTTTTACAATTTGGTTCACCCACACCACAAATGACACACTGCTTGATTTTAAAACCAGAACACAAGCATTAAGGCTACAAGATGTACTGAAATTATTGAAATATTGCAAATGTGCATATTGCAATGGTATATTTTAGTGCTTTAAAGTGTTACATACAGGCACATAGAAGTTTTAGAATCATGCACAGACTGGCACACAAATGTTGTTTCTTTACCAAAAAATATAATTAAGTAATTTTCAGTTGTTTTAAATATATTTTAATATAATTAGAATAATTCCACCAATGCAAAGCATTTTCATATCCAATATATGAATAAAAACAAAAATATAGATAAAGCAATTCATAAGCAAACTTTAGAGGCGCTGCACAATATATATTAAAGTAGCACAATGGCAGGTTTCATGGACTTGAAACCAAAATCTTTTTGCAGCTAACTTGAAAATGTTTATTTGTTTTGCGTATTTGATGACGTATAGACCTGCCTTTTTTTTATTTGATTTTTACTTAAAAATTAAGAACAACGTTAGGTGAAAGTAATGGTTTCTAAACACGCCTCATTACTTTATTAATCAACAATATGACCACATGCAACCAGCGTGTGATCATAAAGCCAACATAGAGAACTGAGGTGACTGTAAATCTGTCTCTGGGAGAGGAACTCACATCTTCACATCTGAAGTGGGGCAAATTATTTTAAAGGCTGTACTGGGCATAGAATCCCTGAGACAAACCCTGAATGTTTGAGCATGCCCTCGCTGCTCATCTGCTGTGGTTTCCCTCACTTCTTTCTTATGTTTGTTTATAGCAGCTGACTGCACTGCAGAAGCAGAAAGGGGGAAACCCACATGCAAACACAGGCATGCAAAACCTGCTACAAAACAAATGTTCAACTGAGGGATACAGATGTTTCAGTTCAACTCTATCAATAGGTCCATTGTCATATCGCTGATGACAGATTTGTTGAACAGATGGAACGGTCTTTTAGGAATCCTTAATAACTAGAGTGTGATTAACAACCAGTTCTTTTAATTTAACATGTTGCTTTTAAACTACTAAATAACTGTTTGGCTCAACACCACAGGATCTAATGCTTAAGATCATATCTTGCAAAAGTAAAACAAAAAGACAAAAATAAATAAAATTCCCCCAAATGTAAAAAAAAAAATCCCATATCAGATCTGTTGTAGACATGGGACAGTCTCTGATAGGATTCAATCACAAGTGTTAACAGAGATACTGTTACTGTAGGTTTCTGTAAACAATAAAAGCCTTCGTTCCCGATTTATCAGCTTCTGATCTCAGACACAGGCCATATCACCACACTACATGACAAAGTGCTTTACTACATCTCTATGGCAGTAATTATATCAAACCCCATTTTAAACATTAGAGAAAGCACAATGTCTACGGACGAATACCAACAGACTCTCTTCCTATAGCAGCACTCCCACTAAATTAGATATATCAGATCAAGTCTGATTTCACTTAAGTGCTACCGTTCATGCGCGAAATACGGCAAGAACCAAAAATCATTTATGCAAAAGCTATGAAAAAGAAATGTCTCTTACCCAGAAAAATGAAGATCAGATGTGTCCGCAACAAACAGCTCTTCGTTAACCCCAAAGCCGTAATATATGCCATAATAGCTTTGTCTAAGGATAAATCGTGCTTTATATCGCTATTGATGCACAAAACTACAAACGGGAACTACATACGAGAATTAAGACAATAGCCTACTACAGTCGTAGGTACATAAAGATAAAGTTGTCGATGGTTGTCGGTTAGGCAGATATAAACAGTAAAATAATAAATACACACTACCAAAACAATACAATACCCCAACAGCAAAACCAGTTTACAACAAAGGACCCGCTATCGCTAACAAGCTAATGCTAATGTCAACCTACACATCTATGATATCAAAGCCATTGGTGATTTACCGTATCTAGAGGGATAACTGACGATCTATTGCGTTAATACTGAAGGTACGTCCTTGCCCATCGCTGGCGTTTTTTTAGTTAAATCAAATAAAATGACTAAAAGCACTGGTGTTTGACTAGCCACCGGTCGCGCTTTTGATGATAGCGCACAAGCTCCTGCAAAACACAGACAATGTCCTTAAAAGGCTTTAAAAACGAGATCCGCTCTAATCTACTGGCGATCCGACGCGAAACCGCTAATTCCGATAGTTTATAACTGTTAGAGAGCCCAAATATAACCACACAATGATCTACAGCATTATGACACTTAAGATGTGCGATCAATACAAACGCTCAGTATAATGCTACATCTGTGGCTCCTTGAATATAACATGATCTTCTGTTGTTCTAACTGTAATCCACAACACGCTGATTTTTGGCCTTTCCAATGGCTTGTGTGTTGTTACAGCCGGGTATTTACCACCACAAACCATCCCTTCCCCCTCTATCCACTTCTTCCTTGCTCGCTCGCTCGCTCTCTCTCTCTTTCTCTTTCTCTCTCTCACTCTCTCACTCACTCACTCACACACACACACACACACACACACAAAGGACATGGTACCATGATTATACCAAGTTTCTAGACTGTAATTTCATTATATCATTTGAAGTACTTTGGAGTGCATTTTGAAAACGATGGGTAAATGTAGGCCTATTGTATTATGGGGGCTGAATTTATCACAAATTTTAACAAGGCTTTTAACAAAGGCTTTGACCACAGGATCTCTCTGCTATTATACTGAGAGAGGTTATTGCATTTAAGCCCAAAGTTATTGTTGGGCTCGGACACAAGGGGTTGAACGACTAACATCTGTCTCTGTTCAAACAGCCCATGTGCCCCTTTTTTAAGTTCATAGTAAGTGACAGATGTCGTTTTATTCACGCATGCCCAGTGACAGGGTTAAAATCCATTGGAAGTCAACAAGCTCAGGATTTTTTTGCTCCAACGTCTAAAAGCAGATGAAGTTACTTCTGATTGTCATTAAAAATGAGGATTTTTGCAAATCATTAATTCTCAGAGAATACTGTGTATATGCCAACCATTTTCAGTGTATTTGCTTTAATATCAGATTTAAAACATATAAAAAAACAAAGACATTTTCTGCAGTGTTAAAACTTAAAACCTAAATGCATCATTGAACTAAACCATGTGAAGGAAGGTTTAGTGGTGATGTTCTGTCTCTCTGAACAGTGTATATCAGTCTCTTTTTTGCAAAAATAACTGTTTTTTATCCTGAAGCTTCCAGACAAATGTATTAGTATAGCTGACCAATAACATAGATGTTAACCTTTCTTTTTTTAATCTTTCTTTAACCTTTCAACATCAGGATTTTAGGTAAATTTTTCCATAATGTATAAGGATAAGGGTATAGTTCTAGATTTTGTAACGTCATCTACTGGTTCTTTTTCCATTTCTAGTATATCTCTGTTTCAATCACCTTTCATTTGACAAGCTCATATTCTCCATGTTTCTCAATGAATAAGAGCTCATAAAACTGTGTAATAAATATAGAAGACTGTGTTTACAATAGTTTTGTATTAAGATCATATCAACCACCCTTTCATTTGTTAAAAACACCTAAAACCCTTCATATGGTTTGATATCCTATTAGGTGTGTGCTCATGGGAACAGATCAAGTTTTAAGGTCACTGTATACTGTAATGTAATTTTCTTCGTCATAATGTTGCACTATTATTCTTAAACAGGTGAAAACATTAATTACATGTTGTTGACACTTTGAAGTCTGTGCATTAAGATTAGGGAACATTTTGTTCTGTAACAATATAATAATTAATAAAAACATTTTTATTATACACACACATACACCTACACATCTTTAGCTATATATAAAGTGATATTATATAACACTTAAAGTGATTGTTCACCCACAGGTTACATAACTACATATTATAACATTATTAGATGCTATGGATTACCAGTTATAATGTTGCAAATAATGTTCAGTCTTTTGCACAGATGTATCCTTTTGCTTTGTTGTCCCTGCCCAACCTCCTCCGCACCACCAGAGGGAACCATCTCCAGAGTACAAGTTACCATTTCAGACAACATTTCTCATAGTGCCCCATACCTAGGTCTGATTACTTCCATATACACCTGTTGCTCATTAGCCACAGTATATAAACCCGAGCTTCACATGCATTCTCTGTGAAGTCTTGTTGAAGTCAACTTTTCTGAGTGTTTTTGATTACCCTGTTTGTGGAATCCCTGTTTTTTTTTTGTTTGGACTGTTTATCCCGTTGTTGATTGTTTGCTGCCTGCCACAAACCTTGCCTGTTCTACGTTTATCCCTCTGCCTCGCCTCTGATTACCCTGTTTGCTGTTGCCTGACCCTGCCTGTTTGTATCTCAAATAAATGCTGCAAATGGATCCTTGTGTGACTAGCCCGTCATTACATTCGTAAACCTCAAAATATCACAGGGATTAATTTTGTGCTGCCTGTATCTGTTTTTTGGAACATTAAATATGGCATCCAAGGACTTGCATTATATAAATAACCAAGGTCCACAGTTTCCTCTAAAAATTTTGTTTACTGTTCTGCTGATGAGAAAATGTCACCTACACCTTGGATAGCCTAAGGTTGCGTAAATAAACAACAAATTCTAATTTACAGTGCATCCGGATATATTCACACCTTTGCAACATTTTGTTATGTTACAGCCTATTCCAAAATGGATTGAATTATTTTCCTCAAAATTCTACAAACAATACCCCATAATGATAACATGAAAAATTTGTTTGAAATCTTTGCAAATGTTTAAAAACATTTTTTACATAAGTATTCACAGTCTTTGCGCAATTCTTTGTTGAAGCACCTTTGGCAGCAATTAAACAAGTCTTTTTGAGAATGATGCTACAAGCTTGGCTATTTTTGGGGAGTTTCTCTCATTCTTTTTTGCAGGACCTCTCAAGCTCCATCAGGTTTGATGGGGAGAGTCTGTGCACAGCCATTTTCAGATCTTTCCAGAGATGTTCAATCAGGTTCAAGTCAGGGCTTTGGCTGGGCCACTCAAGGACATTCACCGAGTTGTCCTGTAGCCACTCCTTTGTAATCTTGGCTGTGTGCTTAGGGTCATTGTCCTGTTGAAAGATAAACCTTCGCCTCAGTCTGAGGTCCAGAGCCCTCTGGAGCAGGTTTTCATCAAGAATGTCTCTGTACATTGCTGCATTCATCTTTCCCTCGATCCTGACGAGTCTCTCAGTTCCTGTCGCTGAAAAACAAATGCTGCCACCACCATGCTTCACTGTAGGGATGGTATTGGCCAGGTGATGAGCGGTGCCTGGTTTCTTCCACACACAATGCTTGCTTTTCAGGCCAAAGAGTTTAGTCTTTGTTTCATCAGACCAGAGAATTTTGTTTCTCATGGTCTGAGAGTCCTTCAGGTGCCTTTTGGCAAACTCCAGGTGGGCCATAACGTGCCTTTTACTGAGAAGTAGCTTCCGTCAGGCCACCCTACCATACCTGACTGGTGCTGCAGAGATGGTTGTTCTTCTGAAAGGTTCTCCTCTCTCCACAGAGAAACATTGGAGCTCTGACTAAGGCCCCTCTCCCCAGATGTCTCAATTTGGCCGGGCGGCCCACTCTAGAAAGAGTTCTAGGGGTTCCAAACTTCTTCCATTTACAGATGATGGAGGCCACTGTGCTCATTAGGACCTTCAATGCTGCATACAATCCTGTCTCAGCGATCTACAGCGATCTATTAGATCTACAGATCTAATTCCTTGGACCGCATGGCTTGGTTTGTGCTCTGACATGCACTGGTAATTGTGGGATATATATAGACCTTATATAGACAGGTGTGTGCCTTTCCAAATCATGTCCAATCAACTGAATTTACCACAGGTGGACGCCAATAAATTTGTAAAAACATCTGAAGGATGATCAGTGGAAACAGGATGCACCTGAGTTCAATTTTGAGTGTCATGCCAAAGGCTGTGAACACTTATGTACATTTTTTTTTTTTTCGTTTTAACGATTTTTTTCATTTTTATTTTTAATAAATTTGCAAAGTTCTTTTTTGTAGAATTTTGAGGAAAATAATAAATTTAAGCCATTTCGGAATAAAGCTGTAACATAACAAAATTTGGAAAATATGAAGCGCTGTGAATACTTTCTGGATCCACTGTATCTGTGAACTATTGCTTTAAGGCTGTTTTATTTACATTAACTTCACTGTAAAAAAACTTTGCTGCCTTAAATTATTAAGTTTAATCAACTTGGCTATACAAGTAATTTCAACTTAATATTTTAAATCCTGACTGGTATAACTTAAAAAAAATAGGTTAAGCAATTTTCCAACTATTTCTTATAAGTTACTGCAACTCCACACCAGTCAAAATTACAAAGAGTAAATTGAAATGACTTAAAACTTTAAACTTAAAAATTTAAGGCAGCAAAGTTTTTTTTTACAGTGTATTAAAACCATTTATACAATTAAGAATAAATTATATCAATCTAGTGTTAATCAATCATGGGGAAGTATGTCAAAACAACTGTTTAATTGACATGCACTTATCTTCCTTTTGGGTTAGTCTTTATCATAAAAAGTTCTCATACTTGTTCGCTAGATGGCAGCATTGCTATATTGTGTTAGTATCTTCATGATGGTCTATGCACTGTATCCTTACACTGTTTTTGACAACTTCATTATTGTCTAAAAACGCTATAACAATATCTAACCAGTTTCTTTATTTAGATCAAAGATGTGCGATAAAGGCAATCTTAGAGACATATTATGCACAACACCCTGACATCTTTACAAAGTGGACATGATATTTGTTGTTTTTATATCAACAAGCGTAGCTGATAATGTTAACAATGCCTTCAGAGCGCGTACAGGCAGTTAGCTGGTTTGTTCTAACATGCTGATGGAATACATATTTTACATATCACAACATCTGTCAAGATATAATGTACTGTTGTGATCTTATGCTTTTTTAAGCTTTGCCATCTTCACAGGAAGTAGGAACCAGCTGGCCAATGTCTGTCAACAAATATGACAAAATACCTCTATTGTAACATGTAATGTATCTTTACATAAAGACATAAAACCTGCAGAGACATGTAATTTTTCAAATATGTATCTCAATATAACTAACTGTTAGAAAGGCTTTTGAACTTGCAGGTTATGTAAAAATCTCTTTTTGTTATTTAGCACAGTGGAAACAATATTTTTTAAAACATTGTGTAGAAATTTAAATTATTTATGAAGTTGTTCTTTAATGGGTCCTAAAGAAAGAGGCTTCAGAACTCTACATAATCAGTGTTTTCTCTGCTAAGATCAGTGTGCTATCAGAGCAGTTCAGCACACTCTCAGTGGTAGTAAACCCTAGAGAGAAGAGCTTAAGACACAGCCCTCGATAAGAGACTGTTGACTCCATAAAATGTCACTCTAGTCATATCTCAGTGCTCAGATGAAGGGTCTTTAGAGGGGGGTTAAAAATAGTAACCCTGTTATACAATAGGAAGAAGAAACAGAAAGGGAGGTGGGTTGAAAGAAGAGAAAGATACAGTAAACATCAGAAAATGACACTAAACTTCACATGAACCATCTATCTAATCTTACCAAGAAATTTGCAGTGCATTATCATCATCATGTATATTATAGCAGTCATCTTTATTTGACAAAAAACTATGCTTATAGATTATATCTATTATATATATATCTATTATATATATATATATATATATATATATATATATATATATATATATATATATATATATATATATATATATATATATATAATTCATGAAGTCTATGAAATGTTCACATTTTCATATGCTACAGGCACAGTTTGAGGTTTCGTTCATGTCTGCACCACAGACAGAATGCAGAATGAGTCAAATTGCAAACGCCTTGTATATTTTATTTTAATACTGGGGGTTAGGGTTGTCACAATGTCAACGACACTTATTGTTGCCAAAGAATTCACGATAACAGTATTATCACAATATCTCTTGAAATTCTCCAAAATAACTAAATAAATAATGATTATCAGTCTTATTAATTTTTAATTTTTGGTTAGTGAATCACACTAACCAAGCATTGGAGCATTGTACACTTTGGTTAGTGGATCAAAATATGGGAGTGAAGGGGGACAAAGAGGGAGTTTGTAACCATTGGGGCTCTAAAGGGAAAATGGCGCTATACCACCACATACTATACAGATGCTGGCGCTGAATTATTTACAATATTATCATATGCGTATTATATAGCATTAAGATAATTTAGTGATGTGTGTTATATAGTATTAACACAATATCAATAATCATGTTTATTAATATCACGTTATTGTCAATACTGATAAATTGAGTCACCTCTAACTGTGATAAAGGTTTTGTTAATTGCCGCAGCTAACACAGCTAATTAAATTAGTGTCAATTGCTTACTTCATTTGTGCAAAGTACTACCTCAATGTCACCAGCTGAAATGGCCAAATATGCTGTGAACAGTCAGTACACAGCTGTCATACATCAGTTTGCTGAAGCAAAAAACATTGTCTTTTCGGACGAAAGCTTGTCAACCCGTCAGAGCATCATTACGGCTGATGACTGACAAGTGCACAATCTTGTAGGATGCCGTTTGGGATTTGCTTTTCCAGATGTTTGCCAGCTTCTCCTCACTCATTTCCAAAGGTATTGCGGGCAAATAGCGTGCAATGTGAAAATGCACTGCATTGTGGTCTGAAGTGCCAGTCTCAAGTGACATCTCTTTTGTAGATAGTTTTGACAACCATCTGCACTGATTACTGGTTTTCCTTCTACACATGCACAATTAGAAGTTTGGTGTTGTCTTATGTTGCTCTGACTGGATCAGCCTGCATAGATTGCATAGAAACTCCCAGAGTTGTTCATAAAGAAAATACCATATGGATTAAAGTAAATACATATGTGTGGCATATGGTAAAAATAATTAATAATTAAAAAGTTACCTTACAAAGTTCTTTCATTTAAAGGACACATCTACTTCATCTGTTAACACCTCTGTGTTAACGCTAACCCATTGCTCAAATCCCATGAAGGAGCTCAGTTATGTTTTATTTAAGTATCAAACATTTCTTGAGTATTTCTCCTAATTGTCTTTAGTGAAAAAGTTAAATTTGCCACAAATGAGAGAATTTTTGTATGAATAGCTGTACACTTAAAGTTTAAGTTTGTATTAATGTACTGGATGTTAATTGCACACATTGACATCTTGGTAAGTCTAAGCACAGTTTATGACATTGTTTAACTGAGATTATTTAAGTTTTAACCTAAATCTAACAATCTAAGAAACAGGACACTTTAGCAAAAGTCTCCATTTGTTCTTCAACAAAAAAAAATGCTGGTCTGACGCTTGCAAACATGCCTGAGAGGATTTAAAATAGCAATCACAGAATGGTGAAAATGCAAAAAAAATAAAATAAAAAAATAGTTCTGCAGTGTTCATATACCCATCTCACTTTTCTCTCTACCCATTTCATCTTTTTTGTGCCTGTCAATTAAAACATCAAGTGATGTGTGTGCATGCTGCGTGATGATAATCTTCCACAAATAATGAGAACAGGCAATGAAACTACCATACACGAATGGTATCTAATCAATGTCTCACAGGAATGAGAATTGAGGTTTTTTTCCTCTTTTTTGATCTGTTTTATTTTCTTTTTCTCCTCCAGTAAATACAAATTGCTTATGCATCAAAACAGTCATTATCTCAGCTGCCAAGGTAGGCTGAATCTCCAAAACGTGCGTTTTCCTGCAGTCTCCAGATCACAGGGATCTAGGCTAAAGTAGCACAGCCATTACAGCAGAATACAGGCCCAGTGTCATTCTAATTATTCTCTATCTGCAGATATGCAAGCACTATAATCTGTTTGGGTGAAATAGCCAGTGCGGAGCTGTTTAGGAATTCGCAGCATTTTTGATCTAATCACAACATCAAAATATTCATGACACACAATGATATCTTGCCAAGGCAGGCTGACAGCCATTAATGGGGAAACATGGGTAATTTATTAACACTTATCTGGACCTGAAAAGGCCTTTCACTCTGCTCACCACAGAGGGAAGAGTAAAATAGTTTTATGTGATACCAAATGATTTATAATGGTCAATGGTTATTTGCAAAAGGGATTTAATTAAAACGTGTTCCCAATTTTGTTCAGAGATCTTTTGGAGGAATTTCCCAAGAGACTAAAAACAGCCATATGGAGTTTATTTGAATCATCTTTGTGATATTGTATTGTAAATAATGGTTCCTCCTTTGGTTAGGTTTTATAGAAACTTTGTATGATAAGCTCCCAAACAATTGCATGACTACAATGGCCATACTTTGCTAACTGCAATTGCTAACTATTTCATTCAGTCCTACTGGCAAGGCTAACATGGTGAATTTCTTTGTCTGCTCACGACCGTTCAATTAAACCAATCACCCAACATCAGAACCAGCTCAGAGCTCTGATCTCAGCCTTGATAAACGCAAAACAAATCAATAGGAGCATTGTAAAGGTTAAATGATGTTACATTGTCTGTTGTACCGGTACTGTGTACAAGAGCAGTGAGGCACTGACTCACTCTTGCCTTGCCAACAAGAATGTACAATTGTAATGCACAAAATTCTTTCAAATCTTTGTATTTCTGTATAACCCACAAGTAATTCATTCAGATTTTCAGTTTTTTTGTTTTAAATCCAAGAGCAAGCATTAAGTTTTCTAATTAGCTTAAATATACTCTCACAAACATCTTTCCTCAAAGAAAGGTTGTTTAGTCGATGCTACAAAATCCAGGCTTTGGTGTTAAAGTGAACATTTCTCAGCTCAAATCCTGTAAAGGGCCCAGCAATCTTTTCTGACAGCTGTACAGTCACTTTCAAAAACAATTAAGCCAATGACATCACTGTAATTACAGTAACTAATTACCCTCTCTAAATGAATAGTTTAGCACAACGCTCACACACACACACACACACACACAAATGGTTTCAGGGGAAGAGCATCCACTAAACTTCTTTTCTGGTCACCTTTCCAGACAACACAAAAGAAGCTCTTGATAAAGTGGTGTTTTTTAAGGCAAGCATGACTAATACTATTGGTAGGATCATAGCTGATTATAGTACCATAGTTATTACATTTTGGTGTCCTGAACATTTACATACAAGAATGATTTCAAATCGTTATTATTTATTATTAGGATTTTTTATAACACCTGTGTTCCTGATCCTTTCTGACCAATAAATGTTCCATGCAAACAAATGATGCAGAGTAACCATAGTTGTAGTTCATCACATCATCATTCATACAGTATGTCCATGTGATGGCTTTTTAGGGTAATTTACTTTGTTAGCACACAAAATTTAATGATCAGTAGGTCAAAATCATCATCATCAAAAATCTGTAAATGTACTTTCCCTTTGAGATGGTGGTCCCTCTCTGATGATGCCCAATGGAAAAACAAACCACGCCTTCTACATTTTTCATTCAATACTCTGTTTTATTCAGAAATACATCACAATACTGAACTCAGCCGCAACTTCTAGTTTAAGCAAACTTTAACTATGGATATTTACATTTATCCAAAGCAACTTGAAAGAGGGAGAACGTTTAAAATTTTGCCCTAAGAACCAACAAGCCTAGTCTACAAAGCAACTTTACATGTGGGAATAGTTCTGATGCCAGGTACAGGATGTACAATATAAGAGTTTTCTTTTCACATATCTGAAGGTAGGTTGAACAATGGAAAAATTAGGTATTAGTCAGGTGTATGCGAAACACATGTGTTTTAATTTGTTTCTTGAGGGTTGTGATGATCTCAGCAGTGGAAGCTGGGAGTGGAATCTACCAGGAAGGAAGAGAATAGGTGAATGCCTCAAACACTGATCTGGTACCTCATTGTGAGAGAACAATCAGACGTCACATACATCTGAGGGAGTAAATTGAGGTAGGAGTGTGAAGTCCACATTAGATTTAATATAATGCAACATTCTGGATTATTTGCAGGGGTTTGGCTGTGTTGGCTGGAAGGCCAGCCAGTAGGGCATTGCAGTAGTCCAGCCTTGATATTACGAGTGTTTGGACTAGGAGCTGCATTGCACATTTGGACAAGAAAGGCCTGATTTTCCTGATGTTGGATATATTTCACAAACATTAGCTAAACAGTGTCGAAATGCTTTATTAAGACCAGTGTATTGTTTTATCTTCTGAAACCAAACATTAACCCTTTAGTTAAATGTTTTGCTTGAAAAGTGCCTTTCAGATAAAATGCAACATTTTTATGTTGTTATCTCATACAATTACTTTCATACAGTATCAAGTGTAGATGTTTGATGTTCAGTGTTGATAAAACAGAAAACGCACATATTCACAAAACAATTAAGCATACACAATGATGGATGTCTCAAAACTCCAAGAGATTCTCAAATCCAGAGACAACACTCCAAACGCTATTGTCTCCTCACACGCTAAAAGCCTTTATCTGTTGTTATGACACAGCGATCTCCAACAGAAGCATAATTACTGTTTACGTTAATTACTGCCTCTGCACTGATTCTGTGATTTCAGTTCAAGCCCTTTTGCAGCTAATTGACATATCAGTTTTTAAATTTCTATACTTTGATGGTGGCATGCCATTATCAAACCATTTAATCATTAGGTGAAAGTAGGGGACTCTGTCATGGCCTGTGAACACTTCTCCACCCCCTGTAATGACCAACCCTCTTCCAGATTGCAGTTTGATGAATGAGATGGTACAGGGTTAACAGCGCTAAGAGAGGATGTGTTCAGAAACAGAAACTGAGCATATGACAGATAGTAATTATGAAGTTGTTTATTTGATAATCCTCTCTGCTGTCCCACTAGGAGCTAATTAAACACTGGCCAGAGTTCACCTGAACTGAAAATGTAAAAGACAGAATGGAGGGATTTAGGAAAGAACATGGCACCATTGAAGGACAGAATGCATCTTTTCTCCCTGTGAAATCAGTTTTGTGTGAACATGGATCAATAAGCGCTTTGTCTTCTAGAAAACATTAAAGAGACAGTTCACCCAAAATGATTTTTTCAAAATTTACTCACTCTTATGTCATCCCAAACCTATATGACTTTTTTCTGTGGAACACAATAAAGATATGTCTGCAAAAAGTGAGGAAATGTTGGAAAAAAGTAACAACACAGAGCCACAGGGTTTACAACATTTTACAATAATATATGTGTATTGTGTAAGATGTGTGATCCTTTTAAAAATAAATCTCACTTAAAAATTCACTTAAACCTGATTGCCTTCACTTTTCATCTCAGTTGTTAATTAGGTTCTCTTTGTCTGCTTTTAGGACTTCTGAAAATCTGATCATGTTTTAGGTCAATTATAAGGGAAACAAAGAAAATTTAATAAAGAATTTTAAATGGTTCCCAAACCTTTCAAGCACATTCATTAAATATCTTTTTTACTCGGAAAATGAGTGTGTATGATTACCTGCATCTGCCGTGACATATCCACTGAGGAAATCGATAACTTTGCCATAGTAACACTGTAACAACTACTATAAGTGATACCACATAGTAAAGTGTCTCAGTGCTGTTCTGGTCCTATATCAGTCCTATATCAGAGTACTTACAATATCTTTCATCCAATCAGATATGAGGGCTGGAACTAACCATTGTATAGTAATCTGTTAAAAAAGTGATGACATGACACGCATAATTTGTTTTCTGCATGTGTTATAAGTGGAGGTGTTGTTCTCTCTTAATGATTAATTACTAAATGTCAACTTGCACACACAGGGGCAGCCACACACACAGACTCTGTCAGGTTGTTAGCGTGTGGTTTGTGTGTGTGATTAGCAGTCCAGCCCCATAGGGACACATATTAATGAGTTCACATACAGTGTTAACAATTAATATCAATTGTTAAGGCAGGGCCTAAATTAATTAAGCTCTCATTTACTGCCACACACTGAAACCCCTCTGGATTTGACCTGAACAGATACTTTTATAGAGAAGCATTTACACAATTACATCATTCTCATTAACAGCTTGTGGAATATAATATTAATTAACAAATGGACATTAAGGTAATGTCTCAATAATGACAAGCTGTATGCTTAACTCTATGCTCATTTAGCATCTGCATTTCGGACTAAACATGCTAGTTCATTATGCCTAACCAGTTTTAAAAGCTTTTTTAAATGTAGTTTTAAATGTGTATTCAACACATTTGCTTTTTTGTGGCATCAATCTTTGGTTAGCCTGGATTCAGGGGTGGATGGGGCACTAAAGTGAAATTTCTCTTTGGGCAAAATTTGGTATTAGAATTTGATGACTGGTTTTCTAGAAACATTTTAGATTTTTTTTGTCACTGTTGCTCACTAAACCAAAAATATTTTTTTCCATAATTTCCCCACCCTTATGTCATTACAAACCTATATGGTTTTGTTCGTCTGTGGAACACAAAAGAAGATATTTTGATAAATATCTCAGTGGTTTTGTGTCCATACAATGGAGGTCAGTGGGTGCCATTGTTGCCTGGTTACCAACATACTTTAAAATATCTTCTTTTGCATTCATGCAAGAAGCAAAAAAGTCATACAACAATCAAGAATTTTTATTTTTGGGTGAACTATCCCTTTAATATTCGTATGTCAGGGAGTAGAAAAATACAAATGTTTTAGATATTAATCTGCATATGTAATGGACATTGATATATGACATAGAATATGCTCATCTTTGGAAATCTTTTGGAAGCATTTTGAATAAAACAGCTCTATATGTAACAAAGCGCAAAAGACCTGAAGACCTGTTGTGATGAGCCCTGCCCTGGTTTCTGTATGCAATGTTCAGCATAAAGCCTGTTGTAAAGTTTGTAAATTGCATATTGTAAATTGTAAAATTAGGAGCAAACACTTTTTTGTATCCACATAGAAACAAGATAGCGATAAGTTTTTATCTCATGTTCTACACACCAGTGATGTGTGATCAGTGGTCACAGTGGGGCACAAGACCAAAGAGCGCATGTATGTGTATGTCCACGTACACGTGTGACTGCCACCAATTTGGGCCCCAGGGACTTGCTCCTTTCCATCAGCAGCCATTTTCAGGGGCATGCAGTAATTTCATGGCTCGTTGAGGATCTGCAGAACCTGGGCTGCTGCCACTGCTAACTTTCCTCTTGCCTGAAGCCTTTAAATGAAGTTAATAATCCAGCAAACACAAGCAGACCAGTCCCTCCCACAGGGAGGGGTGTAATTCACCGTCCCCGTACATCCATGTCCTGGCAAAGCGTGTAATGACAATTTCATTTGTTTTGTAAGATAACTTTGATGTAAACTCATTGGATATAACCTGTCAGGCCTGGTCAGATGACTTCCTGTTCCTCTTGTCTTATATTCTTTGTGTCCCATCCTCCATGTTTCCACTGCGGTGGCTTCCCAACCTTTGCATTCTAACAGCACATCTGTTTCCTGTTTAATTGAATCAAGCCTTTAGAGTTTCCATACACCCCCTGAACTGAGTAAATGTGGTAAGACCACAGAAGTAAACATCAGAGGTTGTAGGAAGCGGCTTTTTCCATTAACCGCTTATCACCAAAGACCCATATGCTCACATAATATGCCTCCAATTTGAAGGATGGGATAACATTGTCTACAAAATACCCCTCACAGACAATGCTTGAAAAATAGGGAAAAATAAATTTGTTTGCCTTACTGTAAATCAATCTTGTACTTTTCTTGTATTTGGGGGGAAAGTTAAGGAACTCTAGCAGGGGATGAGTTATTTTAGCAAGTTAAATGATGTAGCCATTATGGACTTCTCTTCTTTTTATGGATAGCACACAGGTGGGAAAAAGGTTCAGGGGGATGATGTTTTGCCAATTTATTTTATCAAATGAACTAAAAATGAACTTCAACTGTATCTCATGCCAGAGGCAAAAACATATGCAAAACCCATTACGCAGACCTCACTCAACCCCATTTCACACTATAATTCTATCTGATATCGTTTTAATGGTCTTCAGAAATGTAAAGGTGATGGAAGTAAAGGTGCAAGTAGTTGAGGGCTTCAGACAAGCCAGATAAAGTAACGGTTGAATTTGGGCTTAATTGTGCTGCTCAGGTCAATCTTCTCAGCAAGATGGTCAAAAAAATCTGCAGAAAAACTGCATCACAGAGGTCCAAAACTACACCCTACCTCTGCAGTTTGTCCTGGTCTGAGAAAGGTCTCAAATGGCTTAACCCTCATGCAGGTGTTTGCAAGTCATTTTTTAAAAAATCAAGGTGTAATGTTACATCAACCAACCCTAAGTGATAACCATTGACCCTTACTCAGAATTCAATATGACTTCATGACCTTGACCATCAAAGTACTGGTGCTTAACAAAAACAGAATCCAATACATTGATTTGAAGAATTTACAATTAATCACCAAGAACTTTCTACCCTCAAAAAAGACTCAATAAGCCTATACAGTAATAATGCTTTTTAATACCCAGATGATTCTTATTCATTTTAAAGAGGTGAAGTATTTACTTTGAGAAATACACACTTTGCCTATTCTTTGTGCTCTGTTCCATAGAGGTCATCAGGTCCCATGTGTTTTATGAAGTGTGTCTTTCCTTATTTTACAGCACAGTTTTTTACTTTGCATTCTCGGTTGAATAAGATATGGGCATAATTGCATGTTAGTTTTAATTATAAAAAAGTAAGGAGATGGGTTCTAAGGTAGCATCGCATTGTTCCCGTCTTATCCAGGCTCAGTTATCATGTGAGCCTTCCTCCTGTGCTAAGTGATGATAAGCCTGCTTTCTATTTGCCCATAATTAATTCATCTCCAGTGAGCCCCCACCCCTATCACGCTTGCTCCCGCATCTCAATGGAACTGAAATTCTCTATTGATATCTCCCATAAAGAGTGAGCGGAAAATCCTTCCAGTTGAGCTGTAGATTGAAGACATGATTCCTATTGTGTCAGATCTCTGCATTTTATAATATGGAAACATAAAATTCAACAGCACACAGGGCGGTTTGGTGACATACTTTTCAAAGCTTTACAATTGGCACTTAATTGTCACCTATAATATCCGACTGTTACTGTATATAGCTCACTAGAGCCCAGGATTTATTGTGAATACTGATGCAAGAAGATTAATAAAAATGCATCATACAGTTTCTCAATAGAAATGACTGAATTCTAACAAAGTTAGAAGTGATATTTACAGTATAACTTACATTAAAAGGCCTTATGTTAGCACAGTGGTAGCACGGTGAACAGAGCAATTGTTCACACGGACACAGGTTTAAGTCCAACCTATGTTATGTCCCAATCCAATTGTTACTTTCTCTCTCTCTACTGTTCTGTCTCATGAAGGCAAGTTAGTCCATAAATAATAAAACACCCAATGAGCCCCTTTCTTTAATCTTTCATTATTATCACTATTATTATTTCTCTATTAAACTAAAATGAACTTTTAAATGTTTTGGGTACATTTTGATTCAGTAATATTTTTTATAAAAAAGAAGACATCATTTTTGGCCATCACATACATCAGTTTAGTATTTCTGATGTGTTTCAAATCATATTCATATTCACATATGATGCCAGTTTTGATGCCATCATTTGATAACACATTTTTATAAACACATCTTAATAATTTTGTGTAAAATAAAATCTTTTGTAAGTGTTATCAAATATGTATCCAAAATAAAGATGCTAAAAATCATGGATTATATTTATTTACCACACTGGAAAAAGGCGGTCAAGTGCATTGCATTGTGGGACATGGTATTCCATACTGGGAATTTTGGCAAATGTACCTGGTACCTGGTTATCCACACAAGCATGCACAAGCACACACAAAGCACAAGCACACACAAAAGCGCGCACACACACACACACAAAATCTGCAAACTGTGCACAGTATTCATATTGCATACTGCAAAAATAGAAAATAGAGAAATGGTGTAGAAGTGTACAATGGTAGTATGATATTGAGAACATAGCCTTTTTAACATGCAGGTTTTTGGCAACCTGCATGTTAACTCATTTAGATTTCCCTGTTGTTCTGTATGGTAATAGTTGTTAGAATACATAAAGCTGTAAATATAACCTATAATTAATAGCAATGATTGACTTTTGAATAGATTTTTTTGACTTTTGATTGAATGAATGACTTTTCGGACAATATATGTGCAAAACTTACAATTAAATAAAAGCTACATGTCAAAAACATTTTTTACAGAGTAACAGACCTGATAGATGATAAAACAGCAAAAAAATGTAAAAGCCCTTAAACGCCCTTTAAAAGCCCTTAAAACCAACATTTGTTAAGCAGATATAACTGGAGGTCCATTGATATGAATAATTGAATGAGATTTAACAGCCTACAGCTACGGCACACCGGTGGGCTCAAGCCTCCTCCTGCTACAAAATCACAGCACAAGCTGATGTGCGCTGTCAGTGAGCGCTCGGATCCCAGCAGAACTGAACCCTCCACAGGACGAGTTCAGATCAACCCTGTCAGGAATCAGACAGACACTGAACACATCTGAGTCTTACAGAAAAAACGCATCTGTCGCTGTGTGTTTGGATGAATTGCCGTGTCATTTAATAAACTGAGCCCAGCGCGAGGAGCAGGAATGTCCCGGAGGAAACAGAGAAACCCAAAACAATTCAAACGTGAGTTTGGAAAAGCGGATTTTATTAATTTTTTTTTTTTTTTACTAATATAGGCGATTAGACAGGGTCTTTGTAATAGGTTCAGTTTACCTTTGTTTCATAAAGATTTGATCATTTAAACGTTTTAAACTGATGAGTCAGATGTTGTGTTTTATTGTATGACGCCTCCAACATAATTTTGCAATATAATAATATACGTTTATGTTGTATACTAAGATAAACGACAAAACTGCAATACTGGGACCTTTAAAAAAGTTACAGATAATACCACTTTTAATCTTATGGTCTTGTCATTATTGTTTACGTGCAATATTTTGTGAAACGTAAAAGATAATAATAATAACAATAACAATCTTTTGTTTCTTAATTAAGTACTTTTAAGTTAGCCTGATAATATTTAAGCCACAACTCCTTTGTTTGAGGAAATGATGTTATAAGAAAACATGTCAAATTGCCCAATAACGTGCTTGATATAACCTATTGCAATTAAGACAGAACTTAAAAGTAAAGTTTTTTACTAAATGGATCATTTTGTATAATAAAATAATAACAAATGCATATAAGATATTTAGTCATCTTGTTGTATAGAACTGTTTGGAAGTTCTGAATTAAATATCTTAAATCTCTTTTTGCTAGGCAAGTCTGTAATATAACACAGTAACATTTATCCAAATAAGTTAAAGTAAATGTATGTACCAAATACATTTTCCTAAGCTTCTGTTTCAACATATTGCACTAAAAATGTTGTAATGCTGAAATTGTTTACTTAGCAGTCCCACCATATCTGCTCACATCATATCTGTTTTGTGCTTTTCAAGGTCTGCATTTGTTGTGATACCTAAGTTGGTTCCCACGTTTTTTGGAGTGATTTCAAACATTAGAGCATTACACAGCAGAGAGTTTTTGAAATTGACTTTAAAGTAATTTACTGTAGTCTAGAAAAGGCTGCTCTTGTAAGCAAGAAAGCTTTCCCAGCCACCTGCTCAAAGCAAAGGCCAAAGAGGTTGTTATGAGAGACACTCCTTGTTTTTTCATATTTTGTCCCCAATTGAACACACTTTGCCCTGTTATCTGAGCCTTGGCGATTCAACCTGGATTTTCATATTTTGCTTATTCCATTCTCTGGGGTGCCCTCTGTGAGGCAGATAAAGCCACAGTTCTGAAAGAGCTCCATTAATTTGCCCCGATGACTGGTGATAAGGGCAGATAATGGGGTAGATAAGCTGGGAAAGATATACCATCAGAGACCCCATTATTACCATTAGAATTCCAGCCCAGCAGTCTGCTCGCACCTGATAATCCCTCCCCCATCCTCTACTTTGGATGATAAGACAAGGAATAGTCAGTCCGCACTCTCTTTATTAGCCCGCCTGGATATTCAGATAGTATGGTGATAAATTATGTATTTTCTCTTCTTCCACTATTTTAGTGCTATTGGAAGATCTCGGTCTCTCCTAATGGAAAGATAATAAGGGCATTTGGGGTCATCCTTTCTTCTTTTGCCAGCCCTCCCCCTGTGCTGGTGTTTAGGGTTTTATTGTAATAAGAGGTTGATGGAAAAGGTTGATAGGATGGTCAAGGTGTATGGTGGGAGAAACAACACAGCAATCAGACCTGCATCACTAACGTAGGCTGGTACCAGCTCTTCATTCCTGCTGGTTATCACCTCACTGTTGCTAAAAGCAGTGCTCATGTGCCCAGACTGACAAAGGTGTTCTGAGACATGTTCGTCAAATGTATGGCAGTTAGTACTAGTCTAGTTCTGGTTCTCTTACAAATCTAACTTTGTTTCTAAATAAGTTATTTGTGAAATTTAGTATCTGTTTAAGGGTAATTCCCTATATTCTGAATACTTTTAACAGCAAATTATTGTTGTTGGTCATCACATTGCATATTAAAGAATGTCTTTTTTTGAATAACTTATTTTCACAGGATTAAATACATTAAATACATTTAATAATATCAGTTATATACTATGTCAATGCATTAGATTTGATTTCTTTTAAAAGAAAAATAAAACACACACCTTCCACAAAAAATGGGTTTTAATGGTGAAACATTAAATATACAAAATAAAGAAAAGTATATGGGCTCTTTCTAAATGTCAAACGCTAATGGAACATATTCATAACTAATGTGATGAACTGCACCTGTGGTCACTCTGCTAGGGTTCTGTGTAAACATGATGGTAACTTCTTAGATCCAATATAAATGGCAAACATGAACATTGCTCAACAAGCGGGGAACATAAATTATGTACTATAATGACTTTCATACATTTTTAAGTGTGGCCTAAAGTCCAAATAGTTTTTGGGACCACTGTACATGTTTCTATCCATTAAACAGGATAATTAAATATCCTGATACTGAGTAATAAAGTTTGGACACAAAAGCTAACAGCAGTCAACTGTCAAAGCTTCTCTTAGTCTCTCTCATTGTATAATTCCTCAATTTTGTGGCTGTCATTCTTGGTTGTCACCCATAACTTTGTGCTGTCAGAATATGATAATTTATTTCATTATTATACCCTATCAGGGATGTCAGATTTGTTGCCTCTCCTTTCTTATTTTTTTAATCCATTTTGATTAACTTCATCTACCAGCTGTCAGTGTGAGGCATCTCTCAGTCACAATGTATCATAGATCAGTGCAATATAAAGAGAAGGCTTATTGCTTGCCAACTTTCCCCGCAGCATCTGTTCGTCGCTAATGAGCTATGAAGTGCTGTGGCACACTAGGCTGCAATAGGAGGAGGGGAGATGGTATGCCAGCCGCCTGTCTCACCTTTCTCCAGGAACGCTGGGAAACAGATGAGTTCAGGATCGCTGCAACTGTTTGTCTTTGTTAAGCTGATAGTTCCGCTTCAACCTTAAAAAAAAAACCTTGTGAGAGTGATACAGGTAATACTTAGTAAAGAATAGTATTTACAGTCAGAATTTTAGTCAGTATTTATGTACAGTTTGAAGCGGAATGGACATTATATATAGATTTGAGCTGAAATTATGAAAGCTATTTTTAGTATGAGGGAAAAAATAGTGTGGAGTGCTATGTAAGACTAACAACTTTGTTGGAAATTGGTCACTTGGGATAATGACCAAAAATATGGAATGCCCTAATTGACCAATCAGAATCAAGTAGGGTGCAATGTAATGATTCTCATTATTTTATATGGTCTCAAATTACAGAGGGGGTGGAACCTGTTCTTGATGTGAAAAAAAATGTATTAAATAATGTATGTTTGGTCATTTTGAGATTATTTTCAGTAGTAACCATAATCATGCCTGCCTGATTTAAAAAAGAGATCAGTGTAAACTTTACCTTGTCAAATTATAATTTTTTTGTAGATGTTTTGTTATCATATACCTCAGTGCTTCTCAACCCTGACCCCCCCATCACTACACTATATTTGCATGTCTCCCTCATTTAGCACACCTGATTCACCTCATCAGCTAATTAGAGACTGCAGCACCTCAATAGTGTGTCCGATAAGGGAGACATACTTGTGCTGAGGGGCTAGATAGGCTCTAGATAGGGTCAAGGAGCACTAATTTAACTGTTTTACTGTATATGTAGCAATGCCAATATCTAGAGAACAGGATCACCAATGGCCAGTTTAATACATGAAACTGAATGCTGGCAATTGACACACAAACACAAAACTGCAAAAAAAATGAAATAACTTATTAGACAAGTTTAACTCAAAATGTACAAAACGTGATTGTTAATCACATTGCCCTCTAGGATTTGGCTATTGACAGACCTACACTGGTCAACCACAAAATACACAAGCCAATGTACAAAAAAAAAACAGTTACACACAGCCATACAAAAGATTGTCCTTAAACTGCATGTGTAGCCATGCAGCCCTCGGGTCCCAAAGCTTTGAAAGAGGCCGACAGAATCGATGCCAAAAACAAGATAAGCGCGATGTTTATTTGACGAGTCTTAATCATTGATGCCCTGCTCTGGTAGATGCTGTATCAGTAGTGTCCAGCGTCTGTAGGAAAACACAGCACTTTTATTTCACTCGCCCTTATTAAGCCCAAAGAATTCAATGATAGTAAATCAATAGCTTTTGGCTGTTTTATTGGTGGCTGAATAGGAACAATAAGATGGCTTAATTAGAATGTTAGTATTGAAGATGTTGTTGCATTATTGTTATGGCTGTGTGTGCAGTCATGTTTATGATGGATAGTTTGTTCTATGTGCTAGCAGAATTACACTTTTGCTACTTCTTTTATCCATTTACAAATGTCATACATTTTGCCTATTGTTGGTTATAAAAGGTAGTAATTTTAATACATTTTAATGTTTGACATTTTTGTCAGACTTGCGATTTTGGTACTGTTGGGTTCTGTATGTTACAATGAATGAACTAAAAATGCTAGATTTAAAAACAATAATCTCTCTGATCATGTTTCAGCATAATTTCTTGTTCTAGTTTAAGAACCTCCATGAGATTATTATACAAATAAAGAGAGAACTTTACTGTCATCATCCTAATGTCTCAAGTGGAAAGTGGAATTCATTTAGGAACTACATAAAGAAATTATGGTTCTTAAATAGCTAATGGCGCATATCTAATCAAGGATTATAGAATTAAGTTTCTTCTGTAGGTAGAGAAATGCCTCACAGTAGCAAGCAGCTGCAGATCTCTGCAAATATCTGGTCAGTGACTTGCGACAGCTCTGTATGTGTTTATTCTGTCTGGAAGTATAATTGGGTCATTCTCAGCTGTTGGGGTGCCACAGAGAGCTGCTCGGATTTTGATCAGATGCAGTTCTTTGAGATATGGGTATAATATCTAAGCGTTGATGGGTTAAAGAGAGAGAAAGATAAAAAGATAAATTAAAGTGAGGAGTGGACTTTTTGAGTGCCTTTCCTATTAGGCAATACCTGTGTTTTAAAAATGTGTATGCTTATGTAAAGAAGTATTTCAATAAATGCGTATATATCAGACTTTTATTTTCAAAGAGCTGATAAATCTCAGGAACTTTATTTTTATTAATTCTAACTTGATTATTTATGCAATGGCAAAATAATGCATAGAGAGGGAATGACAGTCACTTGAAGTCATCAATGTAATGGTAAATTCTATATTTTTTAATCATCTTTTGAAAGTTTTCATATTGTCTTACCAATTTCTGTCATTTTCTTGATCAGGATGGAATATTTTAAAATGAGATAAATCAACTGTACAATCAATGTTGCAAAACAGAACAAAACCATCAAATCCAATGCTATCACTTACTGATCTGTGTGATGTTGTTGAATGATGTCGTTATCTGGATGACTGTGTCATTATTGGTTTGGTTTCTATTAGTTGGTTTGTATCACAACTGGATGTTGCGAAAGACTAACAGTGGAAGATAAAATCTAGGACACAGTAAAACACAGTAGGACACAGTAAAAATCTAAACATAATTATAAACCTGTATGTTCATTAAAAAATAATTCTAAGAAAGTCTGTTTTGTTTGAAAAGTTTGAATTAGAGAAGGAGTCATCTTAATTTCTTCCATAATCATATTATTATTATAATAAGCTGCACCATGCAGTGTGTCAGAGTGCTCCCCATGAAACTGTGGCTCTGCCATCTTAAAATATTGTCAGCTTTTTATTTTAGCACATTGAAACATCAACTATGTTCACTTAATTCTGACATTGTGACTAGCACTAACATGAAAAGGACATGAAAATTCACAGTGACACATGACACTTTTGGATCCTGTCTGGATATTAAACTCATTATTACAATACAAACAGTTAAGATAGTCATAGGACATTATCAAGTACCTCTGTTTTTAGCATGGAATTTTTTAAAAGCCTAAAATATTTGCGGGTGCAACAATAGATTGGTTGTTGGGATTACGGAGCACTGCCTTCTCAGTTAAACTTCAACACCTCCACAGAAAATGTGATGGCATTCTGGGCTTTTAAATGCAGTGTGGAAAATCACTAATGGCACAAATCTGGGGCACTATTAGGTGATAGCTGAAGTTTGAGAGAGAATCTTTTGTGAACTGCCCTTAAAAGTGCTTTAGGCTTGAGTGTGCAAAGCTGTTGATACCAAATGACAGCCTTTAAGTTAATTACCTTAGTGATTGCACAGTGTGCTTCTAGGATATTGGAATACTGTATAATTATTATTTGTGGTTTCTCTTTATATCAGGGATTTTCCTGAATATTGTATGCCACCTATTTGGAGTGGTGTCTTTGCTATAAAGAATAAATATAAGTTTTTTCTTATTTCATGTGTCAGGTTCTCCCATAGGAAAGACAAATTAGAACTTTTAAATGCATTGGTTATTTGTCCTAGACAGAAGAATGATTACACGGAGAGTGAATTTAGACTTTTGCTCAGATTCGCAGCCTTCCCAAAGTCTGCATTCAAAAGTCAAAATTCAGGATTATTATGTTCAGAATTATTTTATTCACATTAATTCATTCTGTAAAGAAACATCTATGACAAAGTTGATACTTAAATTAAAAACATCTGAGACCTCCATTCTGACATTCTACAGCTATGGAAGAGCACATCTGAGCAATAAATTCTCTTCAACCCTTTCTCTATTGGACAGTATTTAACACTGACTAATGGTGCTTCTTTATTCTTTTGTAAATTTACAATTCAGCCTAATAAAAGTATTAGTCTACAGCTCTGATAAATTTAATTGATTCATTTATTGTACGGTGCATTTGTGTTATGTTGGGTTTAGAGAGCAGATTCAGGTCTGTCATAAAATCGTTTGCCAGACAAGGACGTCGCAGGAATTACACAGTTGATTGAATCACACAACTGTGACAACTGTGAGCTCTTAGAAGAGCCACTGTTTTCACACTTAAAAACTAGTTCTTCTATGTCACTGGGAAATACCTTATTAAAAGTGTACCTGAATTTTATGGTAAAAACTGAAGAGTGAAGGATTGTGGATTCTAATAAACGAATGAAATGCAGCACTGTGCTTATATAATGTAGTTTCTGTACTCAAATATTTTCTCTCTTAGAAATCTTCTCTCTTTAAATCTTAACAATGACAAAAGCTATATAGACCTTAACAGCTATTAAGTGCTTATAGACCTTAATCAGGTTAGATGACATATTCTGTCTATTGTGATAGAAGGGCAAATGTTAAGGATTACAGCATAAATGTTTCACCAGCTGAGCGACTGAAATGTCATGCATGACAATACTTCTGCCCCTCACAGCCCAATTTTATTTTTAATAATTTAAACATGGTGTCTGCTTTGACTGAGGTCTCTTATATGTGTCAGTCAATGTTCCTTTACATGTCTGAGATCTACAGTAAGAGGTAGGAAACCCTCAGGTGGAGTTGGCCATAAGAACCATTCTTGGTCCAGAACATTACCCAAACCACTGTTTGTTTCTTTTTCTCTTTCTTCTTCTTTTTCCACTCTCTTCATCTGTCTGGCCCATCTTCTCCTGGGAAAGACTCAGCAGACAGATGGAGACTATATTCTCTATATGAGAATATATTCCAGGAAGGTGATCAGGTGGGCGATACAGTGTCTGGCTGCCACATCTGTTTGTTTGATGCAGTGCCCACATCTAGAAGGAAGAATTCAAATCGAACATATTTACAAAGAGGAAATGATTCTGTTGAGAAATTTAATAACAAATACATGATCTATATGTCATATTTGTTTTACCTTTTAGTAGATCCTAGTAGTAAAGCAAATTATATTTAGCTAATTTCATCCATATTACAGGTATATAAAGTGCTAACAAAAGTATGCTACATTGGATCACATGACATACAAAATGTTGCTTGTTAATCGAGTGGATTACAATTATCATCTTGGAAATAAATTTAAGTATTGTGCATATTTAGCGCATTTTGGTGTCCAATTTAAAAAATGAGTACATTGATGTTAAAAGTCATTTGCAGTTAATATTGCTTTCCTGCATTGCTGACTGATCATGTTGAGTGCATTGCATTGTGGGATACAGAATCCATGCAGTATGCTTAGGTTGGCAAATGTGTAATTGGGTCATCTATACACAAAAGTAGCACACTGTAAACTTTATGCCTTCTGCATACTACTTTGTTTTACAAGTAGATGTAAAACAAAGTCCCTTTTAAAATCCTCAAATAAATTGATGGTATGAACTCATCCCACCATTCATTTTTTGATCAGATGGAAAGACTATACACTGTGACATACCAGAAGAGAAAAGAAAGGGATGGAATGGGAGGGAAATAAGTCTGATTTCCATGCAACTTAGTCCTGTCAGACTGAATTAGCTCAGGTGTAATTAGAGCCCTGGAGAGCGTCCTGCTTTGGCTGCAGTGTGCGACGGGGCAGCATGGCTGTGCACTGAAGCCAGCTGATACTGTGCCGGGCTGCTATCACCACGCAAACACATGCCTCCAACATTGCAGGCAGGCGGCAAATCCAAGCATGAAATTAGCAGTCACTCAGATCATGCCCGCATACTTGCATATTTCACTTCATGTGTTTTCTGCTTTGCATGTGTATGTGCGTTTCAGAGAAAGTGGGAGTGTTTTACCTGGAATTTAATCATAGTGGGTTTCGATGGTGGTTGTAGTTTGCCACATGCCCCATTTTGTTATGTAGAGCCTTAATTAATGACATTTTCATTCATTCATACATTCATTCATTTCAGTTCATTAATTCTCAATTCTGCAAATAAGAGTAGACAAGAGTAACAGATCGCCATAAAATCTTAGACTTTCTAAAATACATAGTACATGTAGGGTCAAAATCAAAGTCAATTCAAAGTCAAAATTAATGTAAAAATCGCAATAAAGTTCTTTTAGCATATCTTAGTTGCCTGTCATAGATGGCATTAGGTTTAAATGAGCAGTAAACTATGACATTTTCTCATTCTTTAATTTAAATCACCTGAGAATAAGGCCTCAGTAATCACTCTAAAAGTGTCTCTGTTGTCTAAACAATTCCTTAAACTATGCTCAGATTTGTGCCAAGACACCAGAGTCTGTAATCAAATATCTAATATTAGACGGCAATGAAATTACATGGAAAGCAAAAAAAAAAGCTTCCTGCTTTTTCAGGCATTTTTTTATGAGAAAAAGACCACAGGAAAAATGTTTCCTCTCCAGAGTTTCAATAGTGATGTTAACAAGGCTAATACCAAACCATGCAATAAAATGATCTAAGTATGAACTCATTAGATTATCTAAGCACCTTTACTTACATTTATTTTATACCTCTGTACTTTAGCAGATATACTCTTATATCAACAATTTGTGTATATTTTTATTTCTCCTAAGGAACTGTCAGAGAAACATCAGAGAAAAAGTTAGTACTTAAACAGAACTCCATTAAGTTGTCTAAGAACCATGATGTAGCAACTTCTAAACAGTACCATATTCCTTTAGGGTATGCTGGGCATTTTCATTTTTGCAAGATCAAATAAGGCAAAATTGTGACCTTGTTCAGCGTGTCTGTCTGTACGTATTTCATGCACATTTCTAGCTGCCTACAAAGAAGTGCTTCATAAAGCTAATGAAAGGAACAAGGTTCTTCACCCAGAACATAGCAGCCCTCCAATACACACACTTTTAAACTCTTTCAGCCCCATGTTGTAATTTGCCATGTTTACTTTATAAATTGGCTGTTTTATTTTTGCTGTTTACATGCACACAAACACACACACACGCAACCACCAAACACTTATATACATTACATACATACAGTATACATACAGTATACATTTACCTATAGTGGCCGATATGAGGATATGACAATTTCTGTAATTTCTTTAATTAGCTAACTAACCACACACATGCATACAAAGTTTTATCGAGTGTACATTAATCCTTACAGTTTTTAGCTCTGTTAAAAATGGAAATACTGAAACCAATATTTTTAATATCAAAGGCGAAAACCACGTCTGTTTTATTTTTGTTTGGGTGGCTGCTTTTCCTACATGCCCCCTGACTGAAGAAAAACATTAATATGCAAATATCAAAGTACATGTACAGCTGGAAGGAAAAGGCCTCTCTTGATAGAATGTAGCCAATGTCTTTTTACAGAGTAAAGAAATTAATCAAACAGAGAAAAATGAACTTTGTGATTGCACCGGTGTACCACCCAAAGGCATGGCAAGCAAATGAAAAATCAACATTGTACCCACTGATAAGCCAAATTAATAAGAACGTGTGCTATGTCTACCTTAAATGCTGTTGCTTGCGTGAACAAGTTATTTCTGAGCAGACGTAACCTTAGGCTTTGGATTGGTTCCTGCGACTGCTTTGCTTGAACACTTTGCTGTTGCCTTCACTTACTCTTAAAGGTACAAAAACAAATTACAAAACACTGTTATAATGTTTTAAGGAATGTGGTGCTATGAGGCACATGGTATATGAATGTTTAGTGGTGATTGCTAAGGCAAGCATCAATTTTACCATTGCTCATGTTTTGGGTTAATGATTTTAGCATACCCTGAACCGTAAAGTAGTGACTTTGCCATGTAAACTGTTACACTATTTTGTCCTACAGATGAATGATACATCAAGTCATGCATCTTCCCTGCTAACAATTTTAGGTTTTCAGAAAGTTTCCATAACATTTCCATTAAGTACCAAAAATGTTAAAAATTTTGTTTTGAATTGTTGTTGTTAGCCAATAATACAATTATACAGTAAGAGCAATATCTAGTTACCACAACTTCATAGGGAATTGGGGGTGAACTCTTTTAACTCGGGCCAGTAAACATCTATTTAGCAACCATGTAGCAATTCCAGAGAATGTCTCTGGCTATGTATGTAACCTTGGTTCCCTGAGAAAGGGAACAAGACACTGTGTCTGGTTTGATGCTATGGGGAATGCCTTTGGTATGACTGGTGTCTGTCCCTCATATCTAATCACGCCAAACTAACTGGCCCATGGCAATGCTTGATACACATCAGGTGCACCTGTGAGTATATTAGGATGCCTGTAGAGTATGTAGAGGATTCATATTGAGTTTAATCATAAATATAGCATTCTCCACCAAAGATGTAATTATTCATGAACAAGTTCGCCCAAAATTAATGTTAATACTTTTATTCTCCACCATTTCCTATGTCAGGGAAACAAATATTCCAAATAGGAAATATTAGTAATTGATTAGGATCAATAAATGATTTGGGGAAATCCTAATCAATCCATTAATCTAACCTAATCCATTAATCTGACACACTTATAAAGCATGTAGCAAGAATCAGCAAGATTAGGGACTCCAGATCATGTGCATAAACTACCACAATATCCTGTGTGATACAAAACTAGACTAAACACATGCTATCCTAACACACACACTCACATACACACACACAGGACTAAAAAGATGGAATTGTCGAAGATGACCTGAAAGGCATTAAAGGCAAGAGCTTATGTTCTTGGACACTGAAACTGTGAGGATATCACACCCTGAAGAGGTTTGTGAGCCAATCAGAGGTTGTCATACCAATGGAAGCTAGTGGACAGCTAGCTACAACCGCTCAAAACTACTGTCTGGCCAGAAGAGCTTTAGGGGAGAAGAGGGCCCATATTGGACTCAGCGATTAACTACAGGTGCACCTGCATAAAGTATTGCTGTGGGCCAATTAGATTAGCTTGATAAGACATGATATAGATTCAGACACCGGTCACACCAAAGGTGTACCCCATAGAATTAAACCAGACACAGTGTCAAGTAAAGGGACTTTCATGCACTTGCATTTTCTTCAGAAATTGTAAAAAATGTCTCCTTTCTAACCTTTAGCTGTTTTTAATAATGCTATTTAATAATAATAATAATAAAAGTATATGCATTAAAAGTGAAGACTTTGATTGTTTTTAAAACAGGGACTTCCAAGATGAATTTACCTCAGTATATTCTGAAATTCCAACTTTCTGTCTTTATTGTGTCTGTTTTTCTACAGGAATGTTTGAAAATGGGCTTGAGGCCGACTCTGAGGAGACAGTGTGTGAGAAGAGGAAGATACTGACAGAAGATGACAGGTCTGTTGAAGAGGATACAACATTCCTCACTGGCATCGAAAAGATCACTTCTAAAGATGGAGATCACTTGAGAAATGGTAAGGTCATAATGATATGTTTGCTCAAATATACCCAGAGGTAAAATGTGTTGCCCCAAAGGTTGAGCTTTCAAAGCTTAGGACACATAATAGAATTTTAATTTATGTTAAGGTTTACCTTTGTCTCACGTTTTTTTAGAGGAGAAAAAAATCCACAGGAAAAATGAGACAATTGTTGACATACAGTAGAACTAAAGAGCTATAACAAATGTTTGCATAGCATATCTTAAAATTTGCTTGGGGAATTTGAGCACAGTTTCAGAATTTATGAGACATTAATAAGTAATTTTAATAATTTAATCAGGTGTATGGACTCATTTGTTTTGTTTAAATATGTAAACATGCTTAGCTGTAATAAATTATTTTAGAATTCCACAATCCTCCAGATTTTCTAAAAGTACCAGACTCTTTCTGGAAGCCACACTTTTCCCCATCTTCTCTCTGAAGTGATTCACCAAGTGTCTGTTTAGCTCAAAGCGATGTCTATGCTAAAAATTTAATTTGAATACGAAAGAGAACATTCAAGAAGTATGGCATTTTGAGAGAACACCTACTGTATATGTTACTAACAGGGTTATTGATCATAATAAATAACAACAGAGTTGCTAGTGTTTGCTGCAGGGTTCAACCATCAAACTCAAGCTAATAGCATTGGCTCTTTGAACTGAAATTCAATTACAGTCGTTTCTGCCGGCCACACCTCACAGTCACAATGGCATCATTCACAACCTCCCCCACACCCCCACCATCACCCCAAGCCATTTGAAATTCGCTCTGCATCCTAACGCTACACTTTTCTATTTGTAAATGATGCATCTTTTCTTTGAAATGCCTGTCTCGGTATCCAAAAGTTTGAGACAGCAAAAGTGTACTGCGTAAACTGCCTACTTTGCCTGGAAGCAGGCAATCTTCAAAAGAACAATCTCACACTTTTTTGTTTGAAATTGGCAGAACGGAATGTGGTGGTTTTCTTTTGTTCTTGTTGAATAGGAAAACGGGTACTTTCTTTATTATTTTCTTGCATGTTTTGACCTATTAAGTTTCAAAAGGAAAGGATGAAATATCCTCTAAACATCTGAGAATATTTGAGTATTTATTGTTTTTTAATTTGATCATATAATTGCATTTTGAATCAGTGAGCTGTATATTAGAAATGACAGAAATTAAGGTATATATTGTGACACCTGGGCCTGATTAAAATTTGTTATGATTTAACATTTATAATTTGCATAGGGGGTCATTCTCCACTCAGTACTAAAGGTATGTTTATTAATTACTCTGGGACAAATAAATATGCAATACGTTTATAATAGTTTGTAAACTGTATGTCAAAAAGAATATGACATCTGGTGTATACCTGATTTAACAGTTATACTTTAATTTTTATGATTACATTGGTGGGATTGCTAATTCATTTAAAAAAATTAATTTGCAAAAATGTCCATGGGTCAATGGGTGCCACTGTTTTGTGGTTACCAGCGTACTGCAGAATATCATAAGCAAAAAAGTCATACAGGTTCGGAATGACATTAGGGTAAATGATGGAGGAATTGTTTATTTTTGGGTGAAGTATCCTTTTAAGAATTGTTCCAGATATGAAATATATAAATGTTACCTACTGTATATTTATTCATTTTATAATCTTCTTTTGTCCTATTTTCTGTTAATATAGTACATCCTATTACTTCAGTTTGTCCAAGTACATTAAAACTCTCTGGTATGGACAAACACAAGGATTGAGGTGCTATTTTTGGCTGTGTTGTATCTTAAAGGTTTAATACTTCTGTGCCTGTATTTATTCAGCTTGAGTTTTAAGATCATAAGGTTTTATCCATTGTAGAAAAGAATTTCCTGTCTGCAGAGGGCACAGACCGACTATGTGTTTAAAGTTGTGTAAGTATCTGTAGCTGAAGTAAATAGCCCTGTTCTTAAAGTCAACTTCCTCTTTCTTGTGACAGTGTTTAACAGCACTTTGTCTGTGGTGTCAGAGCAAAAGGCAGAAAATCCTTAATCACAGCTTAATTAAGGAATCATCTTATAGCCTAATTTCTTTCTCAACACTGTAATTAAACATTTTCAATAAGTTTTGTCACAGGGCTTAACACAGGCAGCAAGCCTGTGATCAAGGTGGGTCCAGGGACATGCTTTGCCTCTATTCTGCATTCTCTCAAAAGAAGAGACCACAAAATCCCACAGCAGACACTTGAAAGAATCCAAAATGAGAAACAGCATACTGGAATTTCACTTCTCGCAGGGAATGAGGGTCTTAAAGAACATGAGCGCAGAGCATGAACATGAGAAAGTCTTAAAGAACATGAGCGAACATTCTGCCAGTGCATGAGGGAAAGATCAGCTGTTGCTGTCTGCTTTACTGATTTACTGTGGTGTAATTCAGATGTTTGTGTTCTTCTAAGCTGATGTCTTTTATACAGGTGAAATCAAGGAGGAACAACATGACAATGATGAACAGGGTGAGAAAGCTCTACCCAGCCCACTGACAGCAGAGGAATGGGGCGGCCCAAGTAAGACACCCATCCAATCATGTCCTACTTACCTTACTGTGTCCCATTTTTTGATACATTGTCAACATTGACAATTAAAATGTTATGTCTCAAGTGTGTAGCAATTCTTAAAGCTACTATTGTAAATGTCTAAGTTTGCCATACCAATCTCGTTGATGAGTTTAAGGAATAGCAGTGGATTGAACAAACAGGTGACAATACTATTATGGCTAGTGCCTTCTTACCAGTGTCTGCCTTTCACTTAATTGGGTAGAACGAATGTCATGTTATTAATATTTATAAGTAAAGGTGATATATATATATATATATACTATATATATATATATATATATATATATATATATATATATATATATATATATATATATATATATATATATATATAAATATACATAAGTTCATTAATAAATATAAGTTTATTACAATAAACTTACAATCATTTTAGGTTCTATTTAATTTGAATTTAAGGGATGAGTATTTCCTTATAAAAGATGGTTGGTAAAATTGTTAATGTAATGAATTGTAGATAAATCCAGATCCAAGGTCACTGTTGCACACTTTCCATCCATGCTGCTAATCTGCTGGATTCTAACAGAAACAAGCAGTAATAACAGTAGTAAAACTTAATAAGCCTTGCTCTCTGTAAAAGCATGTAATCTGATAATGTATTAATGCCATTTTGGGAGGCACTTTATCTTGGCATGTTCACGCTAGAATTACACAATACAGTCACTAATGCCAGAGCTGCACTCTGCTCATCTTCATATCTTATCTTGAGTCTTTGTAATCAGTTCTTGATGGTGAGATATCTGCACGCTGATCTTTACACTCTTCCTCTGTATTTCTGTTCAAATTGTCTGAACAAACATGGCTAGTTAAGATAGAGATTCATTCTAACAATAATGAGCCTTAGTGTGGTATGATCAGAGTGGTTTGCCCAAAGAATCATAATGTCATGCAAATGTATATAGAAACTAGGGCTTCATGTTGACCAAGCAAGCCAGATCTGGCACCTGTTTTACTAAATACTCCACCTTGTACTTATCTGAAATAAATTTACAGTATGCTAGTATGAAAACATACACATTATGAAAAATCAAGTTCAATATAATAGTAAGTGTAAGAGGGAGTTTTCTGTTCACAGAAACCTTCCTCTTTCTATTTTGACTGAAGGAATATGCCTACTTATATGTACACTTCAGACAGCTCAGTCTCCCAAAATGCAACTCGACAGTGACATCAAAGCAGAATGCGTCTAATGTTCCTCCTCCCCACACAACACTAATGTATGATGGGAAAAAACCTGCTTACAGCTGTAAGAGAATTTGTCAATTTAGCAGGATAAAAGAGTTACACTGAAATTTAACTACATAATACTTCAACATGGGATAATTGTTTTTTTTACACAATAATGTTTTTTCATGTACTGTTACCATTGTCATTTGTGTACATTTTTTCCAAAAAATAAGTGTTTTTATTGCATTCAGGTGAAATGTTATGAACAAACCAATTTTTTAACAATATTTAGCCAAATAGCTATTCAGTGCTAAAGTAATATAGCCCCACTGTACATAAATATACATTTTCTTGTAGGGTCAGATAAAGACATTGAGAAAGTACAAGCGAACACCATGATGCAACAAAAACAGTGCATAAACACTAAAGAAAGCTTAGAGGGACGTTTATGACAATTTTTGAGTTTTTACTCCAATGTAAAATTATTCTTTGTCAGAATGAGTTGCACTTTTTGCTCATATAACAGACCATCAGTTTCGCAATGCATGTTTTTACATGTTTTTTTGTTTTAACAACCTGACAGATCTGTCATCAGTCCTTGTTCCACAACCTCATAATTTACACATTGAGCACTGCATGGAATGACTGCCAGAGTCAGAAATTTAATTTGCATCTATGGTTTTTAACTTCTTTAACTAAAAAATGAATTTGCAAAAATGTCCATGGGTCACTGGGTGCCACTTTTTTGTGGTTACCAGCGTACTTCAAAATATTACAGAGAGAAAATCTGAATGGTTGTCAAAAAATAGCAAAAGGAGAAAGATTCGCTCTGGGTCCTCTCAGAAGAAGACAGGATGGAGAGGGATTTTAATGAAAGTATAGTGAGAGTTAGAGAAATCCCTAATATATAGTGTATATATATATATATATATATATATATATATATATATATATATATATATATATATATATATATATATATATATATATATATATATATATATATATATCACTATTACAGTGTGCTAAAGTTTAGCTTCAAGCTTTCCAGTCATGACATTGGTCGTGTTTAGTGTACTATGTTTAGGTGTACTCAAATTAGTGTGATCATTCTTTAAAACTTCTTGTTTAATATAAAATATATTAAACAAAATTCAAAAAAAGTCCAAATTTATTTTTTGAGCAGAACTATTCCTCTTAAATCACACTACAAATAAATAATGAAAACTTTAAACTTACACTTAACCTTAATAGAACAGTGTCACTTTCACAGATCTTTGACTGTCGGACAGAAGTTTCACTGCTCCTCTTGCCCCCACCTACACAGACACAATGTGGCTTTTTCACTGTCTGTACGATACGCCCATTCCATCTAATGCCATGGAGGAGGGGCATGGGTGGTGGGGGATGTTGTTGCAGCTGTCAGCTGAATTAAAATACCATGTAATAATATAATAATATAAATAATGAAATTGATAAAAGGACTAATCTACACAAAACAAAACAGCGTGTTCCTCCCTGATTGTGTGAGTTGTTCAGTATTCAATTAGACCATTTTCTCCAGCCTATTAATCATCTTTTCAACAAACAAGCCGGCATTAATTAAAGCTGAGCGCGCGGATAAAGATGTGTTGCTGGATCATCACTCCGTTTATCAGCTGCACGCACACAACCTACCGTTTAGCAAATTCCATGCAGCACTGCGAGGGGAATTTCAATGCTCTGGGGTTTGGAGCTGGTTTTGTGGAAGGGGAGAAGGTAGATTGTAAGAGTTTCAAATACAGAGTCTGTCAATGTGAAGCCCTCTGCCCTTCACTGCAGGGAGATAAATGTATTTGTCAGTTTTTTTTCAGCTGAAAAAAGCTTGGGGACCAAATCGCTTTAACCTGAAATTTGTGGTTATTTAAGAGCTGGAAAGACAGCAAGAAAGATAGTTTGAACATTGGGCTAAATTTAGATCAATGTTTTGGATTGCTAAGATATATATATTTTCCCTTACAAAAATTGAATAAATTCTTACCGTAATACCCTAATTTTATGCTTAATACGATAGTTACTAATATTTATTTAGCAGACACTATTCACCACTTTTATCCAGAGTGATGTACAAATGAGGAATGCTGCAAAAAGAAGCATTTTAATTGTTTATAACAGTACTACAATAACACTGAAATCTGATAATCCACCACTGTAAACAAAAAATAGGTGTATCAAAATGATAGAATGATTCTAAAAGACTGAACCTTTTTTGTTTCAGGATTTGGAAAGAAATGTGCTCATCTTTATAAAAGAGGCCCATTATGTTTTACTGAGTAAAAAGAGCACAGCCCTATAAATAAATGAACAAGTTATAATCTGCATTTATTGTGTGTTTAGAGCTTGCACTGCATTTCAACCCTCCTCATTCACACAGTGCTCTTTACCTCCAACACCCGAGCCTAAATCACACAATCACGACACACTCCCACAATCCTTTTCTTCAAGACTCCAAGCACACTCAAATAGCCTGCTACACCACACTGAGATCTCTTCCTCTCTCTCTTATTCTCTCATACATTCTCTCTCTTACTCACTCCTTTCCAGTCTCTCTCTCCAGGAACTCATGGCAGAGAGCAAGAGAGAAGTCAAATACCCACGACAATGTGCCAGAGAAATATCAGAGTGGCTTTTTTCACTCTTCACCCAAGCCAAAGATGGGCCGTCTCCAAATCCTGCTACCCTATCAGACAAATTAAAGTAAATCAAGCATGAAATGAAGCAGGAGAGCCCAGAGATAAGGTCCCTTTAAGTCTCTCACAGATTAGACCGCTGAGAGAGAGAGTGGGAAGGGAGAGAGATGGGAAAATATGGAAGGAGAGAGGTACAGAAAAAAAGGCCAGTTTTCTGGTTCCTCTGTGGCAGACAGAGCTTTGATTTCTTCACTTTGGCATTGACGTAGAAGAACAGAGAAGCTATTTCCTGAAACATTTTCTTGATAATGACAATTTGTTTATTATACAGCTTGAATATTCTGAAGTGTTTTGGAGTGTGTGACTGTGTTTTGAAGATGGAATGTAGTTCACTGCGAGTGTCCTATAATGTTCATTTGATGCAATAAAGTGGAACGGTACAAAAATATTTTGTGAAAGAAAAATGCCTTTGCCCTAAATTGACATACTAGACTGCAACATAAATTATATTTTTCAACTATTGGGCTAAGTAATAAATTCCTTCTTAATATATTAAAGTTAAATCAAAATTTGTTTATTTCAAATTTTTATTAACATTTAAAGATTATTAATTTCAAATTTATTTACTTTATTAATACATTACCAATGTAATTTTGTAATTTTGTAAAAAAAAAAGTAAAATAATCTGTATAATTTTTCATCAAAATGTAATAACTTGCCCATTTCTGAAATTAATTATTACAATTTTGGCTGATGTCATCAAGCCCTCTTTTTTAATCCCTCCAGCCACATGTCACCATTCTAGAATGTTGTACCCCAGTGTTGTTTGTTTTTCTCTTTTACCATTTCTTGATGAATGAAAAAGTCTTAAATTTTTTCCATGTACATGTTTTATTTTCCATGTATATTTGTTCATGTTATCAAGTGTTTTTGAGTCTATGATTTATTTAACATCCTTTCTTCTGTGTAAAATATGAATAAATATAATGACTTACGTTCAAGTCATGTGATGTCTTTGCGTGAGGAACACATGCAGATTTATTCTTCTATTATACTCATTCATATATCATTTGCTGAGTCTCAGTTGGTTATAAGACACAAGCCATCTTCACAAGCCAAGTTTTTGAGCATGAACTATTTCTTTAAATTCTTCTCAACTGCTTCAGACAAACAGAGGCAGGTATAAACTATGGCTCTTTATTTACTGTATGTAAGTTTGTGTATATCATTTGGTACTTTGTTTTAAGATATTCATTATATTTGTTTTTGTCTGTTGCTGTTATTTGACAATGTTGTTCTAATAGACATTGTGGCAGACCTTATATTAGGTGGCTTTAAATACTGTGTAAGTTTATAAGAAAAGGGCATGTGATACATTGTACTTACTATGTACATACAAGCTGGGTAGGCTTAGGTTAGGGGTGAGTTTAGGGTTAGGAATAGGGTCAAAAGTATAATTACATGAAGACACTTTAAATATAAGTACAATTTATCAACATGAATTCAGATAATAGGAACACTGTTTTTTTATGTAAGTACATCAACTTTGAAGACACCTAAAAAAAATGTTTCTAAAAAAATTTTTTTTAACTATGCTCTTACTTGAATTTTTGGGTTTTAAAGATGTCTATTAATCCAGAGAGAGGACGGGTGTAAAAGCTTAACCTTCATCTCCTGAGAGCAGTGGCTTTAGATTCTCTTTATTTATCATTTCATCTTCAGGCATTTCACTCCTCCTGAAACTGGGTAATTTAACACGCTTTTGCACTGTTCACATCAAAACTTCCCGCAGAAAGAGGCTTAATCCACCTTATCTGAAGCCCTGTCAAGGCAGTGAGGCGCAGGCTTAATCAAAGAGACAGGCAGGGTCACCCAGGAGAGAGAGCCCAACAGAACGCTCTTCAGTTGGGTGTATGATCGCTAATTGACTGTAGGAACTGGGGGGATGCTCATACTATATCTGAAGGGGCTTAGTCTGGGGAGGTGTAAAGTTGTGGTCGAAGATCTAGGCTGGTAATTGAAAGGCTTGTAGGTTTGAACCCCCAAAATGGTGATTCATGATCTATCACCTTTGTGCCCTTGAGCAAGGTACTTAACCTCAGGTTAATTTTTAGGTTTTTAAATGCGAACATGACTAAAAGAATGTGCTTACTAATAGTCAGTGTGCGTGCAGCTAATACCAAAGTTTTTCAAGTGCCAATGCTGATGCATATGCACTATGATTACAATCCAAGATTTAATAATCAATTTAATGATGCCAAATCATGTTGTTGATTGGGTGATAACTTTAATATTCTGGCTTCTATAGGGGAACTGAAAATGGTAAATGAAGAAGGAGAGAGAAGAATTCGTTCTTGTCAGGCACTTTCTCTGGGCATCACATGGGGACCTTTCCCTGGGAAGATTGAGATGGCCACAGAAGAAAGTGACAAGGTGGGTGTTTAACAGTTTGCTTTGTGTCAACTGTTAAAGCAGAAGTTTAACGGAAGAATTTCAGAATTACAAGTTATTTGTTAAATTTGTTCTCTCTTTTATCACTTACTAAAAAACAGGAAGCTCTTTTGACACCAACGTCACACAATGAATATGAAATGGTGCGTGTTAGGAGTGTAATTGATGTTTTATGTATTTATAATTTTCATGATTCCACACAAGCAGCTAAACCACCTTTCAACAGTAGAAAGAATTTGTTTAAACCAAACTGTATAGTTAACAATCACAACTTGCGTATGACCAATACCATTCAGTTTCCACCATGATTCTCCAACTGACATGCCTCTTACTCTGAAAGTCTGGCTACTAATTACATCATTGTTGTGTCATTCTTGAGCTCTCTTCACATAACTCCAATCATTAGAACATGACTAGAAGGCATCAATAAAATGGAAAATGCTAATGACATTTAGCTTTAACAATATGATTTGTTTTTGCTACACATTGCATTGTGGATAATTAATTCCAGGAAGTCTACAGAGAGAAAGACAAGGTAGTCAAATTGGCAAGAGAGAAACGTTGAGAAGTAAAAATCATTTGGTTTTATGCACATGTTTGTGTCCATTTTTAAGGCTTTTAAAAAGGTGTGGTGTTGTGTTTTGGAGTGTATATGAGAGAGAGAGAGAGAGAGAGAGAAAGAGAGAGTGAGTGTGTGTGTCACGGGTAATCTGTGCCCGTGGCAGGTTTACTCTGTGAAGCGGACTGGTATCGCAGACCCATTGTTGTTGCTCCTGTCAGAGCGGGAGAGGCCGATGGAGGCCTGTGCTGGCCTGATAAGAGGAAAGAGGATTCAGTAGAGAGAGACACAGAGAGAAACAGAAATGACTCCAGGAGAGTGGAGTACTGTGTAGACTCTGTCTTTCTCATGAGTATTTCCACACAGTCAGATCCACACAAATTCTCCTGCAGAATTCTAAAGGTAAGACTCTACACCTACTGTCCTCTGGACTGGTTCTAGTGAGTGTTTAAAGTAATCAGATTTTAAGTAAATCTGATCACTAACAATGTAAAGAATTTCTATGGTTCGCAGTTCGCTCTGATCACTGTAACAAGTATTTCTAAAAACATCATACTATGGAATTAGCAATGCAATAAAACTTCAGAATGTGATGAGTGAAATGAAGTACTGGAAAATAGTGTGGACAGGACATGATTGGATACTGAAGATTAGGCTATGAAATTATTGGTTAATATTATTTTGCATTCCCCTATGGCTTTGGTTGCATTTTAAGTCATTTCAGAAGAGGAGAAAGTTAATATATATTTTATATATTTCATGAAGAAAACATCCAGATTTCTCTCTGGATGCATGCTCTCTAGGGGTCAGTTGCATAAACATACTTGCTAACTTAAGACAATGTCTTAAGAACTAGTTCAACTAGCAGTTAGTTAAGATAATCAATCTTACTTTTTGGATTTAAATTAGACCAGTACACCTTCAAAAACGTATGACCAGTCTTAAATAAAAAATATGGTGACTAAGGGCTGCTGCACACTACAAGATAATCGGGCAGAATTCGGGCGTATTCTTTAATTTTCCCCCTTACAGCAATCATAGGCAAAGTCCTGATTGTCTTGGTGGTTGTATCAATTATCAAATTTTCTGTGGTGTGTTAGGAGTTGATTGAAACAACATTCCTCCAGTATAATGGTAAGACATAGACTACATAGACAGCAAGGGACAAAGTACAATCACACGGTTACACATAAAAGCATGTGTGCAAACCTGTGCAGACAGTACAAACATTACAAAGAAATCACAAGGTGCAGATAGTGCAAAGACGAGAGACAAGTGCAGAACAAACAGTACAAAATAACCAGTATATAACGCTATATAACCAACTGTACACTACAAAAACACTAAACTACAGTACAGTAGAGCACAGAGAGCAGCGCCAACCAATATACCTATTTACAGAGTGTAAGCAGCAGTATTAGCAGCATTTGTGTGGAGATGTGTGCAAAAATACAAAATGTGTACAAAATGTTGAATATAAGTCCTGAGTTTGTGTGTGCATTGTTTTATAGTTCTGTGTGTGTGTATGTGTGTGCAGTGTGTGTGTCAGTCCAGTTCATGGGAATTCAGGAGTCTGATGACTTGGGAGAGGAAACAGTCTGGTTGCTCCAGTCTCCACTCCTGTCCATGAAAAAGGGACGAGAGACTCAGATGCTCTTCTCAGATGTGGTGATCTTGGATAGAGATCTGTCCTCACTATCTGCTGCAGGGTCTTGCACTGAGATGAAGACTGAGGTCTTCCAGTTCAGAAGTCCAGGATCTAGTTGCAAAGGGAGGTGTTTACACCTAGCAGGCAATGAATGCATTTACTGCATTCATACATTAATTTTCTTCTTGTCCAGGTGTGTGAGGGCCAGTTGGAGGGTTTTGGCAATGGCATCATCCATGAAATTGTTTGGGCGATGAAGGTGCCAGCTGGGTTCTGATTTGCCTCATGATAACAATGGGCGTGAGTGCAAAGGCATGGTAGTCATTCAGGCCTGACCCTGTAGACTCCTTCAGCACGGGGACGATGGTGGTGGTCTTGAGGCATGTTGGAATAATGGCGTTTGGCGTTGAAGATGTCGGTGAAGACATCTGCTAGCTGGTCTGCATATTCCCTGAGCACTTTGCAAGGAATGTTGTCTGGTCCAGCAGCATTCTTTGGGTTGACTATGCATAGAGTTTTCCTCACATCAGCTGTGGGGAGACAAAGTACCTGGTCATTGGGAGGAGGGGCTCCACACTATACGGGCCAAGGATGTTTGTGTAAACAAGATCCAGCACTTTCGCCCCTCTCGTCAATGGCAGCATCCGGAACTCTGTCTCTGAGCCACGTCTCAGTGAAAACAAAGATGCAACAGTCTCAGATGTAGTCCAGTTTATTGTGCAGGAAGCCAAGATTGGAATGTAGAATAGACAGGAGAGCCGTCTGGCTAGGGTATGTTTTTAACCTAACATGAACTCCCCCCCTCTCTTGCCATGCTTCCGCATGCTTCTCGTGCACCACTTTTGACATCTTTCCAAGCCAAGATCATGTAGTTTCTCCAACGGATCATCATGTAGCATAGTATAGCATAGTGTCATAGTATAACATTCATAGACATGAGAACCAGATGCTCCGATGTCCATGCAGCGTGAAAAGTCATGCTAAAGACAACAATAGCACCATTTTGGATCCAGAGTGGCCGCTGCGCCACCATCTTGGATTTTTTTGTGGTGTGCTGTCATGATCACATAATGTCACATAAGGTTGTATATTTAATTTTTTCTCTTAGATAAGATTAAATGCAGAGCACATGGAAACATTTGTCTCTAGAGTCTCAGATATTTCCTATCTTCACCAGCTCTCTGGTCTGCTCTCCTCTCCTCTGCTGTCTTTTCCTCTGCTCTGCTCTTCTCTTCTTACCTCTGTTCTGCTCTCCTCTCCGCTCCTCTCTTCTGCTGTCCTCTCCTCTGCTCTTCTCTGCTCTGTATTGCTCTCTTCTGCTGTCCTCTGCTCTCCTCTGCTTTGGTGTGCTCTCCTCTTCTCCACACTGCTTTGCTCAACTCTGCCCTGCTCATTTCTCTTCAACTCTCTTCTGTTCTCCATAGCGGTCCTCTCCCCTGCTCTTCTCTGGTCTCCACTCTTCTCCACTCCACTCTGCTCTGCTTTTCTTCTAATTAAATTGGGATCCTTTGGCAAACCTTTTCCTTGCAGACTCAGGGATAATCTCAGGTGTCCCCTCTACAAGGGAAGTTGTTCTCAAATATGTCAAGACACTAAAATCTGAAAGCAAAATGAACCCCCATTTTTTAAAAATACCTCATCAAATGTATAAAAAAAGGTGGAACACTTTTAAACTATTAAAATATCACATTTAAGAGACAGAATAGGAGCAGCCTTTAATTTGTCTCTAGGTGTCTACATCACCTTTACTGCGAGCCCCTAAGACAAAGCTGTGTCACATCAGCCCTGTCTGATGTGATGATGATACGATTTAGCAAAAATGCAGAGAGGAAGGAGAGAGAGAACTCCTGGAGAGATAACCACAGTTGTAACAGTTGGATAGTCTGGAAGGCATTTGGTTTCCTTTTCTCTCTTCTCTCCACTGAGAGATGAAGGAATGATGCTCTTAAACAGCTGGATGTCTCCTGAACTCCACAGGTAGATTTACACAGCTAGATAACCCCAAAGACATGTGATGATTTCATACTACTGAGAAGCAAAAAAAAAAAAATATCCAGTTGGGTCAATTCAACACAATTAGATGAGACACAAATGTGTTCACGGTTTTCATACAATAATTAGTGAACCTCACATACTTTCTCTGCCCAACATTCTTGGGTGTTTTAGTAAGTATTAAGGTGATGTCACAATGTCATAAGATACTTCCATTGTACTGAATTTATCTAATCTGATTAAATAAAGGAAAAATTAAATTAAAGTCATATGGGTTTGAATTGACATTGTCATAAATGAATTTTTGGGTAAACTATTCCTTTAAAATCCCATTATATATCAAAACATCAAACCAAGGGGGATTTATTTGTAAGAAAGTGCATAAGCACAGTTTTTCTTGTTTTTTATGTTTCGAACAGTAGATATACTGTTCAAAATTAGGACAAAAAAGGTTTGAACACTTTCTGATTATGAAATGTTTTTGAAAATCACTTTCTGATTATGAAATCTCTTTAGCTAATGTGATGAAATACTATGAAATTTGTAATATCTTTTGCAGCAAATACAGACCTAGCAAAGAAGCAAAGATATTAGCTATGTGAGCACCCTTCATTTATTATTCTTTTTGTGTTGTTGTTCTACAAAAATAACATAATTTACACACAAAAGCCTTTCAGTCATTCTGTTTAAGATTATTAAATTTAAGCCTCAGTCTATCCTTTTGAAACCCACACCAGTTCTGTAAATTCCCCATGCGGAGATCTTAGGAAGCTGTGATTCTGGTGATAGAGGGGTACAATATGTTTAAAGATCAATGCTCAGCATTCCACTTCTTCTGTCTGTAAGTCCACGCTGCTCCATTCTGAATTCCAGCTGTCTCAAAGGAAGAGATCTGATCAAGTGGAACATTCAGAGAGTCTTTAACAATACAACTATTCAGTGGGTGGACAGATGAGGTGTGGCCTACTCAACCCCCACCTTCAGCACACACACACGCAGTGCTTTGAAAAAGCCTTAGAGAATGATGATTTAAGAGCACAAGGTTGTGATTGTTGTTATGAGATTTGTTTCCTACAATACAATCTCAGCTTCATATGGAACATTCAATTCATTTACTGATTAGCAAGTATTGTGTGTAATACACATCAAATAAAGTTGGCTAAAATCACAAGCTACAGTTTGATTGGCTGACTTTACACAACCTCCAGGAGAGGCATGCACAGCAGAGGTATTCACAGGTCCAGAAATCTCTACCAAACTGACCTGAATCAATTCTAACCCGAACCTGATGTGCATAAATTTATTTTAAAAAATCCATTCAGGAAAAACTCCTGAAGAACTGTTCTGAAGAAAAGCTCTAAAGGTGTTTTCTTTCGAGGGAACACAATGCTGCATCATGGCTTGACGCACCATGTAGCCTTTAAAAGCCACCTGAAAAATATGGCATCAGCTTCTTGTCTTCAGGAAACCTGCCTGTCTGTCAGTGATTGAGGTGATTTCTTGTGCTGCCAAGAAACTGAGCTTTAAAAGTGTCTAGGTGAATGGCAGCACATTACTAGATCTAAGTTGGACGATAGATTTATATCCAACCGAGAACAGCCTCCCCTTTGTAACCTCCTACTTATGAGAGACCTAGCCGGGCAGCACATGCAGCACATGCCGGGCAGCACATGCAGGCCTTGCAGCCCAAGAGGACCATGAGGACTGTTCTTTCCTCAAGGGCTGCAATGAAGAACACCTAATGCCAGCAGCACAACACTCAGGACCAGCCCCATGAGGGAAGGTTTATGTGCACATCAACATCATGCCAGATCCCAGACCCAGAGGGCGCTTCTGCTTTCCGCATCTCAGGTGTTTTGGGGGAAGCACCTGGTGGCTTATCCATTTCATCTTCTCATTTCCTGGCCAACCATCTCCTGCCAGTTTTCTGATTCAGGATACCTGGCAGTTAGAAAGGATGATACCTCTCTTAGGCTTTCTGGCAGCATGGAAACTTCTGCCAGTCTATCCCCATGGCTGTTAAATACAATAGAAAAGGTTGCCTCTCATCCTCCACATTTCAACAGAATTCTGCAGACTGTGGTGTTAGGAGAGCCGCAGCAGTTGTTGGCCAAAAAGCTTGAGACTCTCTTGGCAAAGGGGGCTATAAAACATGTTCTTCCTTCCATGTGATATCTGGGCTTTTCACAGCCATTATTTTATAGTACCCAAGAAGGACGAGGACTCTATCCAATTTTAGACCTATTTGAATTGGTCTCTGAGGAGATACTGATGTTGATGCTCAAACAGATATTTGCCAAATTTATCCTGAGGACTGGTGTCATGATAGATCTAAAGGATACATATTTTCACATTGAGATCATGTTAGAACACAGGAAGTTTATCAGGTTCACTTTTGGGGTTGAAGATTACCCATATCAAGTGCTTCCTTTTAGCCTGGCCCTATCCACATTCTAAATTACATAGATGACTGGTTAGTCATGACCAGCTCTCAAGAACTAGCTGAACAGCATAGAGATGTTGTGTTAGCTTATATGAGCTTAGGGATGCTCAAACATATGCTTTCTCAAGTACAGAGAACTACATTTCTGGGGTAATTTGTCATTCCTCAATGGTGGGGGCACAGTTGTCTGCATGTGTTGAGTCAATTCTTGTTGGGCAGCGTTCCGCTATACTAGCATCTAACAGTCTTGCAGATTCAGGCACTGTTAGGCCTCATGGCAGCAACAACCAACATAATTCCTTTGGGTCTACTGTATATGAGACCATTTCAGTTCCGGCTAAAGAAAATCTGTTTTCATCCCAAACACTAAACTAAATGCTAATAGATTATAAGGGTTTTGTACCCTTTCTGTATGAATCAGACCCTGGTTTCTCAAATGTGGGCAGTGCTTATATAAATTGCTGCACCAGGGAGGTCTGTGTTGACACCCCCTGTTTAGGCTGGTGCAGCATGCCCTGCTCTGGACAGAGACCAGACTGTTCCCCATCAGAGTAATGAACATTCCATGGCATGCAAATCTGGGAGCAGATATCCTTTCAAGACAGGGGCTAAGGCCCAAAGAGTGGGTGCTCCATTCACAAGTGTAGTCCATTTGGGGTTTGGCCAAGCAGAAGAGGATTTGTTTGCTTCTGAAGAGTCGAGTCCCCTCTGGTTCAGCCTCAAACAGCTCCATTGCATCTTGATGTCATAGTGCAGGTGTGGCTGAGGCCGCGTCTGTATGCCTTTCCCCTGATAGCCTTTCTCCTGCATAGAGTCCCGTGGGAGACTTCCCTCAATGTTTATGTGGCCACTGTTTCTGCTAGCCATTAACCTGCTGATGGAGCTTCTATTGGGAGACATCCTTTGGTGTTTCGTTTTCTGGATGGTGACAGATGACTGAGGCCTTTTTTGTTGCACACAGGTTCTTGGGTCATTTTAAGGGGCTTATCAAGGGCTCCATTTTAACCTCTTAGATAAGTTTCTGACTCTTAAGGTAACTCTGTTATTAGCTCTGACTTCACAAAGAGTGTAAGGGATCTACAGGCTCTTTCTGTAGACCCTGCTTGTTTATGTTTTGTTCCTGGTTTTGGTAAGCCATTTTGCACTAGACCAGACTATATCCCCAAGGTACCTGCTACTCACCTAGTGGTGCTTCAGGCCTTCTGTCCTCCACCACATGATTCGCCGGAACAGGAAAGGCTTCACTTATTGTGTCCAGTTAGAGCTTTGAGAATCTATCTCCACTGCTTAAGCCAGTGGTATAAGACTTTCAGCTCTTTGTCTGTTTTGGTGGTCGCAAACGAGGTAATGTGGTCATCAAATAACTCTTATCTCACTGGATCAAAGATGCTGTTACACTGGCCAATAAGGCCTGTGACCTCAGCATTCAACATGCATTCAGACCCGGGCATGCCTGAAGGGCGTTTCCCATAGCATCAAGCCATGATGCAGTGTCTTGTTCCCTGTTTCAGGGAACCGTGTTACATGCATGACCTGAGACATACTCCCACTAGGTGCACACTAGGTGGACTGAAGCACAGTTTGAATGGACTCGGGCATGGTTCGTTGTATTGTGATCGCTGACTATGCCAGAGCATGGAACAGTTACTACTTCTGTGAGTGCTACCACCAGATTTTTACCTTGTTGATGAACAGGAATTGTATTTTGCAAGTAAAGATGCAAATTCCTCCATCAAGTCTGTTTGTTTGCTGTTTTTTCTGTTTTTGCAGGTTTTACTGGTACTCAGTGGAGGTCCAGACTGGCTAAAGGATGTGATGTGGGTGAGTTCAGAGGATGGCAGGAACAACTGTGCAGTTTACAGCAAAGGTGAGCATTTTCTCTGGGCCAACAGAAGTCATAAGTATACAGAGAATAATATAATTTTCTATTTTAGATTTTTAGATTTTAATTTTAGATTTTCATGAAGCATTTTTCAGGTGCAAAATGGCTTTACCAAAGCCAGGAACTGTGTTGACAGTTCCTATTAAAACAAGTCAGAGTGGGACATATTTAATGGTTTGTTATAAAATTTAGAAAAAATAGAAAACAAATAGAAAATTTTGACTATTTCTAGCCAAGGTGGCAGGTAGTATTGGTGGAAGGACACTGTAATTCTCAGGGTCTTTAAAACTCTAAAACTAAAAATAGGAAATTAACGGCTTCTTAATTTCCTATATTTTCCATAAGCCCCTTTTTACATGGCACCATTTTTACCAAAGGAAAAAACAAACTGTAATAATATCTTGCTATGTCACCACAAAATACTTATAAAAAACAAAACATTTAAAGGGCAGAAAGATAACTCTTTGTTGCCTGTGCTCTCTCTCCTCAACTAAAGTGCTCCACTTTTTTATGATCTGCTGAGGCTTAATTGATTAATCTACTTACAGTACATGTGTAAGTTGAATGGAGAACAATCCCTGCTCCATTCTGGAAAAAAGACTTGAGGAAATGAAAGACTTAAAAGTCTTTATCGCACTTATCTGAGAACACAGAGAAATATATAATAATGAATAATGGCTCAACATCTCAAGCAATTTCAAATTCTATTATCAGTGTATTCAAACAGCACCACCCCCCAGGAGGAGCTGACTTTCCACCAGCGAGCAGCATAGCAATTGCATTTAATTAAAAGACAACATTGATGAACTAAAGGGCTTTCAACTGAGAAGTTATTAAGGAACTGAAAGGGGCCAGAATTGATTAGTTCAGACTACCAGATATTTCCCAAACTCTCCAGATACTGTATCCAACCAGATTGTAAAGTTAGCTTTCACAATATTGGTCACATCTGAAGGTTTTTGGGGGCTGAGAATCTTACTCTATATGTACAATATACACTTTATATGTTCAGTATTGAGGGGACCAATAGTAGCTAAAAAGCTGACTTCACACTTGGTTCAATTGCTTGGTCTAAACTGAATTTAGATTCTTCCCCCCCTGCACATTTCAAATTCTGATTTGTAGTTCCGAACTTCAATACATTAACACAAACAACACTGTATCTAGGTAACTACTAAGAAGGTAAAGAGTTCACTATTTTAATCATGTCTTTGTGACTTTGTAATCCGTAATTTGTTTTGGTTAAAATGAACAAAAATTAGTTATTGAGCAAGTACATAAACGTAAGGTCTCCTTACAATACTCAGATTTACAATGGTAAGTTTATAATTATGATAATAATTATAGTTATAATTATGAGTTGATGTGTCTGATTTCCCAGGAAATGTCAATTTGACTTGTGGTTACATCACATCTGTTAACAGAAAGAATACTAGAAGAACGAAGAAGAATTACTAAAACCTGTGTGTGGGTGCTGGAAAAGTGAAGTGTTTGTGGCTTGTTCTTACAGCAGTTGTTTAGAATTTGTGATCTTGTCATCCATGTTAGGAAAAAACTCTGCAAGTACCTCGAAATTCTATGTTTTCAACTGAGATGGGGATAGAGAAGCATAAGTTCCGGATTGCAGATGTAACGCACACAGAATGGCAATGTGTTACAGATTTTACGCTGAAAATTGGCCAGATTGCAAACTTATACATTTTTGTATCAGAGCCCCAGTATTCTAACTAGTGATGGACAAATATGGCTTTCTCATTGGTCAATTTTTAGGGCCCTTTCAGGGCTAAGGCTTATTGTCTGTACCTGGCTAAAAGGGAAACATTTTCAAAATGTTGGCTAATGTTTTCTAAAAGTTCTCTCAAAGTTATCAAAAACATTTTTGCGGTAACATTAGTATAACTTTTATAACATTATAATAACATAAAAACATAAACATAAAAATGTTATTGTGAAGTGGTTAGTGGGACATTTTAAAACATAATTAAAAAAAGTTTGGAATGTTAAAATGTTAATACACCTTAATACAACACATTAAAAGTCGGGACTTTTTGAATGTTACTAGAATTTTCAAAATAACAATTTAAAAAGTTAGTTACTTAATTAAAATGTTAGATAAATGTTCTTACAACCTAACTCTGTAAGATAGCTGGGTAGCTAAATTCCAAGTTTTTTTAGAAGCCTGATGTATTTTATCTGATGTATGACTCGTTGTATTGTGTGAACCAATGGGCTCTTTCGAGAGTGCAGTAAAATTCTTAAGCATGTGTTTTATATGTGCACTCTGTCCTGTCAGAAGGCTTTTGACTTATCTTGAGTGAATGTCAAAACGTGAAATGTCAGGCACAGGCAGCAGAAATATATGAGATTATGAAGCTGCTGGATGTTGTCAAGGGGTTGTGATGTGTCATAAATCCTGGTCTGCTGGTAGTGGATGTTTGGATCAGAAGGGACACAGCTTAAGCGCTGCAGAGATTCCGAGCTCCTCCAGCAAACAGGAAAGAGGTTATTCTGGTCATTAGATGATGTAGACCTCGTCTTTTGATTTATCAACACCCCCCCCTTTACTTTCGCTCTCTTCCCTTCATATTTCATGCTTGCTGTCGCTTGCTCTCTCGCTCTCTGTCTCCATTTTTGATGGACTGATATCTGACAGGCTTATGGCTGTCTGTGATGAGAAGGTGAATCTGGGGTCAGTGGGAAGAAAAAAAATCCTGGCACACCACTGCAGGAGGAAGCAATGCTGGTTGGCTTATCACTTTTGCTTTCCTGGGATAATACTAGTGGGCAGTAGCCAGAAAAATGGTGGAACCAGTGTAATTCTAGGTAAATGCATACTGTAGTGTACCAAAATAACTTTTTGTTTCTCCACCTAAAATAGTAGTCCCCAAAATAATGGTTTAGGCAACTCAGATTATGTTTTTGTATTCAAGAACTGAGGTAAACACTTTAAAGGTGAGCTGTGTTTTAAGTTTTAAACCTTTTGCAAAGACAACTAAGCCAGGTTAGACTAAGTTCATTTCAGCAAAAAAAAAAAATGGATAAACACTGTGGAACTGTTAAACACTACACTACACAGATGTGGGGAATGTTTACAAAACCTGATGGAAAATGGGATGTTTTTCCCAATTTTTCCCAATTTCCTTCCATTGCTACAGTGACACACAACTTACCTCACCTGAAACAAAAACATGAGCTTCACATTTCAGCTTTTAAACCAGTCGCCTCATACAGTAAAGCTGAAAATGTATTTTCTGTTCATTTTTAGTGAAGAGAAAAATATTTTCTGGGGTAATGGACAGTATGGAACAGATGCTGCCCATAGACATTGAATAAATAATAAGCTGGAATAATTCTTTTAAGACAACAGTTTATTTCTCTTATATGTTTTTTTAAATGTTTTTGAGGTTCTAAAAAAGAAAATCTTTAAAATATCTTGTGGTTATAGCATTATGTTGAAGGGATTTCTATTTGATTCACCCCAAAGACGAAGACGACAGAGACAGAAACAAAGTTTAATTGAGTTTTTCCTGAAACCAATCGGGAGTTTTACTTGAAGGTAGTAAAGCAGAAGCTTTTAATCCTCTTCCCACTGAGGCGCTTGCTTGAGGGGTCTCTCCTTCCTTTCCCCCAATCTCTCACTCTTTCCAAACAGTTAAATGGAGAATAAGTAGATGTGTTTAAATATTTGACTGGTAGAGTTCATTTACATTTAGGCTGACCTAATGTTTACATTTGTTCATATTTACCCTAATTTCTACCTGTTTTGTTAGGTTTTTATTCTTTTTTATTTTAAATATGCCTTACATATATTTTGTTTCTGTTTTTGCTTACCACAGAAGTTTCAAGGTAATGAGTGCTGTGTACATCTCAATTCAGTAATGTGTTGTCAACTGGGTGACACAGCACTGACAGGCTAGTGCACGGCTATTACACAGCCGTCAGGAAGCTTAATTACATGTTGGTGTATGGAAATGATGTGCAGCCTGTCATTGTAGCTGTAATGTGAATGCTTCACATGTAGCGCAGACACTGTCAAGAAAGGCTTCAATCAAAACACTAAAATAACCAAGTGGAACATCTAGCTGCATTTTCTTCCTTCTTTATTAAGATTACTGCAGTATGAAAATCAATGGGGAGAGGGAAACGCAAACCGATGATGGGGAGGATTGTGGGGTGCGGGGGTTTCCTTCTCAGGCAGAGCTGTTAATGGGTATATCCATATTCATATTTAGCAGCAGCTGTTAATGCTTAAAAAGGCTTTCTAATTACAAGAACAAGACAAAAAATTGCTTGGATATGGTCCAGACCCGCTAAATGATAAAATAAGCGTTCATTCTCTCTCCCGCCACTTTCTCTCTCTCTTAATCTCCACAAAGCACCTTGGATCCTGCTCACCCAAATACATGCCAGTGAACAGGAAAAGTGCCATTCAGAGATGCAGGTGTCACATTTGATAAGAAACTTCTGGATTAAATATGCTGTGGCTAATTAGCAGCCAGGTGAGCCAGTGAGGGTGCGACCATAGGCACGATTGTTCTCTGGCTGATAACACTCTGTAGAAGAAACAGTCAAATTCCATCATTTAATAAACAGCCTGGCCACTATCAGAAAGAGTGTCTGGATCCCAGTTAAGTGGGAGTCTCAGGGGGCTTCCATAAGGGTGTGGAGGTGCAGAGACAAATGGCACCATATTTAGCAACATTTATTTGTGTATGACTTTGAATCTTTATGACAGCAATTGTTGGTTTAATTAGTGGTGCTTGCTAAGGCTCGCTTATATGTAGGATGTTTTTGTATTAACTTTGTTGCGTAACTCAATATACACTGTATTCTCTATGGATATGTATAACGACACTTTAAATCATACAACTTGTTGAGGAGAGGTGTACTGATACATACCACTGTGTCCTGACAGTTGATAAAATAACACCAATGTCATTTTAGGGACTAAAATACAATACTTGGAGTTTTTTTATTTCAGCAAGCAGCTACCTTGCAACCAACTAGCAACACCACAGAGACAATACAAAACCACCAGTTACATTTTCTTTCGATAAAAAAAAGTTTTTCATTGCTGTCAGTAAGACATTACATTTTAACCCAACTCATTTGTAGTATCAGTGAATGGCTATAGAGGTCAAAGGTTGATCTCTCCAAGGTCACTCTGACAGCATATTTCGTCTGACTGACAGAAGGAAACCAAAAGGAAAAGAGAGATGCGGGTCCTGACCTGTCACTCATAAGGAGCTTAGTTCACCCAGCCAGTAAAATCTCACAGCCTGCCAGCATTCACTTTACCCAAACCAGCAGGCTAGCTGTCAGGAAGACGATTCATTTCTCAAAGCTCACATTAAGAAATTGGAAAATCGCAGGATAATTTTTTTGGCAGACCTGTCAAGTTGCAGCCACTCCTCAATTTGAACCTGAAAGCCGAGGGTATCGTGTGCTGTAAGGAAAATAAACACAGACCTCACAGCCTCATGAATATACAAAAAAGCCGCATAACTTTACACATTGCTGCCCCAGCCAAGATGACTGGCCGTGCCTCACAGGAAGTGGCGCATTGCCCCACTGGTGGCTGTTTGATGTAGCACACATGCCTGCAGATCAATGAGGGTGCAGGTGTGTGGGGCAGATGGTGGAGAGGTGATACTCAGCCTGGCCTGGAACAGAAGCTCCATGAGGGCAGCCCCTGGGGAAACAGAGCTGTATGACTGATGCACATGGGCAAAAAGCGAGGCAGAGATGTGATTTATGGAATGGAGTAGTAATAGTGAATATCTCGCTGTCTCACACACATGCTGTGTCTGCAATATCTCAGATGCTCAATGTGGTATTTTTAGGGGAAATAAACTTTTTTGTTTAGGTGTACTGTAGGACAGAGTCTCATTGGTTGGTTGGTGGTCTGTTTTCATAAAGTGCCTGTTCGCAGCATTAAAACATGCTGTGTACTGCAATATATATTTAACTACATGGAGTGTCATCCCACTAACAAACGCTCTGGAAACGTTAGTTATTGGTTCCAAAAAATAACCATACAGGAACCGAATACTAACGTTAGGGGAACATTCTGTGTTTGGGGTCTGGGATCTGTTTCTTTTCACTGTATTAAAGTCATGTTTAAATCCTCTTAAAGCCTACAGAGCAACTTACTTAAAATTACTACTTTAAGGTAGTAACCAATACCAAGTTCTATAGTTGCATCATAGTAACAGGATGTGCTGTACTGTAGAAGGACATGTGATGTGCAAACATATGCATGTTAAGAATATACACATTACTGCTTGCCAAACAACCTGCCTTACTAGAAAAAGAATTTAATTTGTTTGGAGGAAAATACTATAACGTTTTTATAAATAAGTATAATTGATTGGATGAAAGGTTTGTACTTCATTTGAAAATTTGTCCTTTTCCATTTAAATTATTGTTTTTTTGTAAGCAGAACTGGGGAGGATAGCTCAGTGCTCATCTTTATTCATTTGTTATTAAGTGTGCTGTTGGAAAAATCTTATGGTTTGTGCAAATATAAATATTTCTGGCTTACCATTAGTATTATTTAGCCTATCGCGTTTTGGGTACTGATGTGAATTTGAAGTGCAAGCGCTGAACCAGGAAAACTAACTCTGTGTTGATTAATCAGGGAGCAATTTGTGAAACTTATAAGAACAGCTAAATAAACAGCACAGGTTTTTAATACAGTGTTTACTAATTAACTGCCCTGATAAAAGAATCAAATAGTTGCATCAAAGCTATTCATTAATTATTGTAACACTGAGAAAAATGATAAATTAACATAAGTACAGAGTAAGCTACTTTTATTGATAATCCTGAAAGGTAAATGTAAAGGTGAGGACATTGCCACCTGCTGGCAAAGACATGATATTGAGATTCCTTGATAATTGCAAGCTTGCAACCTTAAATATCACACTGCAATGTTTTCTGTTTAGCTCTGATAAGAAACTTATTGACAAATCCAAATTCTGGACACTATGTTAAACAATTCCCATTAAAGTGTTGTTGTTTAGCATTAGTAACAATTGTATTTGAGCCTAAATTACGGTCTTACAGTTTATACAGATTTTTTGTCATCAAATGCCAACACATATTTTAATCTGTTATTGATCCACTCTATTTATACAGTATTAGTACTTTAAATCATATTGATTGAATGAATGCTGAAAATACATCTCTTCTTTGTGTCAGACCCTCCACATATTACATACAAGCACATGCAGTTAGCATTCCTCTCTGCAAGACATGATAGACCACCATAGGTCACGTTCTCCCTCAACATGCTGTCATGAACATTCATGCATCTTTCAAAAGTAGCAATGAGTGTGCTACATAGTCATTGTCCAGCTCTCCAATTAGTGCACATCCTTCCATTTAGTGCTGGCATATCATGCCTCTTCTAGTTATCTCGCATTCCAGACTTTTGTAAATATTTTGTCATATTTAAAACTTTAATCCCCTCAATGGAAGATGACGTGCTGAGAGTAAGCCTGTCATTTGGTGAGATAAATGTTATCTCACCACAAAGCACTCCTCTCCTTTTTAAATGGCTAATGAGTTTGTTCTGTGGACTCCAGTGGAATGTTTCATCCGCAGCCCTTCAGCTTGATAATGCTGTACTTTTATCCGAGATGTCCATTCTTTTTAGCAACAGGGAAAATATACAGCGTCTGCCTCAATATACTGTCCCTGACTTGTTTAATGCAGCTTCAAAGGCATACACACGTGGGTAGGATAGTGTTGTGTGTGGGTTCAGCAGTGAGCAATTATTACATTTGTATTTGCAGATTTTTATTAAAGTATTTCGTGATTAAAGGTAAAGCTTACCAATGCTATTTCTGCACAATGCGAAAAACTGTGATTTATATACAGTACTGTGTTTTAGGGACTTACTGTAAAATAAAATTGTGGGAAGTGAGTTTCCAAATATTTTTTTTAAATGTTATGAATAGATGGATAAATATAAATAGATAAATTAACTTCACAATTCATTGCCGTAAACAAAAATTAAACAGAAGGATTTGGCAGGACATTTTTCTAAACATCTTAGAGAGCCTTGAAGAACCTTTTTAACTGTAAGATATAATCAGTGTAAGGCAAACAAAACTATTACTTAAAGTCATACTCAGAGTCAGGGATTTTAACAAAATCCAAATCTTACATTTTAAATCTTAGTAGCATAATTATTTGTGCATCATGCTTATCAAGAAACGTGGACTGTTACATTTTTTTGTAAGTGAATTTATGATTTTTGCCTGCTGGATGAGGAAACTAATGAAAACAACAATTATTTGGAAAGATATTTCACAGATGTGTCATTACATTTACATTTTATGCATTTGGCAGACAATTTGAATGTTTTGTAAGTTGCTTTGGATAAAGTAACACACTTTATCAGTACGTGCTCCCTGGAAATCAAACCCACAACGTTTTGCACTGCTAACACAATGCTTTACCAGTTCAGCTACAGATGTGTCACAACATTTATGATTTATGATTGTATGTAGCTCTGCTTTTTTAAAGGTTTTTTAAAATGTTATTGAGATGTCCATAAATACAATGTTTAAAATAGAACAAAATGATGATGCACTTTTTACAGATGTTTCTGCAGTGTGTTTAAATATATAAAAAAACATATTCCTTATGTTGTAAAACGATATATGTTGTCCTCCCTCAATCTCTAAAACATAAAAGTGCATCAGACAACTACCTTTATACTCACTTAAACTCAAAGTTTTGCTTTTCCCTTGCAGGAGGACATGTGTGGTGCTCCACAACAAAAACCCTTATGGAGGGAGATGAACTTACTGCCTGTGTGGTGGATTTGCAGTCTCATCTTCAAACACCAGCCCAATGTCCCTACGGTCAAGGGATGTACCCAGCTCAACAGCTGGACGACATCCAACTACTTCCTCAGCAAGCAGCCATGGCCTCCATACTGCCCGGCGCTATCATCAACAGTGAGTGCAGCATTATCAGTCCACTGCCACAGTGGATACACTGATTAATGTGCTTGGTTAAAAATGGAAATCCATGTCAAAGAGTCATCGCAGCTCTGATGTGCATGTTTGCTTTGGATAAGGGAATTACCAAGGGTTGAGGATGACCTTCAGTTTTCTGCAGGAATTAGATATTTACCCTCCTCCGTTCTCTAATCACAGTTTCCAAGTTTGATGTGAACAACAACACATTTGCTTTGATGAGGTCTGTAAGGTTAGGTTATGTGGTTCATGCAATCAAAATTACTACTCCAGCATCCATTTGGTTCTAATATGCCCTTGATTCTAATTTCATTACCTTTCCTTTTCGGTTATCGCCTGATGATATAGTTTTGAATGATTAAGTCTCACACTCAACTTTTAGACTTTAAACTTGACTTTTCAAAAGCTTTCAACACTCTGATAATTCAGTATGGGTATGCTTGTGTTTTTGTCTTTGTAGAAGACATCTTCCCCTGCAAAGCATGTGGCATCTGGTTCAGAAGTGAAAGAAACCTCCAAGCCCACCTTATGTATTACTGTAGTGGGCGGTTAAGGGACCATGAGATGGTGGCAGAGAAAAATGCCAATATCAGCCATCAAATGCTCCGCAGTTGCACATTTCCACAATGTAACAAGAGCTTTGCAGGCTCACATGCCCTGGAAATGCATTTAAACACACATAATAGTGAGTAATCAAGTGACTTTTTAATTAATTTTTTTTTTTACAAATAATCATCTCACCAGTAAAAAGCATAAAACCATCACTAAGAGCATGTAGCCATTTCATGTTTTAAGTCTGCAACTAGTCACAAAAAGCTCCAGATTGTTGCAAACGCTTCTCTTCAATCAGAAAATGTCTAATAATTAAATAATTACAATGGCTCAATGTGTCAGAGTATGTAGACAAATCACTAGGCCTTGGCTTTGACTTAAGAGGCACTGTTATTGATTAGAGTCTTTTATCATAAAGTTGAGTATTATTAACTCTTCTGTTTTCTATTTTCTTTAAAGGTCTCAAGTCAGACGAGATTGCCACTGAAAGCAACTTGAAATGTACAACTTGTGACTACACTGCTGAAACACTCATGGTACTCCAGCACCACATCCTTTCACATTTGTCTCAAACTGGCTTGAGGTGTGGTCACTGCCACTTTATGTTCCAAACCCCCAGAGAACTAGCAAGACACCAGGAACTGCATGGACATGGCAGTACAGGCAACAAACCTATCAAAGAAGGAGATGATAGCTCTCCTAGTATACTTGCAAGTAGCCCTCAACAAGATAGAACTATTGCAAACATGAAAGACCTTCAGGAAAATGCAGTACTATGTGATACTGGTCCAATTGCTGAGGCAGAAACCATGGAAAGTAGCCAGACATCCATTAAGAGTGAGGACAACTCAGGAAACAAGGCTAGTGTTTCATTTTCCAGAGTAAAATCAGAACCCTCTAGTCCGCGTTTGGCCTCCTCACCCATTCAGCACCACCTGCCACCTGCCTTTGCCATACCCCCTTTAGTGCCACATGTCCCATTCTCACAGGATATTACTGTGGGCCCACAGGCATCCGAGATTTTGGCCAAAATGTCAGAGCTGGTCCATCGCAGGTTACGTCATGGTGGAAACAATTACCCTCCAGTGATGTACAGCACACTAGTGCCAAATCGAGCTACATGCTTTGAATGCAGTATCACCTTCAATAACCTTGATAATTATTTGGTGCACAAGAAACACTATTGCAACAGTCGCTGGGAACACACACCCAAACTGCATGATTTTACTGGACTTCTGGATAAACCCACAGGCACTATGAGTCCTAAAATTGGAGCCAGTTTGGCGGTAATGCTAAATGCTGCCCATCCCTCTGAGGTTAAAGGTCATGAGTCCACCCCATGCATTTCCATTGCAGGTGGAAAAGTCTCAGATGACACCTCAATGCAGGTTAATAAAACATCAACACCCTCTGGTGCACAGGAGAAACCAAATGGTACACAGATGGATTTGCAAAGTCCAAAAATTCCACCCACTGAAACGGACATAGACCCCAGTCAGACAACATGTGAGGCCTGTAAGATCACCTTTAGTCGACATGAGACCTTCATGGTGCATAAGCAATATTATTGTGCCACTCGCCACGATCCTCACGTTAAACGTGCAAGCAATAAAGGACCAGCCAATCAGAAGACAGTTCGTGCACGTAAAAAAAGAAAGGCATATGAGCTGGCCAATCCGGAGCAAGAACAAATGCTGCCTACGGGTGTGCCGTCGTTCCTTGGTATGGCCACTCTAGGTGGTCCATACATGTCAAAGGACACAGTGGAGAGTTTCAGGGACCACCAGAGATATAACATGATCCAAGGTCTAGTACCAAAATATCCAGAGGCTTCATTGACGATAACAAAATCGGCTCTTGTCTCAAAACGTTTTACACCTAAGGAGGAAAGTGATGCACCTATAGATCTGAGTAAAAAATGCATGCCACAGTTTGATAACACACCCCTTTCACCCAAAGGACTTTTGGATTATCACGAGTGTGCTGTGTGCAAGATAAGCTTCAACAAAGTTGAGGACTATCTTAAGCACAAACAAAACTTCTGCCCAGGATCTATTTTGAAAAATTCTACCCAAAACAAAATTAGCTTAAGCATCAAAAAGGAAGGCCCTAGAAATACTAGCAACCATTTGGAGAATGTTCTCTTTGAGATCTCAGCTCCACATGGCAAAATTGAGCATCCAAACGCAGTGACAACATCTGACATTCAGGCTTCCAGTAAGTACCACCTGATCCCAGTAAAAGATGACGTGAGGAACGTGTTTCAGCCTTCTGGGGGTTTCCCAAGTGCTCCAAAAAAAATGAGATCCGATGAACAAATCTGGCCATACTATGAAATCAAAGACACCGATTATGCAACAGGGATGCTTGTCACACAGAATGAACGAAGAAAAAGTCCTAATGAGGGCAGTGAAGGAGAGAAAGACCAACCGATGCCTGATGGTAGCCATCTTAGCACAGATGACCCTGAGATCCAGGACAAAACGTCATCCTTAAATGACAGCCTTGAACTAGACAACAAGACTGGAGACACAGGAAATAATCATAATTCCTTTGCACCAGATATTCACACAGACAGACCCAACAATTGTAAGGAAAGCACAACTCTGATGCCATCTCTGAAGACCGAAGAGGTCTCAACCAGCTTTAAGAGAGTATTGACTGGGTCCATTGCTGCCACTACTAATGTTAAGTACTGCCACCCATGTGACATTCAATTCAACAATCTGTCAAACTTCATAACACACAAGAAGTTTTATTGCTCATCACACACAACAGAGCATGTGAAATAGTACCTTTGCTTTTTGTTTTAAAGCTGTTCCACTCTAGAAAATAAAGTCAACCAGGGCCATTGCTGGAATTTACAGGGCTTGGATAAAGGTGGGCCCCAGCCCGATTCACTTATCAGTGTACGGATGTGTTTAGTGAGTCCCATTATTAAAGGGCGCCAGACAACACACCCACCTTTATTTGCTTGTAACACACAATTTATGGGAGTTTTTTGTGATGATGATTGAAAGTGACTACATTTCCCATCCTCTTCATAGTAGACAATAGTCTTCAGCCATTCATATTTGACTTTTTATAAGCAGCAATTTTCCCCTATTAGTCAATAACATAAGACATTTATACAATTCTGTGCTGGTTTACACAGCAGCAGGAGGACAATCAAATCAGTAGATTTATTCTACAGTCATTTTAATAGAAAAATTTTAAACATTTATTAGAGTGTTGTGTGTTAATACTTTTTGGGTGTTTTAAAGTATTTATTTAACAATAATTCCAGCTCTACTTAATGCAGATTTGAAAAGAAAAACAAGTTTACAAAAGTTCTCTTTAATGTCTTACTTAGAATTACAGAGAGAAGCCACATAAATACAAAAACAATTAATAAAAAAAGAAAACACTTCTGAAACACATTGATGTTGAAGTAACTTCTGATTGACCAATGTGTCAAAACATCCTTAAGAACTGGCAATCAAGTTTTTTTCTGAATAATTGTAGAGTCTAGTTTGTCCTGTATGTTTCTTTATGCTTAAATATGTTTATCTAATGCAGAACTCTTTTTAAAAAGGTGACCTGTATGTGTGTTTGTTGATTCATTGTGTCTTTTTTTTTTACATATTTGGCTTCTAATGTAAAACCTTTTAAAAGATAAAACGTTATTTAAAAGCAGTATTAAAGGAAGAGTAGCTTTTACACATGGATCCCAGAAATTGTCTGTATGAAGTGTTTACTGTTGACAAAAGATGAAGGTTTACACTTAGTATTGATGATTCCTTGTACCCTTTGTTAAAGAAAAAAATGTTGTTAAAAATGTGTTGCTATGCATGTACCTGTATGGAATGAAATTCCAGAAATGTTGGAAATGTTATTTTATGTGGCATAAAAATTAAAATTAATCTCAGGACAGCTGTGTGTCAGTTGGAATAAATAATCATAGTATATCATTAATGTACATTGCACCTCATTATGGATTGTCCAGGGTGTTTTCCTGCCTTGGTCTCCATGCAACAGCAAAAGTATTAAGTGGTGCAGGGAGTAAATAAATTATGTACATTTGACTGGGGCCTACGAAATATTTACAGTTAAACTCTGAAGAAGTTTGATTGTACTGCCTAATGTACATCACAAAACATTAGCACCACCTAGTGTTAATCACAATTCAAGCTTTAAAAAACAGCAAAGCTTTGCTTAACCCTGTCCTGAAGCAACCCCCAGCACTGCAATTTGGACGTCTCCCTTATTGGATACAGCTAATTTCTGGTCCTCCAGTTTTTAAGAACTGATGAGTTGCATTAGGTATTTTGGGTGGAGACATCAAAAATGCACAGCACTGGGGGGCTCCAGAAGAGGGCTGAGGAGTGCAGTTTATTTTTTTAATCAAAATCATAATGAATGTAAAACAATTTCTCTGACATATGTTGAACATTCAGCGTCACAACACAATAATTTTTTTTTGTGGCGGGGGACGGGGGTTGAGGGTAAACAGTTCATAAGTTACGAATTAACACAAAAGTTTTTATAAATAAATTTAAGTTTTGGTGAACTTCAGTCACTCTTTCTGTGTTACAATACATTATTACACCAGTAGACAATGGCCCTGTCCAAACGGGATCACAATGGCATAAAATAATTGTTGTATTGTTCTATATTGAACCTTTAACATCCGTAGAGCCCTTCTATTTCACAAAAGGTTCTTTACAATGGAAAAAAGTTCTTTAGACTATAAAAAGGTACGAAAGAAATGGTTTACAGTGTGGTGACCAGGCATGTCATATTTTGAACTAAATTAATGTTAGGTCTGACTATTTAACTGACTATATTCTGATTACAAAGTATTACACTATTGATGCTGTTAAAGCTACCACCATCAAGTGATGATTAACTGGACGTATTCCAACTGTCTTATTGTGGAAGTTCTTCAGAACATTCCATGTAAATGTCATAAATGTGCTACTGAAAGTTTATGCTAAGAAGGAAATTTAAACAAAGGCATGTCACAGAAACATAAATAGAGCTGAATTTTTGTCATTTATGAATAAGACTGCATGGATGTTTAAATTGAGATTGCGATCTTTAAATGGGTGATTGTGAAGCCCAGATTAAATCGATGTACACCCTAGCTCACCCACAGTCGCAGATTGAGAAGGGTCAGGCACACTCTAACAGACATTCTCAGATTCACTTGTGTTGTAAATTTTACCCGCTAGCTGTATTATTCAGATTTACCATAGCTAGCTAGGCAACCAGGTGGAGGAAGGGAATCCTGTTTCAATATTTTTGTCTGAAATTTGACCTACTCACTATCAGCCTCTTAAATGTGTTTATTTTCTAGATAATGGAAAACTTAAAGGTTAATTATGCTCAAAAACACACTGTTATTATGTGTTATACTGTGTGACTAATATTATTACTTTTACTATTTATTACTATTACTGTTACTATCACATTTTATGCTGATAAGCTGCAATTAACCCCTTATTTATTTATCATGAAATGGATGTGTGAGAAGTTAATTCTCACGAATTATAAACATTTTATAATAATCAAAATGACTCTCACTAAATTGCATGAAATAAAATGCGAGAATAACTGCATATTACCAAATTCCATGTTGATCACTTGTTGATCACTATAGTTTGTTGTGGATTTGTTGTTTCTATGGTGTGGGATTTGCCTTTTCCTTGTTGTAATTAGGGCGAGAAGAAATTAGTGGTTTTCAGACTTTCTGATGCCAAGGACCCCCAAACACGATTAACCTTTTTGAGGGACCCCATTTATTAATATTAAATATAATAAATATAATATAATGTTAACAAGTCTTAGCATGTTAACATGTTTTACCATGATGCTAGCTTGATTTAGCATAATGCTATGTAGTGTATTTGGGAACATGGAAAAATCACGCACGATTAGATGTAATCGATTAGATAATAATAGGTTTTACCTGATGCAGTAGTGTTAAAACTAGCGATAAATTAAATTACTCATCCACCGGGTATTCAGCGGATCGCTTATCAATGTTACTTTTCTGGCCTTGAAAAGATAACCTTCTTACTGTAATACAGTACTACTTCAGAGCAGGTAACGAAATCAAGGCAGTTTAAGTGACGTTAATATGTGAGCAATAAACACAGAAACAATTCTCAGGAATAAAAACGGGGGTTTATTGAACTAAGCTACGGGGAACATATATGACTACACTAACAAATAAACATACATTAAACAAACGAATACATAAAACATAAACAGTGAGGGAAAAGAGGAAAGAATGGCAGGATTAAATCGGCTAACCACTTCTGCATGAACCATCAGTTAAATCACCTTAAAAAGGGGTAACGCTTAAACGCAGCTATTAGGTAACGAATCGGATACGTGCATTGAACTCAGAGGTGCTGAAGCAAGAGTCCGGGTGCGCGTGAGGGATGGTGCAGGTCCTGATGCGTTCGCAGTGAGCGGCAGCTCGTGGGTCCTTCCTGACGCCGGATTGGTCAGCGAAGATAGACGAACTGAGCCGAAGTAAACACCGCCGGAAAGGCTGTCTCGAGAGTGAGGCAGGGCTCGAGAGGATGTGCAGCGAGCGGGTGAGGGAGAGAGAGAGAGAGCGAGCGAAGTTTGCTCTGTGTGGTGGACTTTTAACCCTGAGTGTAACACACCCCTTAAGGGCTGATGGATCAATAATGAGATGTAAACTGAGGCGGGAAAAGAGTTTCTTTGTCCTACTTAAGACCTCATGTACATGTTCCTTATGTCTCTGGAGAGTTTGTGCATTTTCGCTGAATCTAAAATAATAAGCGTATGATGGCAGATACATTCATACACTATACTGCATCAGTCAGCAAATCAAGAGAGCAGCATTTAGAATGTAAACATGACCGGGTTTGACACACGTTAATATGCAATTAATCTGAGAATATGCGTACAGGTAAAATACTTGTCAGACTATATAGACCAAGGCAATAGACGATGGAGGTTAAAAGTTAAAAGTTATAGGTGACTATATATATATATATATATATATATATATATATATATATATATATATATATATATATATATATATATATATAGTCACCTATAGGAACTATATGTCAGAGGGAACAAAAGACCAGAGGTGTTCTGGTTGGCAATAAACCCATGGGTGGTAGGTGTGGGTACAGACTCCCTGGAGCCTATGGGTGACCATCGTTCTCAGCCCCCAGTCCTATCCCCTCCTTGTATTTTATGATCCAACTGGTAACCTTTGGTCAGACCAGACGCTACAGCCAACATGTTTGAACGTGATGCTAACATGTTTTTGCATGACAGATGTAATGTAATGTGGCTTATTTATGATGTTATTTAAATGGGTTGCTAGGATGTTCTAAATGGTTGGGTGACTAGAAAGTTGCTTTGGCAAACCTACTGACTGACTGTCAAGTAAACCCACCCACATACCTCTACAATATTCTAATGCT